>OZ026518.1:76649911-77207717 GCA_964019695.1 Loripinus fragilis
ATGGAGTTGTTTTGAGACCAATCAGCTCATACTCACATATTCGCCCCAAATAGGGTGCAATTTTAATCATTATTTAGCAAAACAAAATTTGAACCTACAAGATGGATGCCCGATCGTTCATAGACAGCGGTTATGAACTATTTTTCTTCAGTGGGCTTTTGAATATGAAATTTTGTCAACAACCTTTTACAAATTTGCTGTTTTGTTCCAAAGTTGGAATTATAAGGAATGAAATTTAATTTTTTGGTTTTTATCGATGTGTAAACTCCGGCGAATCACTCACAAATTTAACATAAAGCCCTCCGGGCTTTATTCAATTTGTGAGTGATTTGCCGGAGTTTACACATCGATAAAAACCAAAAAATAAAATTTCATTCTTATAGTAAAACTGTAGATATTTTCTTACCCATATTACTCAGCATATAATTTGGGTGCTCAAAAGAACGGCCTCATCGAGACGATTCTTTTGAATACCTACAACAAATGTTTTTGTGGAGAAATAAGAACATTATTTTTCTGTTACGCACTCTGAACTAAATGCCAGACTCAAGGACATTCCAATTTTAGCATTTTAAACTTACCTGTTGTGAAATCACTAACAATGGTAATTGGGTGTACTGGTGCATTCATTGTGTCAAAATGCACATCTTCTCGTATCAATCCTAATGTCCTGTCATACCAAACCTAAATAAAAGTACCTTTAATCAAAGTAAGTAAGGGTGCGAAGATCAGGAATCGATACAATCAAGTACCACACCTGACCCAATGCCAATAACATATACGCAGATAGCAGTTGCTAGCAAAATCTTTTGTTTTTGCCTTTCATTATTCTTTAGACTTTGGAATCTGTCAACCACTATATTGTGGGTTCATTGGTTGAATGTGCTCGGTGACTATTCTGTGTTTGGTCTTTGTTTTGTAATGCATTACTTTGTGTCCCTTCTAGTTTTTCAATCATCTTGACAAGAAAGAGAGAGCTGTTTGCTTTGCTTTAATTGTCTTCCCGGTGTCTTGTGATTGTTAGTGCTTTGTGCCTCTTCCTCATGGTACCTTGGGTTTGTCTGCAGTGTGTGCTTGTGGGTTTTCCTGATTATACTCACTTGCTTCTGGAACATATGAGCCATGACAAGTGATTTTCAACAATGTGGCATTTTGACATGAATAGACTTAGACAAGCCTTTGAAAGTAAGTATAGGGTGCAAAGATCAGGAATGAATACAATCAAGTACCACACCTGACCCAGGATACCAATGGGAAAGTGACAAACTCACAGTTCATTTTAAGCTTAGAAACTTCAAATGATGCTCGGTCAGCAGATGAACAGTTATAGAATATTAAAGCGACTAGCAAAGGCTCTGATCAGGCTGCGCATATGCGCAGGCTGATCTGAGGCTTTGCTGGTCGCACATACCACATTGTTGGATTTATCATGTCATGGCTTATATATTACTTGGAAGTAATGTACTAGAAAAACATTCTTTGTTGATACATGTAGTTTGGGTTAGGTTTAGGGTCATGTTTGTTAGCAACTATAACATAACTATGTTCATTCTAGCAAATGAAAATATAGGTCGGAT
Source organism: Loripinus fragilis (assembly GCA_964019695.1). Taxonomy (NCBI): domain Eukaryota; kingdom Metazoa; phylum Mollusca; class Bivalvia; order Lucinida; family Lucinidae; genus Loripinus; species Loripinus fragilis. Next base: position 76,651,489 of record OZ026518.1, read on the forward strand.
TATCTTGTGGACATATTCTAAACGTGCTCTCTTTTATTATTAACCCTTAAAGCGCCAAGAAAAAAATGCATCTGAAAATGTCGTCTGCTGAAGTCGTCTGCTGCAAATAATTGCCTAACCCTACTGACAAATTAAGTATAGAAGCAAACAGCGCGGACCCAGAACAGACTGATACTATAGGAGCAGTCAGATCTGGGTCCACACTGTTTGCCAAAGAGGCTTCTTAAACATTTCAGCAGACGAGAAAAGCAGACGACTTTTGTTGCGATTAGCGCATTCAGGGTTACAACAATACTATGGTGATACATACCTGGCCCTCATAAGCATATTTCTTGTATGGAATAATTATTTCTAGCTTGTATTGGAAATAGTCATTGAGTTTTGGCATCTCAACATTTGAAGTCACCCAACCTAAATAAAAAAAAATCTAATATTTTCACATTGTATGATAATTTGGCCTCGCTGCAAGGAAACCTGATTTTATTTTGTATGAATTACAAAGACGCAGACTAGCCTTTGCGCTGTGGCAGTCTAATTGGCACCGCTGGATAGTATAACACATAAATAAACATTCTACATGGAAACTTCAAAACTCTGTAGTTAAGCATACTTGAGTTAGTCTATCCAGGTCAAAAACACCTAAACACAAGGTTTCAAAATTTATTTGAATGATCAATTCAAAAAGAAAATCAAATGTTATCAAAAACAAGTTGGATATAACTTGGATATCATGCGACAGTCTGCATGTCTGGTTGTAAACCAAATCGCAGTTCATAGCTATGTTTTGCATTTTAACTGCAGGATGGTGGGTCAGGTCTTAGACTGAATGATGGCCCTGACGTTAAGCTTTAAACAGTTGGTTAGTGTCTGGTGCGTGTCTTTGGCTGGGCCCACCGTGGCTCAAGTTAAGGTTTATAAAAAGCCAATACATGTACTTGGGCAATTTTAGTCTGGAAACTTGAATTAAACAATAAATTTCATTTTCTATTGCATGGTCACAACCTAAATTACATATTTTACAAAAAAAACTTTCCAGAAAATGGCCCAGAGCTTTAAAGGGGTACGTGCATTAAGGGGCTATTTTGGCCCCCTCTAGAGCCAAAACTTGATAGTTGCTTTTCACCAATTTCATCTTATTGGTTTGTTAGAAGAATAGCCCAAGTGTAAAATTCTGGCATTCATTTTACTTACCGGTTATCTTGGTAAAATTTCCGACAAAATAGGCTTAAAATAGAGAAATTGCCATTTTAGGCCAAATTTGAGGCTTTTGGAGACCGATTTTTTAAGAATAAGATATCAGCACAAGCTAATACCAAAAAACCTTTTAATATATTGTGTGCTGTGATAATTTTCATCATCTGTTAAAATATTTTTTTTGTATTTGCTTGTGGACTATATTAATTCCTCTGTTACGTGTCTCAAATTTGCTCAAAAATAGTCTTTTTTCTATTTTCAGCCTATTTTGGCGGCCATTTTTGTTACCATAGCAATCCTAAAAGTCGAATCAATACCAGACCTTTAAACTTTGGCTATTGTTCTAATAAACTAATAAGAAGAAACTTGTGAAGAGCAACTTTTATTTTTTGACCTCATAGGGGGGCCAAAATAGCCTCTAAATGCACAAACCCCTTTGGTTTGATGTCTGTAATGTGACAAGCTTTTGTAGTCTTTCAGGGGCAGATCCAGGATTTCTCAAAAGGAATTTATGTAAATGAATCAATGTGTGGGGGTTCGCTTTGCTGATTTTATCCCATTTTTCTTAAATATCACATGAAAATGAAATAATTTGGCAAAAGATTTGATTTTCATAGGATATTTAGAAACAAAGGCGCAAAGGGGGGTGTCAAGCGAACCCCCTGATCCCCCTCTGGATCCGCCACTCTATTTAAATGACAAACAATGACTAAAGTTACAGTTACGCTGTTCCTTCTTTTCTGTCAGTGATATTTTTCAGTTTCAAAAAATCTATTATGGCTCCTAGGTGTTGCATAACACTATTTCCAATGTATTTATTTTATTCAAAAAGATGTTTCTTTCTTGTGAAAAACGCAGACCTTCAAACTGACCCTGCAAAACAATCCGAGCCCACTTCTAAGCATATACTATGCTTGCATATGATTTATGGGAGGCTATCTTAACTGAAATAATTTCTATGCAATAATAATCGTCATTATAATCAATTTTGTTCTAAAGCTGTGACTTTGTTGATGTAAGTTCATTGCATATAGTTGTTCTCATTTTGTGGTAGGGGTTGTGTTTGGTCCCAGTTTTGTGATTTATTACTTAATCCATTAATGTCTAATGGAATTTCCCAAACTAATCAATTTCTTAAATCCATTTCGAATTCAAGGGGTGTTGAGTAGTAAGTTTTAATTTCATTCAAATCTTAAAAGTAAGAATGGTGGTAAAGGACATTTTGGAAGCAAACATTGCGGAAGCTGATCAGACGTCGCGTATTGCGGCGTCTGATCTAGTTCTACACTGTTTGTTGATGTCCCATAAAAAGGACAATAGGCTTCAATGGGTTTAAAAGATGTGCTTTTTTGTCTTGTTAAAATGCTGACCTTATCAATGCAATGCAAACGGACTCTATGGGGCAATCTAACCTATCTATTTAGCATTATTGTTGGTTATCTTTGTTACTACCATTGTAGCTGGGCGTTGTATGTTCAGCTCTGGTTTTGTGATATACTTCTTAGCGTCCTCGTTATTTTGCATTCATCTGGCTGTATAAGAGAGAGCTGGTTAAGTCTCTTCCTCGGGATGCCACGGGTTGGTTCGTCATTTGTGATTATTGCCTTTCCTGGCCATACTATTTCGTTTTTACTGTATTTTGTGTGTTTGTTTTTCATATAGGCGAGTATATGAGATTTTGGTAATCTTTGCATTGGCTAGCAGCCAAGGCTCAGATAAGCCTGTGCATTCATGCAGTCGTTTTAGAGCCTTCGCTACTCATATCCTTAAAGTATGGAACTAGAGGAATGATCATACAAACATTGTGATTTCTAGTCCCACTAAATAGCTACATATTGACGTTAAAAAGTTACTTTTCACATCTGAACTAAGGGTGAGGTTGGGGCGCCATGAAATGGGTTTAAGCCCTCCAGTAAAATATTTTTACTGACCGTTCCAAGGCGGTGCTTCTTATGAGAATCATTTATGTTATTTCTGTCTTGTGTTTGCTATGCCTTTGTGCGCGTCTGTTTATATGTTCCATTGTGGTTACCTGTTGGGAAAGGGCTGACCTCTTGGCTCTCGTATGTGGTGTCTAACTGTGAGGTTGTCACTGTCTCATTGGTATCCTGAGTCAGGTGGGGTACTTGATTGTATCGATTCCTGATCTTTGCACCCTTACTTACTTTTACTTAATGCATATACAGTAAAACCTGCGTAAAACGGTAACTCAAAAATAGACAAAACAAGGATCTTAATGACAAATGGTAGCATAATGAAGGTCGGAAGAATTGCAGAATGCTCCCTGGGAGCATTCTACAATACTGTTGACCTGCATTTAGCGATAATTATTCTTGACCCACATCTGAACCAAGGGGTAGGTTGGCGCCATGAAACAGGTCTAAGCCCTCCAGTAAAATATTTTACTGACGTTCCAAGGCGGTTCTTCTTTTGTGGATCATTTGGGTTATTAATGTCTTGTGTTTTCATGCTTTCGCATCTGTTCATAACTGCCTTGTGCTCACCTGCTGGTGGGTGAAGGGCTGAGTTTTTTGATCTTGTTAGTGATGTTTAATTGTGTTTTTGTCACTTTACCATGTGATACCCTGGGTCAGATGTGGGACTTGATTGTATTGATTCCTGATCTTTGTCGCCTTTCTTACTTTGAAAATCAATATTTGGTCTTTTTGAGAGTGACCATTTTACACATGTTTTACTGTATGATAAGTATCAAAATTTCATACGTTGGCTCATCTTATGCTTATGTGTCACCAGTTAAAATATACTCACCAAAGACAACAGATACATCAACTGCAGTATAATCCTGTCAAAAGACAATATACAATGTATTAGATGGGTCTTGTTGCGAATTTACCAGATCCCCCATGTTTGGATTCAGAGGAGAGGGGGGGGGGGGGGGGCAGGGGGTCAGGACCCCCATCCTGAAAATCACAAAATATAGGGTTTCATAGCAATTTTGGTCTGGATCCCCAAAACATTACAAAGCTACGAAGCCAACATTCAATGTTGGGCCATCATTGGCAGGCAAGCGAGAAGCCATTTAAATGGCGTTTTGCTGGTGGGCCAAAAATAGTTGGTTTATACTGATATTTGGATTCTCTCTCCCCTCATCAACTACAATGCATGAAAAAACTGGGGTCAAAGTTGGAAACCCCGTCTGACAAAACTTTCTGGATCCGTGCATGTCCCCAGGTAAGGAATCATTATCATGTTACACTGGACTAAGCATGAAATGTATTATCTCATCGCATACCTCATTTTTTTGAAACCTCATTCGATGTGTTAAAAATTAATTTCACCGAAGGTGAAGAAACACAACATTATGAAAGCTGGATAGAAAAATATTAAACAACCACACAACATAAAAAAACTAGCCTGGCCAGATTAACAAATAAACCGTGTCCTAAGTGAGATTCAGGCAACCTGGAAATCAACTCAGTCATATTTTAACATGTAACATTGAAGCAGGCTCATCTAATTCAAATATTTGAGACGTAATAAAGGGAAGAATATCATCTCATGGCATACCTCATTTTTGTGAAACCTCATTTGATTTGTTAAAAAAGTAAGTTCTCTGTAACCTTATGAAAGCTGGTAAAAAAGGTAAAACAACCATAGCAATATAAAAAGCTAGCCTGACCAGATTAACAAATAACGGTGTCCCAAGTGAGATTCAGGCAACCTGGAAATCAACTTAGTCATATTTTACAATGTAGCATGGAAGCAGGCTGATCTAATTCAAATACTTGAGACGTAAGGGAAGAATATATTTATTGAAAATAATCTGTTGGAACAACATTGTGTTCTGTTAAATAATTAAAGAGTATCATATAAGTTATATATGCCTATGTCATTTGTATATACGAGGGTCATTTGGAAAGTTCTTAGCATGACATCATAACCCCACAATGCGTTCATTGATTTTGCCAACAAGTCGCTGAATTATATCACAAACTTACTACGCTTGAGACTGATAAACTCAGAGTGACAGCCTGTTCAAAAACTTTCTGTCTAAGATTCTTGTAGGCGTCCTGAACACTGAGTGTTGGAATGCTTCCTTGCACACTTCCTGAAATATAGACTCAGTTTGTAATGTAAACAGATAAAAAATCTTAATTATGCTTTCTTGGTACTTACATGTGATTTCTTTCTTGGTACTTGCATGTGATTTCATTCTTGGTACTTGCATGTGATTTCAATTCATTTCTATTATTTTAGAATAAACTTTAAAAGTAAAGTGTCCCATAAATTAAGACATTTGTGCATTTCAACCATAATAAGTTTTTAGGAGACATAAACCAAATTAATACACTGTCCCGACAAAATAAAATGTAATATGATTTGAACGATCATCTTGTATAAATTGGTTAATACATAAAAATGTAAGTGAGTATGATCAGGAAATACAAGAATCTTGAACTGCAGACCAACCAACGGCACCCAGAGGAAGAGCTACAGGACATTTGCAGTAACAAGATATCCAAAAGAGAATAAAAGCAAAGCAACCAGCTCTCTCTTCCTCGCCAAGATGGTTGCAAAGCAAGAAGGGACAAAGAGTACTGCATTTCAAAACATAGACCAACACAGATCCCCAACAAACACTGAGGGGTACTTAAACAATATATCAACTACAACAAGACTATTGCCATCGAATGTACAGCAGTCTAAGCTACCGCGAGGGGGTCTCCAATGCATTTTACTGGCGCCGAATCTTCGTCCTAGATTCTGTTGTTGTTTTTTATACACAAAAATTGCTTAGCTTGCATGGATGCTTCCTAACTAATGCAATGCATCATCACAGAGTAACAGTCTAATCAAATTAACACAATATGATGAAACACAGAAAATGGCTTATGACTCACAGATAGTCAGAGCTAAAGAAAACCTCAAGTTGAGCTATGGTGGACCCAGCCAAGGACAAGCATCGACACCAACCAACAGATTAAAGCTTTACATCAAGGTCGTCATTGAGTCTGAGGCCAGACCCACCATCGTGCAATTAAAGCAGAAACCATAGCTATAAACCAGGCATGGGTTTACAACCAGGCATGCACACTGCCCCATTATATCCATGTTGTATCCGACTTTTTTATGGCGTTAAGTATGAATTCATTTGGCTTAAATTAGATTAACAGTGGAACAAAATTTGGGATGCACTGATTTAAGACTAAGATACACATTTCTGGATTATTTTCTTAGTGTCTATTAACACTTTCACTGCCAAACGCGACTGTAGTCGAATTTACAGTTCACTGACAAGCGCGACTACAGTCAAAATTTAAGGCACAGTTGATAGCTGTCTAATTCTAAACGGTTATAAGGAAATCAACTCTTTGTTCTGTATTTCAAAATGTTCAGGGACATAATAATATCGTATATGGAGGTATATGCAATTTTCCGAACAAGGAAGGATATTACAATCATGTTTGTAATGTCATTAGATTTTGCAGAAATTAAAAATATCGAAACATGTCCATGGGGATGACATATAGGACGCATTAAGCCCTTCAACTGCTATACTTTGATTTATTTCTGATGAAACACTATATCAGAATAGATCCTGATGTTTGATACTTGATGTAGATGGATGTTTATCTATTTCTTGCATAAAATAGATGTTTATAGGCATTTTTCATACTTTGAATATGGCTTCCAAAATGGCCACCAAAGGTCACCTGACTTTTTTTAATTATTAGTTTAAATAAAAGTTTTATATAATATCAACATTCTGTTAAAGTTTCACAGCGATAGGTTGAATGGTTCTGGAGATTTTTTGTGTTGAACCCATATACCCTCAATATTCAGGAGTCCTTGAAACATGCTTGGCACTGAGGTATTGATTTTTTGAGCTGCTTGGCAGCGAAAGTGTTAAATGATTTTACAAACCAATTTTAAATAATTATATTAAGTATAGAAATATACACAATGTTTCGCTTGATAGTAAATAAACGAAGGTATATCTGAGCGTCTATGTTGTACTAGATAATTGTAAAGTAAAAAACTGATTTAATGTTAGAAATATGAAATAAATATGTGTATTGTTTGGAAGCAGTAATTAGCCAATTATGACATTCTGAAATGCATGTGCACAAATGTATTTACTTTTCTTTTGCTTTTGTTTTAATAAGAATGTTATAAATGTTATATAGATCAAATTGTTAACTCCTCTGACAACTGATATTGATAAATTATAATAAAAACTCAGGTATTTGGACCATGTAGAGGTAGGTCTTCATTGTACTTACTCGAGAAATGATCACATGATTGGCTGCTTGTAAGAACAGCTGTTCCATTTCCAAGGTGCTGTTTACTTAATCTGCATGTTTGATCATTGGAGCAGAAGTCAAAACTGTTACAGATAAAGCCTTGGTTATTCACACAGAAATCTGCACATTGCACTGGAAAAGGCACATGATATACATCTGAATCTTCAATTTTCTCCAACACCTTTCCTGGGATATACTCAAAAAGAGCTGCAAGTGAATAAAGCAATACTTACACTTACATGCATTTTCAAATACATCTAAGTCAATGGTAAAGTTGAACTTTTTAAAGGTGTATAATTCGGTAAAATGTACAAAATGTGAAATATGTGCATTTTTACACAGGTTTAATATTTTGTACATTTGCTGAGTAGACCTATTATATGCACTCTAAGAACTTTAAAATATGTAGTCAGCTTATTCTTGAAAGCATCTGTAAAGTGCATCTAGATTATCATGGCACAATAGTACATATTTTTGTAAAATTAGTATTAAATATAATGTATATATAATCAATTTTGAGCATGGCACTTTTATTGTATAAAACTCACACTTTTTGGTGTGCTGGAATTGCGAGAACGGTTTGAATTTTCTTGACATTTTCGGCAATATTACCGAGTAGAACAGAGCTCCATATTTGCATCAACTCTTAATTTGGTTACCTCTTCTCATCAACAAATTTATTTGATATTCGTTGAGAATCGATTTATTTGCATTTCCTTATAAACATATATTTAACGTTTCAGTCAATCAGCTAACCCCCTCAGAGTTGGTGGTTTCTCTATCTTTAAGCATCTGGTCTAGGCTATCAGAACTGAAAAAGTGCCCAAATTTGATTTCGCTCATTATTTAACATAAACCTAACCAGTCTAGTGATGTTAATCCATTAAATGTCTTTGTTGTCGCATCTATAAGCTAGAGGATCTGAGGAGATCAGAAGATTCATGTAAGGTGTTTTACAAGAAGAATAATACATGATTAAGCAACTCATGACATACATTTAAGGTAAATGTCTTTTAAATGATAATTTGATGGTAGGATTACTTCTTTGTAGAACAGACTGATGAATAGCTGATCACTGGTGGATTTCAATAAAAACTCATTTATCATTATGATGTCGCATGTAGAAGTGCAATAGAGCCGTGTATTATAGTCGATACTACTCTAGTGTATTACATATACTGTATATATTAGTAAATGTATGAAGTGGCGACTATTACAACGTCGCATGTCTATGGCAAAATCCTGACGTTTTCAGACCAAAAACGTGATATTAAAGTTGTTTTAGCAGGCGTTAATTTAAAAAGTGTACCAACAATAATAAGACGGTTCTTTTTATCACCCAAACCATTGGTTAAAACTGATGGGTAAGAAACATTTAAAATTTTAAGCTCAAAAATGTGTTTAACTAACACTATGAAAATCTAACACGTCTTCACCTCGTTGAGAAAAAGCGATAAAATGGGAGGATATGCTAATGTACATGAGCACTCATGTAAGCCCATCTGTCTCTAATGACATGGTTTAACTACCAGTCATATACCTGGTGCTGGTGGTCTGTCCAGAAGTGTAGCAGAGATGAACAAGTTGAAATCATCGTAAAGTAAATTCACATCCTGTATTCTTAGTACCGACACGTTTAGCTGGCGGGCAAACTCTTTGTGTGCAAGCTCCTTTAGAACAATACTCTCAGTTTTCTTGTATGTTCCTGGTAATAATAACAATTTCACAGTAAAAAATGGTTCATCTCGAGATTATCCAGTGGATCAGCCTGTGCTTCAGACATATTTAATCAACGTTTTTTGCTAATTACATGAAAACCCTCTCTTTTGGTGCACATTGAAGGTCAGTTTTGGCTAATTTTCAGGCTGATCTGACTCTTGGCTGAGACATTAGGTTGGTCTGGCTATGCTTTAGCATAATCAACATAAATCTCTACATGTATTCATTGGTATTTTGTAATTATGATCATTTATATTATTGTAGAATTTAAATAGCTTTAAAAATATTGGTTGATTGCTTAAATCATTTTAATGATAAGCATAATTATATCTGCTAAAATATTGCAATAAAAATGTTGTGACATATGATAATATGCTCAGATATAAACTGTGGTATCCTAATTAAATATTGGTTTTAATACCGCAGTGCTTAGCCTAGTTTTGTTCCTGTTGATGATAGAGATACAATGATGCTTATTGACCTGGTTTTATGGTATAAGTAAGAAAGAGGGCTAATATCAGGAATCGATACAATCAAGCACCCCACCTGACCCAGGATACCAAAGTTTCGTTTGTTCTTTCCAGTTTTACAATTATCATGCGCGAATCCAGAGGGGGAACAGGGGGTCTGGAACCCCTGAAAAAACACAAAATATAGGGTTTCTTAGCAATACTTGTAATGATCCCCTGAAAAATTACAACGTTACAGAGCCAGCATTCAATGTTGGGCCATCATCGGCCCGCAAGGGAAACGCCATTACAATGGCGTTTCGCTGCCTGGTCGATGATGGCCAGCTTTTAGTGGTATTTGGATCCTCTTTCCCCTCATCAACTAAAAAAACGTAGTAAGAGTTTAGCCCCCTCTGACAAAACTTACTGGATCCGCGCATGATTATCACACTGAGGAATAGATCTGTGAGTTCGTTGTATACTTCCGTTTGTGTGTGTGTATGTGTGGGAAGGGGCCAGGTGTGGTACTTGACTGTATCGATTTCTTCCTTACTTTGTCTGTGTTCTGGTGGATCTTCCTTGTCATGCCATGGATTGGCTTGTGGTCTGCGATTGCGGCAATTCCTGGTCATACTCACTCGTTATAGTAAGTTTATTTAAGTTTATTTCGTAATTGTTATCGATGCTCACATCTTAATCATCCCATTGGTTACCATAGAGTAATACAATATTTGCTAGCACACCTATCACATATGCACAAACAAACTCCGAAAAACACCATGCTGACGTATCCAGCAAAAAAATAGTCTTAGCATTCCTTTTCATCCATACTTCGCATATGCTAGAAGTGAAGACTCTGGCGAGGCTGTGCATTTGCGCAGTCTCGTCAAAGCCATCACTGCTCACCTAAGCAATAAGTACCAAATCTCGTGTGCTGACCCATATATTGACGCTATTGTTATCTTAATAATGATAATCAAGTGAACATATATTCTTTCTATGCTAACTATTTGCCTGCTAGTGGCGACTTTTGTCATCTGCTGACAACATTTGAAACAGTTTGGATGCAGATCAGGATTGACGTTCTGTTGGTCCTGGTGTGGATCCAAACTGTTTGTCCCTCTTGTAGTGTGCTTGGGAGCATTTATTGAAAATAATAATTTTGAAAAAAAAAAGTCAGCAGACGACAACAAAAGCGTAATAAATACTAAGCATGCACATAATTGATTTTACTGACCTGGAAACTGGACTTGAAACTTGAGTTTACTATCGTCTGGAAAACATGGGGCTATATCAAATACTTCCAACAATGGAGTATCTGGACTGAAATCCACATAGTTATATATAGCTTTGAAACCAAACTGTCAAAAGAAAAAAAGAAACATATTTTAAAAAAAATCCACTAGTTTTTGTTAACTACCGGAGCCATGGCTTATCTATTAACCATTTACAGACCAATAGATTTTTCCATAAATAAATATACAATTAAGTCAGGAAAGTCCATCCTATATATCGAGGGGCCAGAGATTATAATTGCAAAAAAACGTTGTATTAATTCTCTGAATATGGATTTTGTCTAAGCAAACATATTAATGTTTGGAAGGCCTTGATGAAATGCTGCATTACGCAACATTTTACATGCATCTGCTTCTTACCTCAAAACGTACCCATTTATAGCATTCAGGCAACAAAAGGTTAAAGTAATGCGATCTGACAAAACAGTACAAGTATAGCAGTAAAATAACTTTAGCAAACGTATTAAATAGTTGTTTTATAATATATTTTTTAGTTCTAATTTTTCTCTTTGTCAGTTTAACAGTTTACAAAAACAGTTTCAGTGATAAATGGAAAAAGTTTAGCCAGTAAAATATATTCCTGCACAAATACCATAGCGCACAGCCGTTTGATCATGAGTCCAATGACAAATGAGATCAATCAAGTGTTGAAATCATAAAATTAATTTGCTGTTTAGGCAAAGAGTTTTAAACTAAAAAAACTTAAACATAACCTGATTTACTTATATGACGTAATACAGAATTTTTTTTTTTGATCTGTATTTGCTATTTTTGTTGTTGGTTATGTTTGGGAGGGTGTCATGTCCTGTGCAGTAATGATGTTGTAACATTCTTAACTTTGCAAGCTTTTTTTCAAACTAATATTTAAATGGCTTGGGTTTGTTTGTTGTTGTTGTTGTTGCTGTTTGTTTGTTGTTTTGTGCAGTAATGATGTTTTAACATTCTTAACTTTGCAAGCTTTTTTTCAAACTAATATTTAAATGGCTTGGGTTTGTTTGTTGTTGTTGTTGTTGCTGTTTGTTTGTTGTTTTGTGCAGTAATGATGTTTTAACATTCTTAACTTTGCAAGCTTTTTTTCAAACTAATATTTAAATGGCTTGGGTTTGTTTGTTGTTGTTGTTGTTGCTGTTTGTTTGTTGTTTTGTGCAGTAATGATGTTTTAACATTCTTAACTTTGCAAGCTTTTTTTCAAACTAATATTTAAATGGCTTGGGTTTGTTTGTTGTTGTTGTTGTTGCTGTTTGTTTGTTGTTTTTGTGCAGTAATGATGTTTTAACATTCTTAACTTTGTAAGCTTTTTTTCAAACTAATATTTAAATGGCTTGGGTTTTGTTTGCTGTTGCTGTTGTTGTTGCTGTTTGTTTGTTGTTTTTGTGCAGTAATGATGTTTTAACATTGAATTTCTTAACTTTACAAGCTTTTTTTCAAACTAATATTTAAATGGCTTGAGTTTGTTTGTTGTTGTTGTTGTTGCTGTTTGTTTGTTGTTTTTGTGCAGTAATGATGTTGTAACATTCTTAACTTTGCAAGCTTTTTTTTTCAAACTAATATTTAAATGGCTTGTGGTTTATTGTTGTTGTTGTTGTTGTTGTTGTATTTGGGAAGGGTTTCATTTTAATAGACCATTGGCAATACTTCCAAATTATTTTATTTTGCATAAATTATCTCTTGTTGAGGCCAATTCTACATGACATGATAAATTACTGCATTCTATCCGCATTGTTTCTGCAAGTTCAATATTAGGCATACTATATAGAAAATACTAGGTGGGTGTCTTTTGATATCAATTTTACCAAGCAGGGCTTTAAGAACGCATGTTAACATCGCGAGGCTTGCCGAGATATAGAGAATACTAGGTGAGTGTCTTTTGATGTTAAGTTTACCAGGCAAGGCTTTGAGAATGCTTGTTGACTTTGCGAGGCTTGCCGAGGCTCGCGATGTCAACAAGCGTTCTCAAAGCCGGGCCTGGTCAACTTGATATCAAAAGACGCAAACCTGGTATTCTATTTATCAGTTAACCTATTGTTTCTTTCTTAAAACTAGCGATTTTGACGTAATTTACGATGTTTATGTTGATTCAGCGTCATTAGCGACGTCATTAAAAAAGTGCAACGTCATCATGACCTGATAAAGGCACATGCAGTGAGATAGACAATGTTTATAAGGCAGCAATGCTAAAGGTTACTGATAAATATCTTTACAATGGTCATATTTAAAATCATAAAATGTTTATAAGAATACCTCTTTAGCATTGAGTTCCATCTTCACAGGTGTCTGGAAACTGTCGAATGGTCTGACATTCACATAATTCGTCCAGTATTTCTGACAAATAGAATCATAAATTTTTGAAATCAAAGTAAGAAAGAGGGAAAAGATCAGGAATCATTACAATCAAGCCCCACACAAACACCTACTGGCAAACATATCAAATACATTTCACGTACAGAAAAACCTGTCTAAAGCGACCACTCAAAAATAGAGAAAACAAAGTTCTTAAAATGACAAATGGTAGCTTTATGAAGGTCGAAAGTATTGCAGAATGCTCCAAGGGCAGCATTCTGGAATACTTTTGACCTGCATTAAGCGATAATTGGTATTGAAAACCATTTTGGTCTTTTGGAGAGTGGTCGTTTTAGACAGGTTTTACTGTATTAACAAGTATTTGAAACGGTGGCAAAGTTTCTTACTTAGCAAATTCTATACATAAGTTGGACATCACTATAAATTCTTTAATTATCATCATAGGAAACCCGTAAAAGCCTGAACGCAATTTTGTTTGAGTCCAAATAGTGGCTGTTGCTGCAGAGGGTGCTAAGGCAGTGGTTCAGTTTCACTCACTCTCATTGTGTATGTAGAGGGATGTTTACGTTTGGTCTTGGGGTGTTTTTATACTATGCTTTGTGTCACTATTTGTTTGGCAATCTTTCAAGGTGATTGCCCTTTTGTTTTATATATGGATGTTTAGTTCACATATGACAGTGTTGTATATCATAATAATGGTGCCATAGGTTGGCTGTGATGTTATTGTGACGATTTCCCAATTATATTGTACTACTTTCTCTGAAGGTCGTTTTTGTCTTAGCAAATAGTGTGAAACCTGATGAAATATCGCCATATGCAGCATTTTATCTTAACAAAGTGCACATTTAGGAGTCACTAGTTTTTGAGTGATTAAACATAATGATGAAACATTTATTAGGCCTCGATGCGAGAAAACCTGTCTTCGATGGTTTGCAAACAGCAAAGGCGCAGACCAACCTGCGCATCCACGCAGTCTGATCATTGCCTTTGTTATCGCTTGTTAGAAGGTATCATATCTAGACTTGCTACGAGCAAAAGTTTAATTTTCTAGCTAGTCTCTGAAGCTAAGCAGACTTGTTGAGTCTCCGTTTGTCGGAAACCCCAAAGACATGTTTTCTCGCAACGAGGCCCATTAATAACTTCAATACTTACAGCCAGAAACCAATACGTAACTGTTGTGTTCACATTCAAATCCAAGAAGCCAGTTATGTATAGGTTTGGTCGAATGGCTACAAATACGTCACATAGAACACCTCGCTCCATGAACTGAAAGCAAAAATTAATACAAAATATGTGCAGCAACATGAGGTTTCAACAACGTGGCATTTTGGTATTAATAGACTCAGATGAGCCTGAATATATGCTCATATGTGCAGACTGATCTGAGCCTTTACTGGTCACACATATCACACTGTTGGAAATCGCATGTCGCGGCTCATATGTCTTATACTAACCATTGCAAATAAACGTGCTTAAAATAAATGAGCCACATCCAGAGAAAATATGTTTTTTCAGGGTTTTTGAACAGCTTGGAACACCATATGGGAAAGTGACACAAACACAATAAAAAATGCAAGAGAGCCAAGAAGTCAGCCCTTATTCCCAGCAGGCGACCACAGGGCTGCAAGGAACAGACAAGACAGCATAATAAGGATAAAATGAAACATAAATAAGCAAAACGATCTAAAAAGAAGCATGGCCTCGGAACAGTCAGCAAAAATCACTGGAGGGCGTAAGCATGGCCTTGGAACAGTAAGCAAACAATCACTTGAGGGCTAAAGCATGTTTAATGGTACCAACCTCATCTTTAGTTCTGATGTGGTCCAAGACGCATAGATGTTTGGTTCGCATGAAATATCCCTCACTTATCAATGTATCACCCCTAACATATGGCAACCAGTTAAGGATCCCACAAACCTGCGCATCTGCTAAAAAAGCCATAGTTGCTAACATACATAAAACATGGATGCAGATGAAGGCTCGCACCAAAATTAAAGCGTATTCCCAGCCAACATGCCATCTCTGGCTACTATCAACCTGCCCGTGAAATTTCTCTGGCGGACCGATTGTTCTCCATTTTAACATTCTACTATTCTGCCAGCCAAGCGTGACAGTTACGTCGTGTTTTGTTAAAAAAGTCATCAGGGGCTAATAATCGATAGACCATTTGTGTATTAATCCTAGCCTGCGGATAGGATTAATACACAAGTGATCTGTCCATTTTGCGTTGGCTCAAGATGCGTGTACAAGTTATTTTTTACTAAACAATTGTAAACAAAATATTACGTCACTGTCACTCTTTGTTGGCACGACAGTAACTGGATGCTTCTCTAGGAATCTGTTCATTCATGTTTAAAAATTGTCTTAATGCATGTACCTGTACAATAAGTATTATAACCTTATGAGCTGTCCACCTACGATATACACTGTTTATATTTTACAGACCTGTCCAATATAAGTATAGTTGACATCAAGGTTGAATAGCTGTAGTGGGTTCTTCAGGTTCAGGATGTAAGAATCAACTTTATGTTGTGATGTAAAATTCATCGTGGCATCTCCAGATGTGTTTGTAAGTGGAAGAATAGTACAGTTACCCCGAGTCTTGTCCACCACATACCGTACACCTTTAACAGATAAAAAGTAATTGAGTTTCACATTGGTTTTAGATAAACAAAATTGTTGAGAGTAAAAGTGTAATTATTTTCTTACCCATCAGTTTTAACATATGTTTTGGGTGCTCAAAAGAACCGTCTCGTTGAGGCGGTTCTTTTGAGTACACACAACATGTGTTTTGGTTGAGAAATATGAAAATTTTATTTCTGGTACCCACTCTTGACTGAAGGCCTGGTTTTATGCTGTAAAGATTTAGGAAGATGTATTTTGAAAACCCCAGATTTCTTGACCTGCTATTTTATACTTTTGTAATATCAATATACAGTTATCAACAATATGTTTCTCTGTCTTAACTTTTGATCTAAGGGTTGTAGGACTGTTATAGTTGCTGTTTGATTTGAATTGCATCTTAACGAGTTTAAGTAAATCAAGATCATAGTTTCGACAGGAAGTCTGTTATTTTAATTTGATATTGAGATTTTCTGTCTGCAACTTTGGTAGTCTTTCTAATAGTCTGAGATTCAATCTGAGGCCGTGGGAGGTGTCTATCTTCTGGCATCAATTTGATCAATCATATCAGTGATTTTTGTGATAAGTAAATGTATATACAATCTATATTCAAAATCTGTAATAACCATTTGTAAGTGAAAAGTGACAATTTGGACTTTAATAGAAAGAAGTACACAATATATAGGAACTATCAATATGTTAAACAACCAACACAATGCTAAAGGGGCTACATTTAACATAACAGCTAAAAGAACAAGCTATTAAATAACTGACTGTAAAAAAGTAGCAAGATAGAAAGAAAAAATGAACAACTGCAGAATACCAACATTGGAAAATACGGAAGCTCAGTGTCAGAGATCAATGTGTGTCAGTTATGTTTTGATTCATATAGCAGATCAGTGTCCATTAATGAAGCAAGAATGTTCAGGGTGCTTAGCTTATAGGGCACTGCATAATTGACTGCTCTCAAAGAAATTGTATAAGCTGTTGTTCAATAAGTCAACATGAACTAACGGATTACGATACTTTTGACAATATTTGTTCATATTGTAGTCTCAAATGTCGTTTTTCTTTATTTTGTTATGAGAAGCATTATGATGAGTATGGTTTCTTGTTCGTAAACTAAGATACAATAAATCTAGTTTTGACAGTTAACCAATGTATGGTATGCATTTTAAAATACATCTTTTGAACTTTGCAAAGCAAGTTTTCAAAAAATGGGAGACATTTATGCATGAAATATTCAAGGAGATGTATTTTGAAACCCCAGAATTCTTGACCTGTTAGTTTATAATTTTGTAATATCAATATACATTTATAAAAATATTTCTTAACTTTTGTTCTAAGAGCTGTATGACTGCCAAAATGGTTGATTGTAACTATATCCTAAACGAGTCTAAACAAGATCATACAGTTTGGACAGGAAGTCTGTTCTTTTAAGCTGATAATAGGATTTGCTGTCTACATCTTTGTTAGTCTTTTTAATAGTTTGAGATCCTATCTGAGGCCGTGGTAAGTATCTGAGTTCTGGCATCAACTTGATATTTCATTTCAGTGATTGGTGTGATAAGTAAATGTATATAAAATCTGTATTTGAAACCAAACAGGCAACCATAATAACCTCTAAGTGTATTTATCTCAGGTCGGAAAAAAACAAAGTACCCATTTAGGGGTTTCCATTCTTTAAAAGTTTAATGCTATAAGAATTCATCATGAGTGTGAGGGTAGGATAGATAAATCTGTCCTGAGGATCACCGTTTGGCATCACAAGGCTTGCCGAGTGATAAGAAAAGGTGATCCCGAGGGACCGATTTTCTATCCTACCCTCACACGAATAATGGATTCTTTTTCTTGCTCACCACCGTTTTTTTATTTTCAAATAAGCTTGCAAAAGTCCCTGAATAGCTAAGATGCAATTTTAACATGATGGCGTCACTTCATCATAACAATCCCGTCACTTGACGACCAAATGCGTGAGTTCCAATACAACCAATGTAATGTAGCTCTCACGTGACAGCCTGGGTAAGATAGCATGGGTAAGATAAGATTTTCTATCTCAGGGTAAAATCTCAGATATCCTTATCCGGTGTGCAAGAAAGGCTATTCAAAGGTATTGGAACTCACGCACATGGTCGTCAAGTGACGTCACTGTTATTTCAAAGTGACATCATCATAACATTTCACATCGCCGCGTATTCAGGAACTTCTGGAACCTTTTCTTAAGAATAAAATGTGGTATCTAATGGTGAGCAAGAAAAGTAATCCATTATTCGGGTGAGAGTAAGATATAAAATAAAATCTGTCCATCGGAATCACCGTTTGTCATCACTCGGCAGGCCTCGTGATGCCAAACAGTGATCCTCGGGACGGATTTTTCTATCCTACCCTCACACTCATGATATATTCTTATATTCTTACCAATATCATAATCATGGATTTCTGAGATAGGATTGGTATTGAATGTTGGATAATGTTTGTACAGGGGCCTGTAGTCTCTTCTATAATACCGCAACTGTCCTGCATACCAGACCTGGAATTTGAACACAAATGTAAACTATCAAAGCTAAACAAAACGATAGAAATTGTATAATTTTACAGTTTTATTTTCAGAAATGTGCATTTTGGCTCTTGTAAAAGTATTTATGTAGTAAATGACAACTTGTAAACATATAATGCATATTGAGTAAATATGAAAGTTTTTATGGCCAAGAAAGTCAGCTGAACATTTTGCGTTTAAACTGCAACCTCAGCCAGGAAGAGAATGTAGACAGTGAAATTCATCTATGCCTTACAGAAGCAGTGGCGCAGAGGTAGAGTGCTTAACTCGAGACCAAGAGGCCGCGGGTTTGAGCCTCAACGGCATCACTGCGTTGTGGTCCTTGAGCAAGACACATTTATCCTAGTTTACTACTGGTTCAACCCAGGAAGACCCGTCCCTGTTTAACTAAAAGATTGTTGATGGGACGTAAAGAACCAAATCAATCAAACAAACAAACAAACAGAAGCAGCACCTTTTTCAATTTTGAACATATTGGTGCTGTTTTTAGTCGAATGTTTTTGCTGATAGCAATGTGGCTCTGTTATTATAAATACAGCTATGCGTAAATTGTGAATATTGTTAATTCATTATTTAAACATAGTTATGCTTCATGCGGGGATTCATAGGGGGGGCAGGGGGTCCAAACCGCCTTCCTAAAAAAAAACACAAAAATATAGGGTTACTTAACAATACTGGTCTGGATTCCCTAAAAATCACAAAGTTACCAAGCCAGCGTTCAATGTTGGGCCATCGTCAACACGTTGAATGCTGGCTTGGTAGCTTTGCGATTTTTCAGGGGATCGGAACCAGTATGGCTAAGAAACCCTTTTTGTCTTTTTCAGGGGGGTCCGGACCACCTGTCCCCCTCTCTGGATCCGCACATGAAGAAAACCATGCGCAGAAAATGCTATACAATAAAATTAAGAATAAATAGACATATTAACTCATGGTCTGCCAGAGAGAACTGATAAAATATCGAACTGTTTGACACTCTAACAGCATTTCCGAAATTATTTTTTTAAAGTTAAGACAACAAAAACGCAAGCGAATTTACCCATCATACAAAGTGCTAACACAGAAACAAGTTACTTACGTCCTCATATGTTGCCGTCGATCTGGCTGAGTCAATAACTTCTACTCTATAGTAGAAACTGTCTGGGATCATTGGCACTGGTTTGGTATCCTTTCGACCTGGACAAACTACATCTACTGGTGTCTAAAATTAAAAAAAAGTAAGTGCATATGATCAGTATGATTACCATAATCACACACTGAAGACCAACCCATGGCCCCCTCGGGAAGAGCAACAGAACACGAAAAGCCACATGACATGAAGGAGACAATTAGATTAAAGCAACTGCTAATGGTAATTGTAGGTCAGATACCCAACTTTTTGGGGCATAAAATTGTGATTATATCATTAGATCACATCGGTTAGCACATATGTTTTGGTTGGTCAAAGAACCACCTCCGTGAGGAGGTTCTTTGGAGTACCAAAAGCATATCTTTGGATTTAGGATGAACAAATTTATCTTTCAACTTCACAAATTATGAACGTAGGTGAAGACTCAGAGTAACAATCATACCGCATGCCCCGCTAGATATGTTAGATCGTGTTAGCATGGGCATTTAAAAGGGACACATTTGCACATACATGTGGTAAGTACCAAACATTCGTGTGCTTGTACAATTATACCTCACACAAAAAAGATGAAAAGTTATTTTCTTTGCATAATTATGTCTACAGAACTATTATGTGTTCTAAATAAAGTTTGATAAATACAATCTTTAGTGGACCGATCCTACCTAATATTTTTTAGACAAAAGCCGGAAACAAACGTATATATTTGGCCTGAGTACCGAATCTGCTGGCTCATATGATTGTCTAAATGTATTGAACACAAGAACGTTAATGGTCTTTTAGCACACTTCTTCGTCTGACATAGTTGGCTGTTGGTCTCCTCATGATAGCATATACCATTATCACTGCTTTCTAACAATAGCTTATTATTGAACTTTATTTTGACTAAGTTGAACAATATGAAGTTTTATCAAAAACGTTCTTGACCAAACTTAGAATTAATGGATATATATTGATTTTATACAATGCATTATAACCTTATCAAACAACTCTGATGTATCTATTGTGCTTATATTGGCAGATGATACAAATGCGACACTTACAGATTATGACCACGTCGTTCTGTCATAGTTGTATCACCTGCTCGTGTATAGCAGGTAACAACATCCCAAACATATGTTGTTGGTACTCCAAAGAACCCTAACACTGAGATGATTCTTTTGAGCACCCAAAACATATGTGTTAACTGATGTGATAAGGATATTATCACAATAAGCACCGTATAAAAATAAATTATATGTCAAAATGATCTAGCAATATTAGTTTTCTAGGGAGATTGAGTAATATTGGTCTGCCTTCATTTATCTATATATACCAGTAACATATAATTATGTTGTCAGTACACCTATTGAAGTTGAAAACAGCCCCAAAAGTATTCTAATATACTTACTTCAAAGACGGTTGCGTCATTATCAACATAATAGTTATAGTTATAGAAATCATAGATGTGATGCAGATTGTACACAGTTCCATTGGGGTATAGTTTATCGGCTTTGACTTCTGTCCTCACCGGAACTGTCCTGAACGAAGAAGCAGTGTCCCATTCTCCTACAAGCAATGTAAGTACAGGAAAACCTGTCTTAAGCGGCCACTCAAAAATAGACAAAACAAAGATCTTAATGACAATTGGTAGCTTAATAAAGGTAGAAAGTATTGCAGAATGCTCCTCTTGGAGCATTCTGCAATACTTTTGACCTGCATTAAGCGATAATCGGTCTTGAAACCCCATTTTTGTCTTTTTGAGAGTGGTTGTTTTAGACAGGTTTTACTGTCATTCATTTATAGAGGCATTTGAGCCAGCATATGGATGGAATTTTAATGTCTATCACAGATTATAGTTATTCGTTTAACCTTTTGTATACTAATGGATTCTTCCTTTTGGTTTAATACAATAAACTTGGGATAGTCCATTGCACATATCTAGTGATATCAGGTGAAATTTTCAAAAAAATATTGTCATTTTTTGTCTGAAGATCTTTTTTTACCTTAACAAACAGTGTAGACCCTGATGAAATGCCTGATGAAATGCCGCATTATGTGGCATTCATCTGGGTCTTCACTGTTTGTAAAAGAACTCGTTTAGGGGTATCCCGAATACAAAGGGATAATAGTCAAATATCCCTTGCGAATGGGCGTACGAATGCATTATTGCAATGACTGCTGAACATTTTAAAATGTTTGTAAGCATTCCCTGGCATTTCCAGGGTTCTGTAAAAATTGAAATATGCTCCTTAAATTTGCAAAAATAAAAATAACTTTTTGCGTTAAGAAATTGTTAACCGTTCTTATTGATGACATGATATTGGTAGTAAAGGTAATAGACGGATGGCTGAGAATGGGTTTGCTCCCCCCCCCCCCACCTAGGGAATTTTGCAGACATATCCTATCTTGTAGAGAATTGAAAGCTGAGTCTTTTAAGAGATGTTTGCACTCTGTGCTTTGGGGCGTTAGTCTGTAAGAGCCTGTAACATACGTTACTTAATCAAACTAAGAAAAAGTAAATTGAAAGTTTGCGCTACAAATTAAAGACATTAAAATATTTATTTTTAAAAATCATTCATATAGTCTGCATACTGGATATCTTAACTACATATGACAGCCATTTGAACAAAATTGCGGCTTCCTAGGGTGTCATATGCGTTACATAAATCTGATGACCCATTAAAATTTGCAAGTGTGGCTAACATCATTTACATTCACAATCTCTCTGTGTGTTTTGCAAAATGTTTTTAACCATGTCTCACTAGCTTATGCAATTGGCTAACAGAAAAATTAAAGTTTGTTTCCCTAGCTTGAATATTTTTTCTGGAATAAGCAATTAAACAACCCTACCCCTACCCAGTTTTAAGGTGAAATGTTTGGTTTTAAAACTAAAGTAAAAATAGTTAAAAAATATTTGCAGTTGATGAATGTGTTTCATTGTTTGGGATTTATTTGCTTATATGAAAAGACTCATAAATCTGCAAGTTTGTTGCAAATTTTTTAATATCAGAGGCTGTAACATATGTTACCTGATGTAATAAAAGGGAAAGCTCATTGTCTTTACGTAAGATATGCCTAAAAATGTTTTAATCTCCTCGAGGGAATTTCGCAGACATATTCCTTCTTATAGTACAACTCAAGCTGCATCGAATAAGGGATGTTTGCACTCTCTATGTTTGGGTGTTAGTCTGAAACAGCGTGTTACATGCGTTACTATAGCAAATAAAGGAAATGTAGTTTGAAAGTTTGAGCTAAAATTGTGAAAAGACTTGCAGCTGTTGGATATCTTACATTATTTAGGGATTTTAAACTGGCTCATATGATAAAGACTTATATATCTGCTAGTTGTCATCAAGTTTTAAAGATCAGAGAGCGTTACATATGTTAGCATGATAAGTAAAATCATCAAACAGTATTTTGACATAAAGCTGAGTAAGGGCCTGCTCCATCCTAATCCCCTTTTGAATTCTGCAGACAAATTACATCTTATGTAACCATTCAAGGTGCATTTAATAAGAAATGTTTGCACTCTGTAAGTTGGGGCGTTAGCCTGTAACAGCTTGTTACATATGTTACTATATCAACTTGAGAATAAGAAATTTGAATGTTTGAGCTACTAAAATAAGACATTAAAATTATCTAATAAATTGACATTCTTATAGTCTTTATACTGGATGTCTTTACTACATATGGAAGCTGTTTAACATTAATACGGCTAACTGTGGTGTTATGTGCGTTACATGAACCTAATTATAATTTAAAAGCTATAATTGTGGCTATCGTCATTTAGTTAAACAACTTCTATGACTTGGTTTCAAACTGTTTTATTAGATTTTACAAACATATACTCAATTGATGAATAGGAAAAACCAAGTTTGCTTTTCTATCTTAAATATATTGTCTTATAGGAGCTAATACACAGCCCTACTCCCAGTTTTACAGAGAAGCGAATTTTGTTATTACCGTTTAAGTAAAACACATGAAAGCGATTACAGCATGTAGATATTTTTCATTTTCTTAGTCTGTCTTGCTCATATATCTGCAAGATGTCATTAAGTTTAAGATCAGGACACTTAATGTGTACTTATAAGTCTTTGGTGCTAAAACACTAGAAATTATATTCATTTCTGATTATCAAGCCCATGGACTGTTTTTACAGATGTTATCAATAACCTTTTGGACACATTTCCTAATACGGTGCATATAATACAAAATATAGAGCCACAAATAGAAAAGATAGTTTTACATTTTTACAAGAAAATACAATAAATGAAATGGTCCAAACTATTTCTCATCGATTTAACACTCATGTTAAACGTTTGTCGTTGTCTGCTTCTGTGATAATCATTATTATCACACGTCTCCTTGCAACTAGTAGAATCATCACACAATATTTCAATCATTTACTGTATACACTTATACCACCAGTCCACTCAAAATTGATGAGCCATTATCAACTTTCCAATTTTGCCATTTATGGCTTGGAAAATTCAGAAACTGATATGAATTCCTAATAGTTGGCTCTTTGAGTATGTGTTTCAAGTGATACTCTGCAAGTAGGAGAAAGACTAAAGCTTTACGAGTAGGAAAACTATGCCATTAAGAGCAATGAGTACCTGGACTGATGTACCTTGATATTTCTGTGATAAAGAATTATATCTTAGCTGGTTAACTTTTATAAATGTAGCCTTTCCATACATGCAATCCGCATAGTTTCATCTAATAATGTCTCTACACTTATTATCTTTCCCCAAGCATTCAAAAACTTATTTGAAGTCTTAGTACTTCTGAAGTGCTGAAACCAAGGTAACTCTTTCCCTTCAGATAAACGAACTAGATGTATCACAGCAGGTAAAGCAATGAAATGCAGGATGAACAGAGCGCAAATAGACCCTTTCAATTCAATGATTCACTAAGTTTCTAAGATAAGAGCGCTTATTAAAGGATGTAACATATATAACTCGTCATAATAAATGAGCAAGGGCATTGTTGTGACATCCTTTTTGATTACACAGTCAGAGGCAAGTGTTTTCAATTTCAGTGTTTTCAATGGATCATGAAATGAGGCACCTTATCAACTTGTTTACTCTGTATAAATCTTCCATAGAGCATAATATAGAACTACTGGTTTTCCCATTCTACCTATAGTCCACTTTCCTTCTTTTGAATGCAACAGCTAATGATATGGATGCAAAACTGAGAAATCATAGGTTTTACATTATTTTAAGACATGCTTCAATGTACTGACATCAAAAAACAACCTACTGCAAACATAATTGATGGCAATGTCCAACTTCATATTCTTACTCTTATACCAGATAACTTTCAAGGTGTAACAGAAATTGTTTCAGACGGTCTGCCAAAACCATCAAGAGTCAACATTGTAACTAAAGAAAACTTATAAAGTTCTTTGGGCGCAGCAAAATACTATTGATCTAAGACCTGAGGTCTTAAGCACCAAAAGACTGGAAAGGTTCCATGGCAAATGATGCAAAAAAGCTGCCTATCAAATTTCTGTTTGACCAATGTCAGAAATCTTAAAGTATTCTTAGAGGTACAAGGTAGAGACATAGATTTTGCAAAATCAGAGCAAAGTTATCATTTGACTAGCACGGATGCAGATGCAGCTGCAGTTAGATTGCCCTTGCCACTTCACAGGAAGAGATATATACCAGAGTCATACTCCATTGTATGCATATATGTGAAATGGCATTAAACCCATATTTAATCAGGTGTTTGATCCCATGACACTGACATGCTGTTTCTGCTTTTTAAGAATGCTAAGGATTCAAGTTTGGCTGAGTCAAGTTGTTTTACGCTGGCACTGGCCACACAAACAAAGAAAATTAAGTCATTTGATGGCAAAAGAGGAGGATCACATGAAATGCTTATAAGTGATGTTTGTCACAATTACCAATTTTAAAAAGAAATCTTAATTAATGTAACACATATAACACCAGAGGAAGCTGTATATTTGTTAAAAAATCTTTTCTTATGTATCAAAGGTATTCAGCATGCAAACTACATGTATAATTCAAATAAATAGATAGTTTTATGTCTTCTTTCTGTTTCTCAGACTTTCAATTCATTTATTCTTAAATTGATATGGTAACATACGTATCATACCATTACAGGTTAAACCCCTAGTTAATAGAGTGCAAACATCTCTTATTTGATGCAGCTTGAATTGTTCTTTAAGGTAGGATATGTCTGCACAATTCCCAAAGGGGTGGAGAGGAACAGGATTGTACTCAGTTTGCAGTCCTGATACAATGCCATGATTCTGCTGGTTGTGATGAAATGGGTGATTATTTTGCCATAGAAGCAGACACAATGATAGACATTTTGAGGGTGACTTGAATAAAGATTGTTTTTGAATAATTTTATTTAATAGGAATATTTATTAAATTGTGTCATTTAAATGAGAACTATTATTTTCTATCTATATGTCTATATATTTTAATATTATAGGCATAAGAAAATATGTGATTAAAACGGTTATATATAACATAGGTAACACAATTCCATGGGCTTGTTATCAGCAATGACTGTAATTACGAAGACTAAGGCACCAGAGGCTAGAGATTAATAGGAAAACATGTGAAAAATGGTATTTTTCTGGAATATCATCTCTTACTTCCAAGAAAATTTCCTAGCTCATTCTTTATGCCATGTAACATACGTTACATACTTTGAGAAGTGCTCTGATCCTGATTTCAAACTTGCAAATGTATGATTCTTTATTACATAAGCAAGACAGTGCCAAAAATGTATGATATCCACGAGCGTCAAATATTTTCATATTTTTTTCTTCAATAATAGATAACAAAATTGGGTACTTAAAATTGGGGGTAGGGTTGTTTAATAGCTCATATAAAACAGTGTATTTGAGATAGAAAAACAAACTTTGTTTTTTCTATTAGTCAAATGAGTATTTTAGTAAACTAAGATTAAAAACACTTGTAAAAATGCACAAATTGTCTGTAAAATGAATGATGTTAGTTACGATTTCAACTTTCAAAGGGAAATTTAATCTATGTAACGCATATAACACCATTGAAAGCTGTAATTTTGTTTAAAATGCTGCTTTTATGTAGCTTAGGCATCCAGCTTGCAAACTACATAAGAAATTTGAATAATTAGATGGTTTAATGTCTTCTATCTGTAGCTCAAACTTTCATTTTGATTTTTTCCTTAGTTTGTTACAGTAACATATGTAACAGGCTGTCAGAGACTAACGCCCCGGAGCACAGAGTGCAAACATCTCTTAAAAGATGCGGCTTGTAATTTTCTTCAAGATAGGATATGTCTACAAAATTCCCTAGGGGGGGGGAGCAGGACCTTTTTTAGCTCGAAGTCTATAAGACATTTGTAGAGATTCTGTTTTCTTTAGAATACCTTACGAATGCAAACTAAAAGCTGTAAATGAGTGTTCCATTACAAATAAATCAAATAATTTACAATTTTCCTTTCAGTATCTAAAGAACGCAATGAAAATGGATGCAAATAGCTTGCTAACAATTGCGAGTGCTTGCAAATGCTTCAGAATGACATACAACCATTAAGATTTTTTTGCAAATATATTGACAATTTCTAAATCACATTAGTTCTAAGTGGGGTTGCCATAATAGCCAATAAGGTATGAAATATTTCCCCTATCATGCAATGTTTATGTTGCAGATGGCACGAATGTGGTCAAGCTATGTGAACATAACGTCTTGCTAAACTTCAGTCAGCTTCTATTGTGCATGTCAAGTGTTTTTCCTTTTGCAGGAGGGAGTATATTAGAAGAGCTGATGGAGGAATAAGGGACCAATGGTATCTTTTTTGGCGATTTCGACACAAATATAATCTTTTACATTCGCAAGGACATTACAGTGTGGGAACTGCTCGGCTCTGGCGAGATACATGTGATAAATGAGCTGGCGTACTGAAATTCACTTACACTGCATATCTTAGAACCGCAATGTTTGTTAGCCTCCAGTTTGACAGAAGGCAATGTCTGGTTAAAATGACTTACATTTGTACATGACAAATGTATCTTTTTTAGCTTTCAAATGTATGGTTGATCAGATATAAAAAAGTGTCAGAGAAATAGGGAGAGTATATTCCACAGTATCATCTTAACAGATTAGAGTAAAATAATATTTCAGTATTCAAAAAGAAACTCGTTTATAATGGGTAATACACTTATGAACAGCTTCGAAGATGGTGCAATTTGTGTGGCTATTTAAACTTATATCGCCAAAAAGGAGAACATTCATGGTTGGGATGCAGTATATTTGGACCTCTTCTAACATGATTTAGTTTAAACTTTATTTTATCTAAAAATAATACATGTGGTACAATATATGCATAGAACAATGTAAAGGATCTGAACAGAAGCTTTAAAGCTTATAGAGTTCATTTCCTTCTAAGATGATTTGTCTTTAGTCATTGAATCTAGCACAACGGAAAAGAAAAGTATAGTATACTTTTGACCTGGTAAGGATGAAGTGGCGTATTTTGTCATGTTAGGCTGCTTTATTCACTTTATTGGACAGAATCAGGCTTTTCTTAAGCATTTACAACAATTAATCTGTTTGGTAACTAAACTCTTACATTTGTGAAGTATAGTTATATTTGAATTTTGTTATACATTCAGTGATTTAAAATTGGCATTGTCTAGCTAGGTGGCACACATTAAGCTATTAAATATATTTGAATATGTTTTCTCTGATAGTGTGCTACGTTGTTAGTGTTTGAATCTAGCATTACATAAAGATGACATAAGCAAACACCGGAACCCCAGCTAAGAGCGACATTACATCAGGATCTGCACTGTTTATTATTATAGAAGTAATATTAAGCACTCAAAATAATTGTGATTTTTTCGATCAGCAAGTCATTATAGTTAATAAAAGACTATTCCCATATTATATCGGACATAAAAGGGTTAAGGATCTCACTGCAAGAGAAGGATATTTTACTTGTTGTTGTTGGTGTTGTTGTTGTTGTTGTTGTATGAGCTTTTGATTTGCTGGCATCTGGTTTCCCTGTTTCCTACTTTTGTATATTCTGATAAATTTTTGGTCACATGTACTGACTGTTCTTTTACAAACTTTGATTTTGTATCAACACACATTACAAACGTACACATATATACTTCAGATAATAAGTACTTACTTGAAAAATAGTAATCTATCAGCATGGTGCTATTTTGTTCCCAGTTTCCACATATCTGCCAGTGATCCACTGAAAGGCCTCTAACTGTAGTGTTTCCTAGGTACAGCTGGTGGGAATAAAATACATTGGGGCAGCACACATTATGCAGGTTACGCACGTTCGTAATAAAAAATTATAACAATCAAGGGAGGTCACTTAATATGATAAAAGTGATTTCTCTACTATAAGGAACTGCTCATAAAGGAAAGAATTCGCTCCCTCTGGGAGCAAATTCTTTGCTTGAAGAGAAGTTCCCATTTGAAAAGGGGCGCAATTGAAGAGAATCATTGCTTGATCAGTAGTCTCCTTTTGATGTGCGTAACTTTTTCAGCGTTCTGGCTACGCCGTTGAAATAGAGGATCTTTCAGGAGCGCTCATGTATTTTTGAATTTATTTAATGAGCTGGGAAAAAGACATAAATGCGAGGTGTTTTGACTTTGGAACATCTCTGTTTCAGACCACAACTGGCTATTCCAACAACGGCGGAACTTTTCAATACAAGGTAGTACAACTTAAGTAAATAAGTGATAGTTTTACACATGATTGCAACAAGTCACTTGATTTTCTATAATTGAGGATTTAATCAAACCTTAGATACCTGCTGAGTCCTCTACCGCTGGACTCAGAGTATTCTGCTTGGACTACACGGATAAACATAATTGGTTGCACTTCTTTTAATTAGCATTGAACGATGCCGATAATTGAGCCGCGACATGAGATTTCCAACAATGTGGTATGTGCGACCAGCGACCACCAAAGGCTCAGACCAGCCTGCGGGCTCAGACCAGCCTGCGGGCTCAGACCAGCCTGCGTATAAGCTCAGTTTGATCAGAACATTTGCTAATCGCTTGAATATTCTATGAGTGTTCAGCTACTGAATGAACATTATTTGGAGTTTCTGAGCTTAAAAGGGGGTTGCACAGTCTCGTCTGAGTATACACATGTCAAAATACCATATTATTGGAAATCACATGTCGCTGCTCGCATTATAGCTAAATTGCTTCGCAAAAGGCTGAAAAGTACATTCTTTTAAAAATTTGCACGATTCATAATTACTTTCAGGAATACCATCAGAGTTTCAAACAATTTAGACCCACATTCGGTACGACGATTTGTCGAACCTGATCTGAGTCTAAACTGTTTCCATAGGTTATCAACAGGTGAATTTTAAAAATTGTCTCAAACATGGAAAGAGTTATAATCCAGTGTACATGTATCCTTCAGGCCCCCAGATAAGAGTGTAACTGAAAATTTTTCTTATTTCTCAACGAAAACATATGTTATGGGTACTCCAAAAGGATCGCATTGGTGAGATGGTTCTTTCGAGCACCCAAAACACATGTTTAAACTGATGAATAAGAAAAAAATCGCAATTCTGCGCTGAAAATGCTTAACTGGCCCTATGATCCTTTATACATTTTTTTCTACATACCTCACCGTACTCCACGTCATACGGAAGCTCTGTCTGCCATCTAGGATAAGCGATATGCAAATCATTTCCGAAATATGTATAACCCAATAACCAGGTGCTGTAAGTGTCGTTGCTGGTAGTGAGCTGCTCCACGGTACAGCCGAAAGCTGAAAAAGCCATTCTGTAAGTTCGGAAATTTTCGCGAGAATTTTATTTTCGCGAATAGCGCTAAAAGACATAATTGCGACAATAAAAATCGCGACTAGTGCGACTAGTTACCTATATCAGTAATCACCATTTTGCGAGAGTTTTATTTTTCACGAAACTTCGCACATGCGAAGTTTCGCGAAAATAAACTCCCGCGAAAATTTCCGAATTTACAGTATATATCACGGGTAGGAGACTACATAGACAGAGCCATTGTTTCGGATTAAGCTCTTTCACTTAACGTGCGGTTCTGTCTATGTAGGTTGAAGAAATCACCTGAAACACATAAGTTTTCCATTCATTATATAAGATTGCTTTCAATGTGTGAAGTAGCGGATAGTGGGAGAATCATGTGCTCCCT
Organism: Loripinus fragilis; assembly: GCA_964019695.1. Lineage (NCBI taxonomy): Eukaryota > Metazoa > Mollusca > Bivalvia > Lucinida > Lucinidae > Loripinus > Loripinus fragilis. Next base: position 76,682,180 of record OZ026518.1, read on the forward strand.
CTGGACTTTTAACTTCTTTAGTCTGATGCAAGCTGCGAATTGCGTACGCCGGTTTTGCCTGAATTGTATGTGTTTTGGGCAAAACAAATGCCAATATATAGAATGACAGCTATCATTATATTGATATGCCTGTTAAAATGCAATTAAAGTAAGTGTTTTGATAGTAAAAATATGTTGATTGACTGTCTGATCCTTCCCCATTCACGAAAAACAAGAATTTTAAAAATAAGGAATATTTAGGCCAAATGAACAAACATTCTGTCTATATAGAACAGCCTTGTCAATATCAAACAGCTCCAATGTACGACCGTTCGCTTGAACGTTGTAAAACAACATGCTACGGGACTGCTACGTTTCTATCAATATATCATGTCATTCTGCAAAATTCCTCTTTTTTAATTAATTCGTGACAATTTATGATTTTTAGTATTCCATTTCAGCCTGAATGTAACGGTGAAGTGCATTTACCAAGAGATTACATGTGACGACCATGTATTTGCCCAGGAATTTCTAACACATACTGAGGTCCTTTTGTAAAACTAACGTGAAAACACCATTTAAGCCTTTTAGAACCATTATGGAAATCTCTCTAGATCTAATATACATGTACCTGTAGTTTTATAGATCTCGTCATGTTCATAGTTATAGATGTATTTAGCCTGTCTCCCTTCTTTCTTCACTGAGATAGCGGCCATGTTTCTGTAGTAGCTGTAATAGATCTGGGCTTGTACCGTTTGTCTCTTGTCTACGATGTTGGCCTCTACCTCTAGTTGATAATTGTAGCTCAATGTGGTAGGAAAGGACGGCTCAGTTCCACTGGTGGAGTTAACTAAAGCGAAAATATGAGACAGGTCCTGAGATTAACCTGTTTTTGTTGTATGCGAACAGCAAGTACTAGTATCAGCCTGCGTTTCCATGAATGTAAATATATGAAGGCATGGACGGCGTTTAAAACTAGTAATATTGATCGATTTAAACTCTGGTGATTACCAGCGACCGAGCCAAGTTATTTTCATCTTCTCAAGCGAAGGTTTGCCAGTATTTACATTTTCAGAAGATAGTTAAGTCTGAAATACGTTTTTTCGGGGGTTTTTTATTTTTTTTTTTTGTTTTTTTTTTTGTTTTGTTTTTTTTTTTTGTAAAAATGTCTTTATCGACTGCTGTTTTACCCTTTGAAGACCCGAACTCCCAGACGGGTACTTTTGAAAACGGTGAAAACCCAGATGAAATGTCGCATTATGCAGCATTTCATCAGAATCTGCACTGTTAACTGTTTGGTAAGACCAAATCAATCTTCAGAGAAAGAAACACAATATTGTTGAAAAGTATAACCTAAGACCCCTCAATATATACAACGGACCATCCTAAATTCACTGTTTGTAGCTTTATGGGAAATTCCATTAGTTTGAAAAGTGATAATGGGGTTAAATTTTAGTTAAAATCTGTTTTGTATTCCCTTTAGATTATTGTAGGCAAGGGCGTAGTCAGAACGCCGAAAAAGTTACGCACATCAAGGGAGACTACTAGAACGAGCAGTGTCTCTCATCAGTTGCGTCCCTTTGTAAAATAGGAACTTTTCTTAAAGGAAAGAATTTAATTTGCTCCCAGAGGGAGCGAATTCTTTTCTTCAAAAGAAGTTCCTTGTGGTATGGAAATTCAATGTTACCACATTAGGCGATTTCCCTTGACAGTGTACAATTTCCAATATGCGCGTGCGTAAATTGCGTAATGGGAGCTACGCCAATGGTAGGAATACAAACCTGAAGCTTTACACTGAAATCTAACTTCTAGATACTTGTAAGTTCCTCCACATGGGTCTCCTCCAAAGGCACCATTGTTCGCTTGTAGAAGACAGGAAACCTTTGATTCACACCTATTCTTGACAATTGCCGTAGCGTTCCTGGTAAGGCAGTACTTATTACTCATGTATCTATGTTGGCACAAGTCGTCTCCTCTGCGACCGTAATTAACAAAGACTATATTTAGTACTGTGCCTGGAGTGTGGGCACAGCTAATGGTAGACTCATAGCCTTCGCAAACAACTTCGGTCTCTGAAGAGCGAAAAGTATTATAATAAAATTTTGCAGATATTTTGTCTATTATAAGTACAATTGTTGTGTTTGTTTTTTAACGTCCCGCCAACAGCTAAGGTAATATGGAGACGGGACCACGGCTTAAAGTCTCATCCGACAGACTGGTGAAACCGGGGATCGAACCTGCGACCCCTGGTTTACAAGGCAAGTGGTCTGGTACTTGATTGTATCGATTCCTGATCTTTGCACCATTACTTACTTTTATCCACTACACCACAGCGGCTCCTATTATTAGTACAATGATCTCTCAGTAGTTCGAACACTGGTAGCTCGAAATAAATTCTGTATACATAAACTTATGCTCAAAGATTGGGATGCTTTGCCTTTTCCGAATATTAATGTCGTGTAAACTTTAAAGAACCGTCTCAATAAGACGGGTCTTTAAAGTATACACAACATATCTTTTGATGGGAAATGCTGCGAATAATATGAATTTGGTACATGTTTTTATAGACCAACCCTCTTTAACTCCAACTACTGATGCATGAAAACATGTCCTCCAAAAGAAGACAAAAATAGGTTTTCAAGACCAATAATCGCTTAATGCAGTTCAAAAGTTTTGCAAAATGCTCCATGGGTTGCATTCTGCAATACTTTCGACCTTCATTTAGCTACCATCTGTCATTAAGATCTTTGTTTTGTCTATTTTTGAGTGGCCGTTTAAGACAGGCTTTACTATAACTTCAATTAAAAGGACACTCTGGACCATTCAAATTAAAAATGACCAAAACCTGCCACAACCGCAGTTAAACAACAGCAGATTTGGTATAGTTAAGTGGGTTTAGAGTAAGTAAGGGTGCAAAGATCAGGAATCGATACAATCAAGTACCACACCTGCCCCAGGATACCAATGGGAAAGCGACAAACCCACAGTTATACACAACAAACGAGAGCCAAGAGGTCAGCCCTTTCCCAGCAGGTGACCACAAGGCACAAAACAGACGAGCACAAAGGCATAGCAAACACAAGACAGAAAAAAAACATTAAATATCCACAAAAGAAGTGCCGCTTTGGAGCGGTCAGAACCTTCTTTTTAAGAAAAGTATACAATTTGATTCCTATTTTATTGCAGTTGAATTAATTTACGTGAAACTGAGCAATGTGTTGCTTTTTTTAAATCTCATTGATGAATTCAAAAGTTGTCTCTTAGCCTTACGCGGAACAAGTATTGAGCGGACATACATTCTGCATGAACTGACTGTCTTTAAAGACGAACTTTGTCACATCTTCAAATAATCTCTATGGCTTAGATTTCAAACACTATGGTTTAGATTCCCATTTAGTGTCATAAAAACATAAAAACAAAATCGGGACAATAATTAAATTATTAAGTGATCAAAAGAATCACCTCTGAAATGATACAGTTTCGTGAAATAGCTTTGGTAAATGAACAAATAAGTTTATTGAGACATTTTTTACATAAATAATTATGAGTAGTACTAAAAAACTCCGTTCAGAAATTCTGTTGTAACGGTTTTTGGAAGTTCATGCTTTTATTTGTAATTTTAGGTCTTACATCACTATGAGAAAGTTAATCGTGTAGACCTCCTCTATTTTCTCCAACTGGTTCTATACCAGTGCGTGCTTCTGGCTAAGCGCTGATATATTGGGAAAAATCAAGAAATTCAGAAAGCGTCCACAGACTAAGTCCAGTTGACGATGATTGCCACATAAAATACATCAATATTCATTGATACGCTTCAAGACTCTATGGTCTATGCCCAGGTCACACATTCACGGATCACCTCGCCGGTTCTTCTACGGATTAAATCTCACGAATGACCCATGAAATGCCAATTTCCGTAGTCCGATACGGATGCACTATATACGTATGATTAAGTACTACTACGTAATATTACGGATGCAATACGGAAAGCTACGGACCAATACGGATTGCCACGAATTATGCCGGATTGTATCCGTGGCTAATCCGGCGTCCAGTCCGTGAGTGTGTGACCTGGGCATAAAATACGACACACCCTTTACTCGAATATCAAATGATTTTGAGGACGGATAAGCTAATGATAAATCTTTCTGTTTTATTTCATGAATAACGACGGCTCCCAACATCTACATGTATATTTATACCCTAAAATACTAGTGAAAGAAGCGAAGGGGTTGAGATCTACAACTGTGATAATAAGTTTTCAATTCTAGGCGCGCCCTTCACAGGCATTGTCAAGAATGCTCGCGTTCTGAGCCACCGTTGTGACATCACATATGCTGGGACTGCTTCAAATTGCCACCCGAAATACATGTAGACCATATTCATGTACACATGTAAACATTCATGTGCTATGGTTCTGCTATTTACTCCCCCTCCCTCTGCAAAGCTTGGATATATGCCCTGCACTAAGGGGACATTTTCAACGTCGAACCCCTGGTAACGGCCTCCATCCATCAACACGTGCCCAGGAGTACCTCTGTTTTGGTGGGCTCAAAGCCTGACATATCCAAAGCACTGCCGACACTGACAAGACTCCCTATATACCACTTCTATCACAGGTCCCATGAGATCATGGTTGCATTACTCAAATATGGATTGAACATATCCAAAATTGGTATCTCGTTTGAACTGCTTCCGTTGCCATAGTAACAGAAAATATTTTTCTCATCAAATGCATTGACCTGTTTTTTTATCATTACTTTTTTGGCTATCGCAGAATCTCGAGCTGTACTGTGGGTGGACAGACAGACACACACACATACAGACAGATAGACAAACAGAAGGATGGAGGGTTAACCTTATAGAGAGTTGACATTATAGTATCTTTGTTTCACCGGTCGAGGAATAAAATGTATTCAATAACTTTGTTGTTTTCTTAGTTAAAGTCTTTGCTCAGGGGGGAGGGGGTAAAAACCTGAATATACATTTATTCTCTCTCCATTTCCCTCAAACGCTTGAACATGATTGGAATATTGTTCGCAGACCAGTTTTATATACAATTGACTATTGCAAACTGGTAGATCATCGCGGTCACGTTTCTAGGTATACGGTGTGTAGTCACACTTGATCATTTCCTCGAACTTCTCGATCACTTAAATGACCACTCCCAAATACATGTATTATAATGAAACTGTTGGTGTTTCCATATTTGTTCATGAAGGAAGTTTCACAGATGTCACATTGTCAAATCCATGCTTTTTCCCCCATGATATCAGACCCTTGCCATGAGCTCGCACATGCACAGGACCTGCTGGAGACATTAGGGGAGGTCTACGCCAGTAACTTTCTCATAGTGATGTAGGACCTAAAATAACGTATAAAAGCAGGAAATTCAAAAAACCGTTACTACAGAATTTCTGAACGGAGTTGTAGCTTTGACGTAGAAACGGTTTTGTGAATGGTACTTGGCAAATCATCTTTTAACGTCACAATGAATTAAATTAATCTGTTAAACTGCAGAAGAGAAATTGTAGTGTGGGTGTAGCAACATTGTGCGAAAAGCACGCGCGGATGCAGAGGGGAAGGCAGGGGGTCCGGACCCACTCCCCTGAAAATCACAAAAATATAAGGTTTCTTAGCAATCCTGAAAAACCACAAAGCTGCCAAGCCAGCATTCAATTTTGGGTTATTGTCGGTACGCCAGCGAAACACCATTTACCTGTATATGTGTTCGCTGGTGGGCCCGTGATGGCCCGCTTTTAGTTGATATTTGAATCATCTCTCTCTCTCTCTCTCTCTCCTCATCAACTAAAAATATTTGTCAAAATTGGACCCCCTCTGACATAATTTTTTGGATCCGCACATGAGAAACGCACATTTCAACTAAACATACGTACCTGCAGTTACATTAACATTTGGACATGTTAATGCATACGCTTTCGTCAGAATATACGACTTAAGTATAGCTACAGCTGTAATCCACATCAAAGCCTGCAAAAAGAAGTATATGATATAAACAAATAAGTCGAAACAACACAGAGCTTTAGGTGTTCCGATAATGGTGAAAGTCGACAGTTCCCATGCATAGTGACTCACAGATATATGGACTACTATAAGACAGTAAACGTATACTTATACAAATTGCTCTTCAGATCTGGACAATAAGAATGCCTGAAAGAGCTTAATGAAAAGTTACTCGTTTACACATCTGAGCGGGCGCGTGTTTGTGTGCGTGTACGCGTATGGGTATGGGTTGCAAACAAGCTTGGTTTATGATTAGATTGTAAAATAGGGATAATAGTCGAAAAATGGATTCAATCATCATGAGACTCAGTTGAAGTCGAAACGATAAAAATGATATTATGGTTTGCACATCGTAACATTTCACATGCATTGCTTTTCAGTAATCCTAGCGGCAATAAGTGGGACAAGGGTTAAGTGCCCTTTGAATTCTCCTTATATAGGATAGTTTCAAGGTTGGAGGACAAGTGGAGCTATATCATATGAAATAGACACTTAACCCATATAGAGTTTACTAAGATGTAGTGAAATAAAAATGACCTTTTGGAGACAAGCTTGTGCACAATAAATGACCAGGTGATTTTTTTTACAAAGTGGCTATTTACAGTCAACTGTAAATAGCCAAAAACGTTAAAATGGCTATTTACAGTCAACTGTAAATAGCCAAAAAACGTTAAAATGGTTATTTACAGTTGACTGTCAATAGCCATTTTAACTTTTTTGGCTAATGACAGTTGACTGTCAATAGCCATTTTAACTTTTTTGGCTAATGACAGTTGACTGTATATAGCCATTTTAACGTTTTTTGGCTAATGACTGTCAGTGTCGTTATTTATTTGGGATACAGGGGGAAATTATTGGTTATATTAATTTTATTTACTTATCCCTTTATTTAGCTAAAATCCTATTTTGGCTTTTGTTGAAGCATTTTTTTCATAATGCTGCGGCTTCGAATCAACGACTTCCCACTCCAAAAGCGGAAAAAGAACTTTACGGTCTTAAAATAAAGAAATTAAACAGACTAATTGCAAAGATGTGGTAAGCAGTATATCTAGAGCTTCCTAACATTATTTTGATATGACTTTAAGTGTACAGTAAGAAGAATGTCTGAGTGACACGAGCAGCCTTGTCTTTGTTGGTGATTTTAAGACTTGGAAACTTCTCTCACAAAGGTTTTTGTTTAAAAAATATCGGTCCAGACCTGGATAGAAACTGGTTTGGTATAACGGATCCAAATAGGCTCTGCGTTGGCATTTAATAATACTTTACTTTAATAGACATCTCATCTGGGTCTAACGTGTACTCAATTATTCGTCAAACTCATGATCGTAACTGTTCTTTTGACAAATTGTATAGTTTGCTCTGCAGATTACTGCTAAAATATCAAACAAGAGTGAGTCATGATCTGATTATAACTGTTACAGATAATTCCTATAGGAGCTGTCACTGATTGTGGATGTTGTGAATATGTAAGTTGTCATGAGACAGCTAAGGGTTTGGCAATCATTTCCAGTCTGCAAAATTATGTGTATGTGTTCGAGGGCCAGTACTGGCATATCGGTACTTATACTTAACGCATTTTCGAGCATGGAAAGCGAAGGCGTGTCGGCATATGTGAAGACTCGTCAGAACCTTCTCTACTCCTTTATACAAAAGTATGGATGTCTCGAAGAGAGGATCCAAGTGGCCATCGATTTTTTTCTTTTCTTCTTTCATTGTTAATTTTCTTTTCGGCCTGTTGAAATTTATTTATATTTTGTAAAAGGTTTACACCTGTGAATTCGGGAAAAGGCCTTTGCTAAAAATATTTAGTCTTGAAAAAAAGTGCAAAACATTAAACCTGTGCAAAAATGTGCAAAAAACGAAACCTGTGCAATATATACAGGTTTCATAATTTGCACATTTTTTGATACTATTTTTTTTTTCTAATTTCGAGATAAACGGATATTTTCATTTTCATTTTTTTTTTTTTGGGGGGGGGTGGGGGTGGGTGTTGCGGTGGAGGTGATGGTGATATTGGAAGATTTTATTAGTAAAATAGTATAAACAGAATAGAATCTTTTCATATCATCTATTTTTATTTTCACTTAAGTATCACCCAAAAGCTTAATCTGTCCCAATAAACAGGATTAGTGTACTTCACCAGGAGCCAATAAAACTCCCGTGGCGCTTGACGCGTGCCAGATTAAGAGGTGTGACAACCTTTATTCAGGAGAGGAGACTTTAATTAGGTCGGCGGCATCATTGGCCATGTGCAAGGTTCTCGAGCAGAAGGCGCACTTGCGCGGTCTGTCCAAAAACTCATTGTTTTGTATTTTTATGATTTTCGACGACGTATTGTTGATGCCATAAACAATTGCTGTCGAATATTGTTTCCCTATGCCATCAGAAGATCGCAATGACCATGATCAGATTAAGCATATGCTCACACTGGTCCTGGCCATCGATGTCTGATGATCATGGCCTTTGATTTCTCTCAATACCACCACCCCCCCCCCCCCACCCGCGCACTGCCTGGTATTAAATTTGAAAACCCTTGTTTAAACAACATTCAAGGGTGTTTCTCATGCTTTACAATATCTGAATGAGCTACGAGTTTTAAAGGTGGAAGATGGAAAATAATCTTGAAAGATGGAATGCGGACCGAGTTTCACGCCATAGTTTTGCCATGTCCAACAACGATGTTTCTCTAACAGGTAAAATATTCGTACACTTCACCCGTCTAAAGCCGGTGAATTTCCGAAGACTTCAGCTGTTTACCGGAAAGACGCAGTGATATGCGATGGTTAGGTGTGAACATAAACCCTGGGGCTTGTTGTCTTATCTTAATCCTCTTAATCCTCATAAAAAACCGGTCTTTATGGTTTTAATTGAAAAACTACTTACTATTGAGAGAGTAGATTTTTAAAATAAGATTTTTTGCATAGCACACCTGGTAGGCGGCTATCGAAAACGCTCTTAACAATCGACGAACGGGGATCAAAACTCGATAGAAACCTCGTTTTCGATTGCCATTTGTCGCCAGTCAGGCGATAAATGGTAATCGAAAACGAATTTTATCTACGTTCCTTGACAGTATTAGAGTTTCCGATTGCCGCCATCCAGTGTGTGATTACGCGGCGTGCCATCCGGGTCAGCACTGTTTGTAGATGCCTATTTATTGGACGCTCTACTCAAATTCGTTAGATAAATAAAAAAAATATTCAGCAAACATCAGCAAACGGTGTGGGCCCTGATCAGAAGCCACAATGTGCGGCGTCTTATCTTGGTTTGCACTGTTTGTATATATCCGATTTATGGGATACTCTACTCAAACAGGCTAAATGGACTAATGTTGCTAAATATGACATTTACCAAAAAGTGCAGGCCCTGACCAGACGCCACATTATGTGGCTTCTCATCCGGGTTCGCGCTGTTTGTATTATGCCCCATTTATGGGACACTCTGCTTTAACGGGTTAGATGCACATGCATCGAAAAATACATTCAGGCATACTCTCAGAATATTCAGCAGTTTAGATCCAGATAAGGACCAACATTTTATCATAGCAGATCTAGGTCCTATCATTTTGAAAACTTTATCACCAGAAGAGACTGTATGCAACAAAATCCGGTGTCTCACGACTAAGCATAATTATTGGACATATGTTTACTACATCGTCTAAACTCATTATCAAAGGTTTTCCACTATTTACCTTTTTTTTTCGAAAAAAATAATACCAGAGTTTCAAAAAGCTTGGAACGGTTATCTACAATAAAAATACAATGTTGAAAATCTTACAAGTGTACAGCTGTCTCATTTACGTTATTTAAAGACTGAATCAATGACAATATAAACAAATAACTTAAAGCGTATACTATAGATGTCCCTCGAACACCCCACCCCAACTAAAATCAACCGCAAATACAGTATCAGAGAGATTTCATATTGCAAATTCTACATCGCGGAAGTATGATTTACAATATCAATGTATTATATGGCTTTTTGGTTACTGTAAATGCGGAACCTCATGAATGCGTAATTAGAACTGGTCTACCTTTGACGTATGTAAAAGCTGACAATGAGGGGTGGTTTTATTCAAAGCAACTGTATCATCTTGCACCATTACCTCAGTATAGACGCAAAACATATTATTTAGTCCTTAAAACTCCAGCAAAATAATTGAATCGGAAAATAAAACATTAGCATAGAGGCAAACATTGTGGACCCAGATCAGACTGCTCCTACACTGTCTGTTTGTCTATGAGGCTTCAAATATTTTAGTTGACGACAAAAACGTACATTTTGTGAGTATGCACTTTAAGGGTTAGTAATGTGAGTTCAGTGTGTATACAGTTAGGATTTTCATGAAATGCACGCACGTTTGCGCAGCCCAAACAACTTATTAATTCTTCACCAAATTATAAATATAACCTTGTTTAGCAGATGAAATAGCCGAACCACGCCCAGATATGAATATTAAAGTGGCCGCCATTACAGTAAGCGAAAAGTCTATTAATGCTCTGCGTTGCAATGATGTCATATTCAATGCATAACAGTCAATTTCTGCCGACAGTCGGCTGATCGTCGGCCATTCATCGGGCGACAGTCGACAGAGTGACGGCCGACGATCATTTATATCGGCCGATCGTCGGCAGACAGTCGCCGAATTGTTGGCCATAAGCCACGCCCCATATTTTTGAAGTGGGCATGTATAACTTATTTTGAACTTTCTGCTTTCTCTGATTATTTTCTTCTTTAGGCGAAAAGTGACTTAGCATGCTTAGTACAAACTATCAATTCCACTACTTAATACAAAATGCGCAGTGGAACTGAAGTCAAAATGTCATATTATAGTTTGATCAGTCGGCCGATCGTCGGTCGATCATCGCCCAAATTATTGTATGATGCTTGGCAGGTAAATTCAATCGGCCGATGATTGGGCGATGGTCGGCCGATTGAAAAACTTTGTGGTTGATACAGTCAATCGGTGAGGATTATTTTCAATGTAACTGCTCCCGTCGGCGGACTGAAAAAATATTTTTCGGTCGATCAACATGAAAAAATCTAGTCGGCTGACTGTTGGTCTTAATGTAACTCAGGCATAAGAGTTGTACGTTTCGGTAAGAAGACGTTCAAAGTGAAATAGAAATGAAATGGTAAGTCCAGTTAATACGGTTATGTACTATTCAATCTTGTTTGAAAATCTGGGGAAAACGTGCTACATAAAAGAAGTCTGGTTCTAAAAGATGGTCAGGAAATGCCACAATCACAGATTGCAGACCAACACACGGCAACACGAGGAAGGGACACAGAGCACGACCGGTCACATCACAATTAAAGTGAAACAGCCAGCTACTTTGATTTGAATATGAGGAAATGTTGTATAGAGACCTAAGTTGCAATACTAAATGGATAAAGGGTGATCGCAAGCTTATGCTTTCAAAGTTGGAATGACTCTTTCCAAGCAAATAATGATCAGTTATCTTGAAAAACTTACAAACAATAAGTCAGATTGTCTTTCACGTGACTCATTTCTTTGAAAATCTTTGGCTTTTTTATGTGCACAGTTATCGCCTTGTGCGCGCGAAAAGCAATGATTACGGAGAGTCTGTGCGCATGCACAAGTTCGTGTACATTTTTGTATTTCTTTTTTTTTTTCGCATGCGACAAGTACCCCAAGCTCACGGACATGGCCCGTGTACCATCTGGAGAATTCAATTACAAAGGAACAAACACAATTCTTCCATCTATATTTCAAAATTCGAATATTAAGTCAACATCATTGAAAATATCTGATTTATCTGTAAATAGCCAAAAAGCGTTAAAATGGCTATTGACAGTTGACTGTAAATAGCCATTTGAACGTTTTTTGGCTAATGACAGTCAACTGTAAATAGCCATTTTAACGTTTTTTGGCTATTGACAGTTGACTGTAAATAGCCACTTGAACGTTTTTTGGCTATTGACAGTCAACTGTAAATAGCCATTTTAACGTTTTTTGGCTATTGACAGTCAACTGTAAATAGACGCTTCCTTTTTTTATTGCTGCACTAAGATTCAGGCAAGAACGTCACCGCAGCAAACCAAAATTTCATAAAAAGATCTACTATATAAATATTAATGTAGGTAAACATGCTTCCTCATGTCAATTGACTAATTATTTTGCATATATTTTGAAGAGTATAAACACAAACTAGAAATATTTTACAATAAAAAAACTGTATATGTTTCACCCTAAACATGTTTACATAATATATTAAAGATTTAAAAATATTACTACTTGGTATTTTGAAATATACATGTAGTCAATTCACTTAATGAAGCACATCCTTTAGCCCTTACCCAGTCACTACCTAATACGTCTGCAGCATATATTCAGATGTTGATACCATGGAAGCAAACAATATGAACCCTGATCAGACTGCACCCTGATGCAAAAGTCACATTAATGCGAGAGGACCATTATGTCCTGTACGACGGAGATAACCAGGTGCTTCTTACTGTTTGCTGTTACCCTTTGCCTGTTCAGTAGGGGATGGTCATGTAAAAAATAATACATTTAATAGTTTTATCCACATCTAGACCACCACTGGTCAAGCTAACAACTATGGATGAATGAGGACTACAACTTTCATTTAGTGTTCGTCTTAATTAAATGTTGTCAGAACTTTATTTGTATAGCACGAAAGAGACCGTAGATATCCCTCAAATTTGCTTAGCCATTGGAGCCGGTTTCTGAAGCTTCATTTGATTATAAACCTGTATATATGAACACAGATATGCCTTGTCAGATTATGCATTTATTTTCTGTTTGCTTTTATAATGTACCACTTGCAAATGTCCTAAAGCGTCCTATATAGGCATTATGCAGGTATTTAAACAAAGTAAAGTAAGAAAGATGGCAAGGATCAGGAATCGATACAATCGAGCACCACACCTGACCCAGGATACCAATGGGAAAGTGACAATGTCACAATTAAACATCACAACCGAGAGCCAAGAGGTCAGCCCTTTCCCAGCAGGTGACCATAAGGCATCAACAAGCAGACGTGCATGAAATCATAACAAAACAAGACCGAAATAACATAAATGATCCACAAAAGAAGGACTGAAACTCTATAATGTTACATACAGGTTTTGTTGTGTTGTTTGATTTGATTCTTTACGTCCCATCAACAATCTTTCAGTTATAAAGGGACGGGTCTTCCTGGGTTGAACCAGTACTAAGCTAGGATAAATGTGTCTTGCTCAAGGACCACAACGCAGTGACGCCGGTGAGGCTCGAACCCGCGGCCCTTCGGTCTCGAGTCAAGCACTCTACCACTGAGCCACTGCGCTCCCTGTTACATACATGCACTTCACAATTAAATATAATGATTTTCTTTTTTTTTTTTAATCTTTAGTTCAAAGCATATTGTAAGAGGTTCCAAGATGTTTGTACACCAAATCTAATGACATTAATTTGTATGTACTAATTTGAATAGCCTATAACTTGCTGTATAATTACAATTGGATGTTGTTATGACACTGAAATAGTAATGTATGTGACAGAAATGTGGCTTAAATGTACTACCAAAATGATATTGTGTCTCTAATAGGCCACTGGCTGGATATGGTTTACTTTTTCTTAAAGCCTAATGTCTTGCAAGCATTTTGCAACATGTTAGCCCTCTGACAATGGCAGCGTTAAGCTGTAACAGCCTGTTACATACGTTACCCTACAAAATATTTGATAAGTAAAATTCTTTTTAAGACTTCAGAAAAGTGCAAAAGATTAGGTAAGATTTCCAAATTGGTTATATTTTCTAAGTAAGCTATTACTGGGCCATAGATATTGACATTTGAAAACAAATTTTGTCACCCTCAATGTAGTGTATGTTACATTTTTTCAGTGAACCCCCTTTAAAATGATAAATGAATCTAATATAGTTTGCCTTGAATTTTATTGAAACCAGTTTATGTTCATTTATTTGATATTATATTAAAGCTTTTTTATTTACTTTTTCAAAACTGCAAGCCTTATGTTCCTATCTTATATATTTTTTGAGTTATTAGATGTTGAACATGGTAGCCCCATATCACACAAAAATGTAAAATATAATTCTCTAGGCCTTTCGCTGGCCATAGCCCCCCTTCCCTCTAGAGGGAATTTTGAACACTATGATTTCCAGATACTACATTATATAAGCCACAAAATGAAATATGTTAGCTCTCTGAGACTGGCAGCGTTAGCGTGTAACATCATGTTACATACGTTACCCCGCAAAATAACTTTAAATTTTCCTGATAATGCCTCCAACATGGCATATTCACACTTTTTTCAAGTCTGGTACAGGTTTAAGAACTTCTTATAACACAGTTACATAATTTTAGCATTCATTTTATAAATTTCTTGTTTTTTTTTGCTGTTGTATATGTTACTTAGTGTTTCATATGTTATTTCCAAGTATCAGTATGGCAGTAATTGACTATTCATGTATTACATCCGTCAGTTAATATAGCAAATGCATAAGGCTGCTATTTAAATGAATTGAAGTTCTTAATTATGGTGTCTTAAACTATTTTATTGCCAGGTTACATACGTTACTCTCAGAATACCATTAAACGTTCAAGATAAGGTCTCCAACACGACCTGCTTGTACTTATTTGCATGCTGGCACAGGTCCATGTACTTCGTTTTACTCTGGCTCATTTGCTGAGGAAGTAACTCAAACACAAACTGCCATAAACACTCTTTTCTTTTATAGAGCCATCAAATATAGTTAACATAATACTCATGGAGGGTTTGTAACATACGGTTAAAAATGCGAGTAACAACTTAAATTTCAAAGAAAATCCATCAGGATGTTTCTTGCCAAGCTAGCAACTCTTCAAATATTATCCAAGGGTTAAAAGAATTGTCCAATACAGCTTATTAATCCTCTCTCAGATTCATCTTGCAAGGATTTTGCAGTATGATAGCACTCTGGTGATGGCACCATTACCTTGTAACAGCCAATTACATATATTACCCATCAACATCTGTGATAATTTTAGTAAATGACATGACTTCTGAAAAGTGCCAACTATAAGATAAGATTTCCAAACTGGCTATATCATCCAAGTAAGCTATTTTTGCATCGCAGATATAGACCTTTGAAAACAAATATGCACCCCAAAGTGTTACGTATGTTACATTTTTCATTATTCCTATATAAATGATTCATGAATATAGTTTGATATTTTTTAAAATATGAACGTGCTTTCTAATTCATTTTGTATTAAAGAATATTTATGTACCTTTTGGAATCTGCAAGTATTATGTTTCTATCTTTTATAAGGTATGAGTTGTTGAGTTTTGAACATGGTAACCCCATATCACACAAAATGTATAATATAATTCTGTTGCTTTTAATTAGGATACAATCAAGTTTCTTTCAGCCAGAGGTACTCCATTTCCTTCCCATTTATTTTCCACACATTGTGTCCATATCTGGAAAGCCTTACTTGTTTTCATGGGAAAGACTTGATAGTAAAAAGTTTGATTTTTGTATTTACATCTTGAGGACAGAAAAGCAGGATGGGAGTAAGCTCACGTTCATGCCATTTGAAATAATTAGTATATGTGTATGGCACTTTTTGAGAAACATGTCGTACTGCAGCTTATTCACATTTACATAAATAGCACATGTTAGGGCTTCGTGTCACTGATGAGTGCCTAGAGCAATCAATCTTAGTTTGCTTTTCTATCCTGCTTAGAATATAGATGAACTAGTGAGGAGGGGTTCTCTATCCGTTCGATAGGAACAACCTTTCCATGGTACTAACACATATGCACATTGGTAGTGTCACAATCTGTTAAACAGTGTAGACTGTAGATCTCTTTCCTCATATTATGGCAAATGTTGTTGACATTCAAAATGAGCACCTTTATTTGCATGCACCAGTGCTGAACAAAACATCCAGGTTATCCTCTGCGAGAATTTTTG
Source organism: Loripinus fragilis (assembly GCA_964019695.1). Classification (NCBI taxonomy): domain Eukaryota; kingdom Metazoa; phylum Mollusca; class Bivalvia; order Lucinida; family Lucinidae; genus Loripinus; species Loripinus fragilis. The sequence continues at coordinate 76,698,130 of OZ026518.1, forward strand.
TAAGACTTTATAGACTGCTGCTTATACATTGTATATATGTATCGGTGACAAAACCAACAGGTCCTTCCTTTAGTGCCTGGTTGAATAGTGCCTGGTTACATCAGATCCTTGAAGGTGACAGGAAAAGCTATTAATATGCTCTGTAGTATGGCATTACCATCAAAGTTATGTGCAGCACTACATGGCCAATCTAATGTTTGTTTAATGTGTGAAGAAGTTTAGACTTGTCAGTTTTGGTGGAAATTCTATCAGGAGTTGTCAGTAACCATGGTACGGGTCCCCGAAGGAACTGCAGTGTCAACTCAAGGTCAACATTATGACCAATAACAAGGTCATGCCGACCAAAGACGCTCCTTTAAGCTCTCATCTGGTTGATTACATTTTGTAAATTGGACAATCTCTTCTTGAACTAGCAAGCCTCAAAGCTTCATTACCTTGTAGCATTTAATGGGGCTGTGAAAGACAGATTTTCAACTAAAAGTGAGTCAATCAAGTCTGCAACAGCCTTCCTGGCAATGTCATCGGCCTCGATAAGATCCTTAGCTATGCCAGGCTTAGCAGGAACACCAAAAGACAAAAAGTACGGGTTCATTGTCTTCAAAACTAGAACTTAAAATATTGGTGAAGCCAGAGAACTGCCTCTAGTACTCCTTCTACTTTGCATCGGAGCAGATTGAATATTACATTTCAGTCCATTGAAGAGATGTTTCAATATATTGAGCTCTGATGTGATGAGTGATACATCATTCCATCTGTAGTACGAAGTGTAGTTCTAGCTGCTGAAGCCTATAATACCTCTTTATTGTTTGTCTGATAGTTATGTCAAAAGCATTTCTCAAGCAAAGAACCAATGATTGTGACACACAAAACCCATTTTGTTGAAGTTCTTTGCATCTGTGATGTGTATCAGACAAATTTTGAGTGTAACCAGTTACACAGGTACATATTGTGCGTAGTTGTTGTGATTGAGTGCAATGAACTTTGGGTACAAGGCATACAGATAGAGCTGACATGCAATTCAAAGTTGTTTTCCTTGTAGCCCTAAACAGTGTAAACACCATCTGAATTATATCCATATACCTTGCCCAGAACTGAGCTGTTTCACAGTGACTGTCTTTCAGAACTTCAGATTTGAATGCATGGTATCTACTGTTTATGTGAGCAAACAGCGAAGGTTGACAGATCACTTTATCATAATAGTTTCAGTCACTATAAATTAATAAGGAACTTCAATTGTTTCAGCCTTATAAATTTGCTATATTCTCTGACAGACTTTATACATGTAAAGTCAACAACTGCTATACAGATATTCAGAATAACTTATGTATCCTTTGGTAACACACATAAAAGTTAAAGTACAAGGCATTTATTAAATAAATATCTAAAATAGCTAAACCTAGTTAAAAGAAGTACACAAACCTGTGCCAGCATGCAAATTAGTATAAACAGGGCTTGTTAGAGACATTAACTTGAATGTTTAATGCTATTTTGAGGGTAACATACGTAACATGGGCCTGAAAAAAAGTGGAAGCGACCATAATAAAGAACTTTAAATCATTTGAGTAGCAGCCTTACCAAGTAACTATATTCTGTGACAGATGTAATACATGTATTGTCAATAAATACCATACTGACACTCGTAAATAACACACGAAACACTAAGTAACGTATACAACGGTAATAACTCAAGACATTTATAAAATTGATACTTGAAATATGTAACTGTGCTATAAGAAGTTCATTAACCTGTGTCAGCATGCAAATATGTGCGAACATGTTATGGTTGAGACATTATCAGGGACGTTTAATGCTATTTCGGGGGGTAACGTATATAACGTGATGTTACACGTTAACGCTGCCACTCTCAGAGGGCTAACATCTTTTATTTTGTGTCTTATATAATGTTGTTTCAGAAAATCATAGTGTACAAAATTCCCCCATGTATCTCAGAATGGGTAGTTTCTTAAAATTTCAAATAACGCTTCTTCAAATAGAATTAAAACATGTAAAGCTCATTGTGGCAGATTGAAATATGTTAAAGGAGTATATAACTCTCCAATTTTATATAACTCTCCAATTTGCCTTCATACAGAATCGTCCAGTGGTTATAGGTTTCAAGTAGTTTGAATTGGTGAATATTGGTCGGTGGTTGGATGGGTTTGTGAGACAAGGAAAAAAAGATTAATCTCACCTTCATTTTCAATTCCGGTATCTTGATATTCTTCTCTGAGATTCAATAATATAGTGGGCCCTCGATAGCTAGAATCCTGTTATCTCGAAGTACCTAATTAAGTCGAAGTAAGTCTCAGATACATTGAATTCAGATAAATGGATTTAAATCTGACTTTTTGTTTGTTTCAAGTATCGATATTTCGTACCAAAGTATATGCAGTGCGTAGTATATGCAGTGCGTACCTAAACAAACTGTCTGATTCTAAATGACATGTTCACTTGACGTATCCCAAATACATGGGTGAAAGTTCAAAATGTCCAAAATCCTGAACGTTTTAAATTTAAGTCTAAAAACTTGCTGTATGCCTACAATTCATTAATATTTTCAAGTAAAATGGCCAATTGTCATAAGATGAAATGAAAATAAATCAGAAAAGCTATAATTATTTGCCTAATTCAGCATCTTGGGGCTCAATTTCTATGGAAAGTCAGCCTCAAAATCCTGAATTAAGGAATAATCCTGAAAACTTTCACCCATGCAAATATAGTTCGTTATTTCCTATCACACGATTCTTTGTGGGTGACACGAAATAACCTACTCCTAACTGAAAACAACATATCATTTGAAAGAAAATGATATAGATAATCAGTCAATACTCTTTTTACGTGACAACTCCGTTTAACTCAAACTGATAATAGCCGCATTGAGCTGATGATACTTTACAATACTATATTATATTAGGATTTAATTATAGAAACTAGAAGTATACATGTATTGATAATAATTACGGATGTAATTTATTAGAAAACAATGAGATATTTTATCAAAAACAGTGTCGGACACCATAAGCAACCCAAAAGTTTATTAATAAGTTTCATTGTCATTAGCTGGTTCCTTAATATACATACAGTTGACTGACAAAATAAGTTATATTTTGAATGTTTAAGCATAAGGAATCTCTTCACCAAACTACCATCGCGAAATAATCCAACAGTTTGCTTTCTCGTTACCTGTTTTACGAGCAAAATCTTAGTCAGCACATAAGGCGCATACGAAACATAGGCAAGCTGCGCCCCTGCGAACGCTCATGCGAGCAATCTTGCCTCTCATTTGGTGCTCGCATACACAATGTATGAGAGATTAAGTTTAAATTAAGATTTTTTCGCACACCATTACCGCATGTTCTGATCATCTTGTTTGAACAAATTACAACAATAAATGTTAAAAACACTAATCAACATCTCAACATTTCGCCAGCTATGAATAAAAGGCATGTGTATGCGCGGATCCAAAAAGTTTTTTCAGTGGGGGTTCAATTTTAATTTTTTTTAGTTGATGAGTTTACCTAAATACCACTAAAATTGGGCCATCATCGTTTCGCTGGCGTGCCAATGATGGCCCAACTTTGAACACGGGCATGGCAGCTTTCTGATTTTTCAGGGGATCCGGACCAGTTTTGCTAACAAACACTATATTTTTGTGATTTTTCATTTTTTGTGATCCGGATCCCCTGTACCCTCCCACCAAATGCCATCAAATGTCATCTGCTGAAATCGTCCGTCGCATGCATATGCTTACGGCAAGGGCTTAATCCTAAGGAGCAGTCTGATCTGGGTCCACACTGTTTGCTACAGTTATTTTAAATTGACTAGCAGACAATACTTCAGACGATATTTAGTCACGAAAAGTTTAGGACCCGCAAAACAATTTTAACCGCCACCTGTAACGAAAGGCGTCCGCGTTCACGAGTATGTTCGTTTATCTTATCACCAATCACTGACCCTTATCCTGTTGAGCCTCGATACTTTATATAGAGGATCTTTCATGAGTGCTCATGTTTTAATGAATTCATTAAACGAGCTGGGGAAAAGCGATAAAATGCGAAGCTGGCCGAGCATTTCATCTCTTTTTCGCAACGAGTTTAATGCATATAATATTATTATATAATCTATAAATAAACATCTTCTGATTGGCCCAGATGCATATCCACTGAGTCAATAAATCTACATATTGCATGGTTTGCCGGACGTGACGTTGCAAAACACATGGCACGAGGTGATATATTTCATGGCTTACGGGAAGTGACGTCAGAACGTCAAGTAATTACGCATGATCCATCCGTAACGTCAATGGTTTAAATGGTCTAAAATGGCAGGAAATGCATAACATACATTTATTTATAATAAAACAATTGTTGACTTATGTTTTGGTAGACATGGAGTGTTATTGAACAGTAAACTTAATCATATTGACCTCCGCTCCGCGTCGGTCAATATGACGTTTACTGTTCAATAACACTCCATGTCCATCTCAACATAAGTCAATAATTGTATAATATGCAACGTTGTTATGGGCGTCATAACATTTCCCGAAAATCTGCAAACCACTTGTGGTTCATCGATTTTATTGCATGGTATAAATTTCACTCCCAGACGCGACGTCATTATGATAAAGTCACATAACAGCATAAATACAATTAAAGTAAAACATCTCTCTCTCTCTCTCTCTCTCTCTCTCTCTCTCTCTCTCTCTCTCTTTCAAACGCCAATCACAACAAAATACGTCTGCTTTATTCGTCTGCTGAAATGTTTTAGGAGCCTCTTGGTCAAACAGTGTGGACCCACATCAGACTCCACACTGTTTGTCTCAATACTTACATTCATATATAAATGTTAGTAAAATATGCAGCAGACGGCTTTAAGCAGACAACATGTTCAGATGCAGTCTTTTGCTGGGCCTGTGAGGGTTAATTTTGCTATGGTCCGTCTTTCACAGGACAAGTTGTTTATGCCTACTAAATAAACACATCTGACTTATTCCTTATAGCATGTAGTTCTTGAGCTTGTGGTTTATTGGCACAGGGGCATCTTCTGCAAAATGATAGGTGTTGCCAAGATGATTCCAGGACCCCTACCACATTCCAGACACTATTCATACCCTCAGAGTGCATACCCTTTTCAAGATACTATTCATACCCTCAGAGTTCATACCCTTTTCCAGACAACCGGGCCGCGTAGCGCAGTCGGTAACGTGTCTGGCTACAGATGCGTGTCTGACTGCAATTCCAGGGGTCGCGAGTTTGATCCCGGCCCGGTCCCATACCTTCGTGGAGATTGATCATGAAATAATTTCTACGGTCATTCTCCTCCCTTCCGCTGATTCATTCAAGAAGGGTTGTTGTCAGTTACAAGCGAAAGTATGTGCACGAATTACTGGTTATCCGCTTGTTCAAGCCTGCCCAGGAAAAAGTGTGGTTAGGTGAACTGACCGTCCCGCAATGACCATAGCTGTTGACTTGGGACGTAAAGCAACAAAAACAACAACAAAATTTTCCAGACACTATTCATATCCTCAGAGTTTATACCCTTTTTCAGACACTATTCATACCCTCAGAGTTCATACCCTTTTTCCAGACACTATACACACCCTCAGAGTTCATACCCATTTCAAGACACTATTCATACCCTCAGAATTTATACCCATTTCCAGACACTATTCATACCCTCAGAGTTCATACCCATTTCCAGACACTATTCATACCCTCAGAGCTCATACCCATTTCAAGACACTATTCATACCCTCAGAATTTATACCCATTTCCAGACACTATTCATACCCTTAGAGTTCATACCCCTTTCCAGACACTATTCATACCCTCAGAGTTCATACCCTTTTCCAGACAAAAGTACAGGACATTCGGAACTTTTCGCGAGAGTTTTATTTTCGCTAAACTTCGGAGGTGCGAAGTTTCGAGATAATAACCCACGCGAAATGGGAAAATCACTCTATCGTTTACTGATGTAGATAAGTCATGCCCTAGTAGTGATTTTTAACGTAGCAATTATGTCTTTTAACGCTTTTCGCGAAAGTAAAATTCTCTCGAAATACAGTAATAGAGAAACATACACCATCGTAGCCAGATAAGGAATGTTCAACCGTCCTATCTTAAAGACATATGCGGCTATTTCTAATGCGCACCTTTCCCGCGTCTGGAAACGGATACAGTTGTCTTGGTCCTGTCTTTCGACCATTAACGGATTCGGATCAATACAGCTTTCCCACAATCGTATGTCATATCGGTGTTCCAACATTTTCTTGACAAAATAAAGTAATTAAAATGTGTCAGATATATCTATTGACATTTAACAGAACTAATCGTCTCAGCACTGAAGACAGATAAAGTCGAAATCAAACGACGTACACAATTACCCCGGTTACGAATACGATAGTGGCCGAGTCTCTACTATTTGTCCGGTTATTTAGAGCGGCGCACGACCTGACCTCGTAGCTAGTAGTTATCGTGTCTGGCTACGAAGCCAGAGGACCAGTATCGATTCCTGTAGGCGCACATATTTTCAGTGTTTTTTTTTTTTCTTTTGTAACATTTTAATGCTAAATTGCTTCATTAATTAGTAAAATGGCATCATCAAAACGACCGAAATGGTCACTCCTGAACTTTTATATTGGGGTTAAATTTGGCCCTCTTGAAATAGAATTAGTTCGGTGACCCCAGATTTTTAATATTTTTTCTGAAAGGTATTATAATAGTCCATGAATTAAAATGATTTTTTAAGATTTTCAACATCAGATTTTTTAATACATGATTCATTCTAAAAACAAATTCCAATTTTCGACGAATTGCCCAAATATATCATGCAGTATCTTGTCACAGCAAGGGATAAAAAATAAACTTGCACATTTTATAAAAGGTTTGGGATCATGGGCAATGATTTAAGTTAAAAGAATGAAGCTGGCTGAAGATTACAACCGTTTTAGCTCGATATTTAGGACTAGTGTTATTTTTAGAAAATTGGTCAAACGCTGAAAACTTCAATCTGAGATTCTGAAAAAATAAGCATGGTGACATATCCTTTTTATTTCATAAATGGATAGTTTATACATAAAACAAACTGTATGCAGAGTATTGAACATATTTCAACATGGGAAGTATTTGGAAGCATATATCCTTAACCAACAAAATGGTATGTAACGCCGTGTACATATAATCAAGTAAAGAATGATTTTAGTCTGAAAAAATAAAACTCCATCTCCATCACTGTTTACTGTAAATTCGAAAATTTTCGCGAGGATTTTATTTTCGCCAAACTTCGCATATGCGAAGGTTCGTGAAAATAAAATCCTCACGAATTGGCGAAATCACTCTGTCGTTTACGGATATAAGTATATTACGCCCTTGTCACGAATTTTAAACGTCGCAAATATGTGTTTTATCGCTATTCGCGAAAGCAAAATTCTCGCGAAAATATCCGGATTTACAGTATATAATTAAATAAAGATTGTATAAATAAATAATAGAGCGTATCTCTTTTGCCCAACTCTTTTAATGAATTCTTAAAACATGAGCACTCAACGTCTTTGTTTGTTATTGCTTCTCTTCCTCTTGGTACCATGGGTCGGTCACTGATCTCTTATTGTGTTATTACCTGACGATTCTCACTCGTTTTGGTGTTATTGTTTTTCGTTCGTTTGTTTTTGTGTTCGTTTGTTTTTGTGTTTGTTTGTGTATTTTTTTTTGTCTGTTTAATTTTTGTTTTGTTGTATGCAAATAAACTAGTTCTGACATCTTCTTTGGAACTACTCAGAGCTATAAGAGCTTTTTAAAAAATCACAAATGTGTAAATTTGGCCCTTTCAAATGCAATTTTGAAACAAAATGATATTTTACAATTTGACATACATTAGCGTAACATACATGAATAACTTCACCTACATGAATACGTTAGAGTAATAGGGCCACGATTTACTAAAAAATCGGAACTTTCTTCGGGAGTTTGTGATCAGACAGAACAGGAACCAACATGCCAGGCCACAGTAACTAATAATATAGCAGGTCAGCCTATTTTGCTTAAACAGACGACTGTGCTGATCAGACTGCGTGGATGCATAGAATGGGCTTGGTCTTTGTTGTTCACATACAACAAAGAATTTTGTCTCAAGGCACGAATCATAATTGCGCCTCGACGCGACAAAACCTGTCCTCGGGGTTTGCGAACAACAAAGGCAGTCTGATCAGCGCCTTGTTTAATCGCTTATTGGAAAGTATCGTATGTAAACTTGCTACGAGCGAAATTTCAATTTTCTAGCTAGTGTCTGTAGCTGAGGAGATTGGTTTGAGTCTCGCTTTGCCGGAAACCTCGAAGACAGGTTTTGTCGCGTTGAGGCCCATATAAGAAACCTCTCAAATAGGACAGACATGTGATTAATATGATAGGGTAGAGAGCAAAGAGTCTCCATCATAATACATGAGAGGAAGTGAAGTGGAGATAAGACAGTATACATTTTATCATATTTACTCAAAAGATGTATTTCTAATCGTATTTACTCTAAAATGTCATTTCTAACCGTATTTTAGTAGAGTTGACACTCGATACGAGTAGAGTTACGAAACAGAGATACCGCTACAATCAATGATTACAGTGGCATAACGTGACCAACTACGTAACTTTATGCTGACTGTGTGCCGAGTTTAATCTGAATTATTATGCAACTGTACCCGATTCGCGCATGACTTTGCCTAGCAGATTCGAGTCATTTTGGAATACCGCTAAAGCCAGTGCAGGCTCATAAACTTCTACGGACTGTTAGAGGGTTCGTGGGTTTTTCAAGTTTCAATCCGGGCACATATTTTTTTCTCCATACCTCCGATTGAAGAAGCTGCATATCAGCTGCTGAAACCATTGCACAATGACATGAGATTTCCAACAATGTGGTATGTACGACCAGCAAAGGCTCAGATCAGCCTGCGCATATGCGCAGTCTGATCAGAATCTTTGATAGTCGCTTGAATATTCTATGTCTCTCAGGCTATTGACTGAACTTCATTTTGAGTTTCTTAGCTTAAGGGGAGGCTGCACAGGCTCGTTTGAGCCTACAGTTGTCAAGCTGCCACATTGTTGGAAATCACGTGTCACGGCTCAATTATTATATACGTATGAAACCAATTTATGAATGTTAGCCACGGACAAGCCTGTCCAAGACATGTGTGATACTGTAAACGGACCGTCGTGGTGTTTGTCTTCCTTTTGTGAAAGTGGAGTGATTTCTATTGGCTGATTGTCACTGTCACTCCGAATGCCTTCAATATATAATCTAATATGTTCTGCACACATTCCGGATGCATGCAATAAGATTTCACCAGCATCGTGAAAAAAGTGAGTACGACCAGAAACTATCGCAATCAACCGACGTCACTGTCAGGAAGAGCCGCATAACACTTATGAAACAAGACATCAGGGGGAGACAAAGTAAAGCAACCGGCTCTCTCTTCCTCGTAGCTTAAACGGACATTAAGTACTGTATACGATACCAAGGACCAAACACATAACCCCAACAAAAAATGGAGCAACAATTAACAATGAATTACAAACAAGAGAACCATCGCCTTAGAACAGACAGAAACCTCATCAAACGGGTGTCTTAAATGTATTTTACTGGTTCCAAATCTTCGCCCTAGATTCTGGTGTTGTTAAAGTGCTAAAGTACAAAAATATTTTGCTCGCGTTGAGGCTTTCAGACGTTTAAAATTCCGACGCAGCGAAGGGACACACCAGCACGTTCTTAGCACGTATAACGAGTGAAATATAGAAACTTCATGAACTGGCTCATTTTCTATAGTCGCGGCTCTTGTCTATCCAAAACAAAAGTTCTTATGAAAGATAATTTTTAATAGAACATGTATATTTTGATTAAAAAAGATAGAATGAATAGTAAAGTGACTGCTTTTAACCCACTTTTACGCAGCCGTTGACCAAATGGGGACACATTTTTGGTGATACCACAGCGTTCGTTTTTATGAAGAAACTTTTTCTCGTTATGAGTAAATACCCAAATTGGAATTCTAAATATAATTTTCTGAGAAATTCTCAATGAAAATATAAAGTGCTTACATCGGACAAAGCAAAAATGAAGGTGAGGTTAGATTTTCTTCTGCAAGAAACTGTTTATCCTTTAAACCTTTCAGTACCAACTTATTTTGCTTCATTTGCGTTTGTTTCATAGCACACGAGACGCTGATAAATCGCATCAACACAGTCGTTACTTGCATGAATAGAGTATACATGTAGAAATAGATGAGTACTCCATTCAGAAATTAAGCGTCTCGACCCACTAGATAGCAGCGGATAAAGACTGGCCTCCTGCATATGCGATAAGTACCATTATAATCCATTGGCTAGGAGGGGTCACAATGCACCCCTAAGGGCCCTCTGGGAGTGGTAAAATAGTGTTCATTGGAGCCCCCGATTAAGAATCAAGATAATAACACTCGATATTTTGGGTCCCATCCGCAATTTGGATGGTTTTCAAGGTGGCCGCCAACAAAAAAAAGACAAATGCCTATATGGTGTAATATCAGCCCCCTTCTATCTGTTATGCTTACTTTTATGAGTAGACCATCCATATTTTAGATCCTCAAGTCCATGTCTGATATAAAAAGCTGAAAGTAAGATCTTTAAATATTACATTCAAGATGGCCACCAACTTGAACTACAATATTTACATATCTTTGCTAATTTTAAAAGAAATTCCATATTTTTCTACAATGCAATTTATTTTGGAGTTATTATAATTTTGAAGATATATTTTCAGTCCTCATCATCAGAATCGTCAAATTCATTTATTACAAAGTCATTATCTCTATATTAATAGATATGCTGCATACAATGTTACTCCAACCGTTTTAATAAGTAGACAATTTCCTAAAATTAAATAAATTACATTTTTGTATGCACCTATCTCGATGATATTGCAATGATGTTTACATATACATAGTTCTCTTCAGAATCATCATTTATTGCAGCATACATTTGAAAGGGTCCTTAAGGCTGTAACATACATTACCTTTACGTCAAATCCAACAAACTAGACATCTGAGCCCAAAATAGCCTCTTTAGAACCTGCATGCTGTTATATTTCCGATCCGTAATGTTTTGTTTCCTTAATATCTTGAAGTCATTGCTAGAATTTCATCAAACTTTGCAAACATATTCATATCTACAAGGCAAACACTTTTTTAAAAAAAAGTGTAAGGGCTAGGGGCATATTCTATAGGAGTTATTGCCCTTTTTAATTCTAAATAGCTTTTTATATAGGGTTTATGCTTATGCTATTATAGTCCATACACGGGCCGATCACCCCTACCACAGCTTTTGATGGAGCAATTTGATACTTTGCTTATATACTTAAAGCCAAAAGTAACTTTACACTGTTATTATATATACCTTTTCTGGGTATTGGTAAGTGGTATTTTGAATGTGTTTAATTCATATTAAAGTTCAATCAATTATTCATATGACAGTTGAATTTCATGTTTTTGCTGTCATAAATGCAACCACAATGCCCTAGTAAAAGAAGCAAGGGGGCAAAATAAACTTTTACAAGACGCATCACTTTTGATGTGTTGCTGTAGTTTTGCGATTGAACAATTTTTAATTTTAAAGAATCAGTCTGAAAGACAGGCTATTTAATTGTTGTTTGAAGTTCAAATCAGCCGGGATCACCCTTCGAGTAACACGAATTAGAGTTGTCTTTTTACGTACATACCCCTTTTTGTGAACTTTACTGTGCTTTCAATGGAATTTCCCATAAGAAATTGTTTGCCGTTTTTCTTCCAAACCGATGGGTATTTTTATCAGATTATCTTGTCACATACTCAGGGCAGAAGTCCCAACAAATCGCTGATAAAAAATCCAAATGTCATCTGAGATAAAGCTTTTAGCAGGGACTAAAGTGTACTATTGTTTTAATTCAAAGGGAGATAATTTCAAAGTGAACCAGCTTTAAGATCCTGCCAAGAACAAACTATACGTCAGAGACAAAATGTCTTGCAGTATTTTTAATGGGCAATCAATGGCCCTTAAAATAGCGTGTTCAAATCATAGGTTTACTTTGTATTTTGTTAGGAAATGCTGATTTTGTACCTTAAATGAAAGCACAGATAACTCGAAAGAAAATTAATTTACCTAAGTTGTTTTTCGTGAATTAGGTTTGGGCGGGTACCAGCAACTCACTGCAATATTAAATTTGGTTTAAATAAAAAACAGTAAAGATATATTCGGTAGTTCAAAGTGTAAAGTTACTTGTGGCTTTAATATACAATGTAGACACATTGAACATATGCATGAATGAGTTTGGTTCAAGTCATTGCTAGAATTTCATCAAACTTTGCAAACATATTCATATCTACAAGACAAATACTGTTAACAAAAAAGTAGGTGCTAGGGACCAATTCTATGATAGTTATTTCCTTTTGTAATTCTAAATGGCTTTTTATATAGGGTTTATGCTTATGTTATTATAGTCCATACACGGGTCGACAGCTTTTGATGGACCAATTTGATATTTTGCTTATACAATGAAGACACATTGAACATATGCATGGAGGGGTTTGGTTCAAGTCATTGCAGGATTTCATCAAACCCAAGCTTGCAAACATATCCATATCTACAAGACAAAAAATTTTAACAAAAAAACTAAGGGTTCGGGGCCAATTCTTTAAGAGTTATATCCCTTTGTAATTCTAAATGGCTTTTTATTCTCGGGACCGCCGTGACGTCACAGCCTTAGCGACACAGGTAAACAAATGTACCGCGGTGAGGTGAACGGTGAATTTTAACATTACGGGTAACGGGAAAATGATGAAAAATGGGCCGTATTTATTCAAATTCTCCGATTTTTTCACCAGTCTGCGCTTATTTCGAAGGGAAAACATTGCCTTTTGTCCCGCCACGATTATTTTGATTTAAATAGCACCGATTTTCACAAATTATTGAAAAAAAACTCGGGTGTGGGTGGGGTGAACGGCCATCGGTTTGCGATCATTTAGACGTGAAAGAAATTAGTGTCTCTAATACCTTAGGAGCTTATACACATTAAAACAGTCTTTAAATTACATAAACCTTGTCGTTGAGGTATTATCAAATTCCAGATAGATAAATGACTATTTTGAATCTGAATTCTGACACATCACACCTCCAAGTTTGACACTCAACACCTTTAATTGGTACAATATACAGCCTGTCATAAGCGCTATCCTTTTCAAGAAAAGTCCCCAGCAATAATTACATGTATATGGCATTCCAGCATAGATGAAGCAACAATAGCTCAAGATTTGTATCAAGGCATGCGCGGATCCAGGAATTTTCGTCAGGGGGGGGGGGAGGGAGGGGGGTCCAGGTCCATCTGTCATAAAAAAATCTCTGACAATGGTCTTTTTAGTAGTCCTCCACTCATTTTACAGAATGCCAATGGTTTATTTCAAAGAAAATTATAATTTTCCGAGGTTCCAGATGGGCTTCAACTATTTTTCTAGTGTGTGTGTGGGGGGGAGGGATCCACCTTATTCAAGGGGGGTCCAATTGCTTATTCCCTATATAATCCCATATAACTTGTGTTTTTCCAGGGGGGTCCGGGCTCCTTGCCCCCCCCCCCCCCCCCTCTGGATCAGCGCATGCAGTATTTGGATCAACTGGATGCTGTGACAAAAGCTAGATATGAGAAAAAGTTATCAATTTTGACCCCCCTCCCCCTGGGTATCCCTAAATGTATACATGGGGTCTGGGAAAACAACCATAGTGGTCTGACCAGGATCTAAGTTCTGTCAACTTCGGGTCAAATCCATTGTATTTTACCTTTTGCATTAAAACTTTTCCTGACATGTCATCTGCTAATAACCTGTGTAAACAGTTTGGACCCAGATCAGGCCCAACATTCTGTTCAGGCCTGATCTGGGTCCAAACTGTTTGACACTTTATTGGTTATGACAAGTTGAACCGATGTATTTTATTTTTGCGTTAATCCTTTACATCATAACATTGTCATCTGCTGATATCCCTTTCAAACAATTTGGACCCAGATCAGGCCTGACATTCTGCCCAGACCTGATAGGGGTCCAAACTATTTGACACTTTAGAAGCTATGACAAGTTGAAGTTGAACCAATGTATTTTAACTTTGCGTTAAACCTTTGCATGACATTGCCATCTGCTGATAAACCTTTTAAACAAATTGGACCCAGATCAGGCTCGACATTCTGTCCGGACCTGATAGGGGTCCAAACTTTTTGACACTTTATTGGTTATGACAAGTTGAACCGATGTATTTTATTTTTGCCTTAAACCTTTACATCATGACATTGTCATCTGCTGATTTCCCTTTCAAACAATTTGGACCCAGATCAGGCCTGACATTCTGCCCGGACCTGATCGGGATCCAAACTGTTTGACACTTTAAAGGTTATGACAAGTTGAAGTTAAACCAATGTATTTTAACTTTGCGTTAAACCTTTACATGACATTGTCATCTGCTGGTAACCCTTTCAAACAATTTGGACCCAGATCAGGCCTGACATTCTGCCGGACCTGATAGGGGTCCAAACTATTTGACACTTTAGAGGCTATGACAAGTTAAAGTTGAAACGATGTATTTTAACTTTGCGTTAAACCTTTACATGACATTGTCATCTGCTGGTAACCCTTTCAAACAATTTGGACCCAAATCAGCCCTGACATTCTGTCGGACCTGATAGGGGTCCAAACTATTTGACACTTTAGAGGCTATGACAAGTTGAAGTTGAACCGATGTATTTTAACTTTGCGTTAAACCTTTACATGACATTGCCATCTGCTGATAAATCTTTTAAACAAATTGGACTCAGATCAGGCTCGACATTCTGTCCGGACCTGATAAGGGTCCGAACTGTTTGACACTTTAGAGGTTATGACAAGTTGAAGTTGAACCGATGTATTTTAACTTTATGTTAAACCTTTACATGACATTGTCATCTGCTTATAACCCTTTCAAACAATTTGAGCCTAGCCCGACATTCTGTCTGGCTCTGATAGGGGTCCAAACTGTTTGACACTTTAGAGGTTATGACAAGTTGAAGTTGAAACGATGTATTTTAACTTTATGTTAAACCTTTACATGACATTGTCATCTGCTGATAACCTTTTCAAAACAATTTGGAACAAGATCAAGCCTGACATTCTGTCCGGTCTGAAAATGTCTGGCCTGAGCGAGGTCCAAACTGTTCGACATTTTAGTGATATAACAAGTTTAAACTTTGCAAGCATGATGCACCAGTTTGCGAGCATATCTACAGAGGGCAGTCTGCTGAGATGTAACATGATATGGTTTGTAGTCATATCTGCAGCTGAGATGGGACATGATACCTACCTACCTACCTACCTACCTACCCGATCACCCACCAACCCACCCACCCACCTACATACCTACCTACCTACCTACCTACCTATCTATCTACCCTCATATGACAGAGTGTTTTGAGTTATTATCATTATTATCATTATCATTATTATTATTATTTTCATTAATATTATTAAGTCGTACATGCTTTATTTTCTATGCGTGATACATATCACTACTGAAATGGTTTTTTGTAACTGTTGACATTTAGTGCCTGCCGTGACTGCAAAGATCAATATTTGTGAGTGTTTGTCATTATTATTTGGGAAGCTAAAACTCTGTATTTTCTTGTCTCTTATAATGTTATGTTTGTTGCAACCTACTGCAAACTACAATTTGGCCATTAATGAAGATTATCTTGCGGGGAACGCAAGAATCAAAATATCGATAAAAAACAAAATGGCGTCGTTGTCATATTCGGCGAGCCTTGGCAACTGTTGCTAACCGGAAGTGCGGTCCCGAGAATAAGGTTATGCTTACGCTATTATAGTCCATACAGGGGCCGTTCAACTCCTACCACAGCTTTGGATGGAGATTTTTTTCTTGTTTTCAAAACTAAGGTCTGCTGCTTTGGACTATCACTTTCACTGACCCTTACTGTGCGGGGGTATCTAATAAGCATTGTTAATTGATTTTTTCATTCCGATTCTTTTGCAGGTTTGGCTATATGTGACAGTTGTTATTTGTTTAGAAGCTCTACTCTGGAATAATTCTCATGCTGCTTTAACTTGTCCTTATGTCAATATCACGTCAGGTATGTTTCTTCGGCAGATCACGTATTTACTTATTACGCGACCTTTAGAAAGTTACGAAGATTGATTTTGGTTAAAACATATTCATTTCACCAAAAGATACATACACATATTGGGGATCTTACATGAGTGCCCATGTATTATTGACTTTATTAAACGAGTTGAGGAAAAGAGATAAAATGCGAGGCTTGCAAAAACACTTAAAAATTGCATTTACGGATTGATAACGTCAAGATTTTGCTTTCTTTTACGCGCTGTTATAATGGACGTCAATACGTGCGTTACTCAATCTGTAAACCAGATTTATTGCATAGACGTCGCGTCAGATGTTGGTATTTTAATTTGTGTAACGTCGAAATAGTTTAAACACGTCAAACAATGAGATTTTCACAGATAAGAGAGGCGACCTTCCTTGCGTTAATATTTCTAAGCACACATGCCCAGTTGTAAAATGATCAGATGAAAAGTTTGTTTTGGTTTATACTTATATTTAAGTTTTTAAAGGTTTTATTAACACATGTTCCCGAGTAGAATTACGAAAAGTAGGGTATAACCAGGTAAGCACAATTATTTTCAGTAGTAAATGCGATTGGTCCGTCGGTGCTTATTAACTACATAAATCTATTCTCGTTGCAGTAGACTTCAATGGACAGACGGACGGACAGACAGGGTGATTATAGGTCTAAAGGGTATCTTCGCTGCACACACCTTTGCATGTTTTATATTAAAATTAGCCAATACGTAAGCGTTTGGTACTTATCGCATTGTCCGGCAACTAGGACTCGCGACTCGGGAAAGTCTGTGTAATGGTACAGGCTCCTCAGGGTAAAGTATGAATGTAGATGATAAATAGCGGTAGATCTGAGACCTCTATCACCGCTTGATACATGTATGTCAGCATCCACATTTTCACGAGGCTTTTGCGTATATGCGATAATGGCCCAAACAAACATGTAGACACAAATGAATGAAAACAACAAAGACATTAATTTATTTGAGATTCGAGCACGTCACGTTTGAGTTTCAGACACACCCTTTTCATCGCATGGCTTCCAATGAGTTGACTATTACTAATACCTAGCAATATGATGTACAGTCTCGGGAAATGTAGTTGCTTGCCACTTTGCGATTTCGCCGCTTGAAACAAGACCTTTCTAGAATTTTGTAAAAAATATCATGACAAACTTAATGGGCTAAATTTTATAAAACTTACAGGGATGAAGAGCAAATAGAGAGCAGCAAGATACAATAAATAATTAAAATGATTACACGTTTGGTTCTCAAGTAGAACGCATTTAAAAGTGAATGTAAATTTTTAAACATCACTATTCCCGTAGACGCTAACGTTAACGTCACCGAAAACTGTCATTTTAATTTGTGTTTGCGTTTGCATTACTACCATACAAAAAAAAAAAACAGAAACCGAGAAGCAACAATAAAACTGTTTATTGCGTAAATCAATTTGCTCTCATTTGGTACTTTTTTTTCAAAATTGTAGCTTCTATAATTTTTGGACAATAATTTTTTGCAAAACATCTGGAAATACATCGATTTAAGCGGCAGCGTCACTGAGTAGAGAGTGGGTATGTCCTGTGGCTTTATATATACACAGGAGCTTGAAGTTTGGTCCTTACATTACATGTATATGCCTCATAACCAAAAGCTTAATGTCATCATTACGTAATGACATTTTGAGCTTTCGGTTTAGGGGCTATAGGAGTGAATAAGGATCGAATTTCAAGCTCATGTGATATATTTCCTGAATATTCCTGAAAACAGGGGTAAAGGTCACTGAATATTCAGATTTCTCAAATTAATTCTGGCCAGTGACCTATTTTATATTACTTTATATAGGACAGTGTCCTACAAGACTATGCTAATGCGCCAGTATATAAGTATATAAGTTTTAAGAAAATGCGCAATTAAGTTTTTGGCATTTATGCATATTATAACGCTAAAATGTTAACGTTTTTACAACGCGATTAGCAAAGTAAAAAAACGGTGTCTGTGACATTTTAGCGATATTTAATTCAATATTTAACAATTTCTCTTAATTCAAAAACTGCATAAAATAAATGAAAAACGCATTTTTATATCTTATTTAGAGAGAAATAATGTTTAAGAAACATCTTTTCATTTAGTATTGAATTAATGTCTCATATATCCGAAGACGTCATTTTCGTGAGTGTGACATGTTGCTAGACATAGCAAAATAACAAATTTTTGCTCTAAATATGGAAAAAATCAAGAATAAATCCAGATTTTAATTCTATTTTGAAAACGCATTTTTGTGATATACATTT
This sequence comes from Loripinus fragilis, assembly GCA_964019695.1. Taxonomy (NCBI): domain Eukaryota; kingdom Metazoa; phylum Mollusca; class Bivalvia; order Lucinida; family Lucinidae; genus Loripinus; species Loripinus fragilis. The sequence goes on from OZ026518.1 coordinate 76,716,580, forward strand.
CAAAAACACGAGGCACTAAAAATTAATACATCACCATAAATACACAGACCCCATGTTTTCAATGTTTTCTTTAAATCTCTACACGCTCCGTTTCTTTGCTTGGTTGGCTATTTCTGGTTAGTTTGCCGATTAACGCCAATTTCGCGCAGGTCGTCGTGAGGATAAGCACAAAAAGTAGCTATGCGGGGAAAATTACAAGATTTCATGCATTATTAGTTAAAACTTTTGGATTTAGAAACACTCCGCCAAACGATTTCTGTTACGTTTCTACATGCAAAAAATCGGCAATTTATACGGAACATGTTAGCGATTACTTTTTCTTTGTCTCTTAATTTGTCTTTCGTTTTTTATCAATGTAAAATATAATTAATAACCTTTTCTTTGATGTTTAGTTTGTAAAAATGTAATGGAATAAGTGAAATAGAGAACTTTCAATAGAGAGGACCCCTACGTTTTTAAAATTAACACCAACATCTGACGCGACGTCTTGGCGTTATATCACTCCCAGTCGCGGCGCCATGTGATAAATTAATAATTACAAATAATATAAATTATATTTGAACCATAGTTCATCCTATAATCCATATCATTTTTAACAAAATTTGAATCTATCGAGCGTGAGGGCGGGATTGAAAAATCCCTTTTGGCATCACAAGGCTGATATCATTTTTATCATTAATAATCATTATTAGGCAATTAATCCTCCTAAGTATTTTGGGCATGATATGGGATTGCCAATGTGCTACCTACTTGTGTTAGAATGGTTCAGATCTTCACTTGAACTTTTTGTAAATTAAAACAATATTATACAAGTACAAACTTGCTGCATGCATGGCGAAAAACACACCTCTACTCGCTTGTATGAACCAAATGTTACCATCTTTTCTTTCGCACCGTTTCAGTGATTGGTTTTAACATTTTTGCATTATCTTTTGGTTGCGAGCATAAACATTGTCGATATATGAAAAACAGGTAAGCAGAATCCTTTCGAATTATCAAAATTTTGAAAGGGGGTTCTGTTTACCTGTATTTTGAAGTATTGATTATTTTCAGACTGGAAACAAGCAGATAATGCAAAATTGGTGCATACACCAAAATACCTATGTGATGTCAACCATATGGTTAAAAAGACAACACAGAACAGAAGAGAAAAGAAAAACTAGACGACATGAAGTGCTCATCTGGGTCTGATCTTGAATCACAAGTTCTCCTTAACAATGTTTGACCAGGTCATGGTCAATCTAGGCGTATTATTTTAACATAATTTGCAAGGTCAAATATCCAAATGAGATATACAGAGCCAACAACTTAATGCTACAAACTAAGTCCCAAGGCCATTAACCTTTAGGTTCCAGAAAATATTTTAAGCGTTTTACCGTATATGGGCATGGTGGTCATTGTAAAGTAGGTCTAAGTCAACCCAGAATCATCATTTGTGAGAACTTGGTAGAGCACACATTCGCAATCCTGAATACCATGTCCCATACCCATTGGCCTTTTGATTTCAGAGATGATATTAAAGGGCTTATAACTTGTATGGGCGTGGTGGCCATCTTGGAGATTTGATCCGTTTTGGTCCAGGGCAGATTTCCTCTTAAATTAGAAGCCCAATTCATTTCACACTGCTCAGACATCCAATCAGATGACACAAGATAAAACAGTGGTATTTTTCAAGTCTGCGAAGCCATAGATAAAAAGTTCCTTGTCATCGTCAATACCGCACTAAAATATTAATCAATTTTAGTCCAAGGTTGGTCTCTGGCTGAATTTGTCGAAGAATTTCGGAGGATTCAATTTTATTCAAAACCTGTGGGACAAGACAAAGATTATGAAAATGTTTCTGTTTAGCCTATATATATTTGCTTGATATCGTCAATACCTCGAAAACTAGTCATGCGTCTAAAATGCTTAACATTGTCGGTATTTGTGTTATTAATTTTAACGAAACGTTAGTTTTAAAAATAAATATGCATTTTTAAAAAGCCCCTATAATGAGCAAGTAATCCAATTTTTACCTTAATATTTTCATGTAAAATAACATTTTGGTGCCAATAAAAATTTGGTACCAGGCATTGGTCCCGGCTTTTATTGTAGATTCGGTCCAGGCCCATTCGGCTTTTGTCGTGGGTTTGGCCGAATTCGGTTCGCAATTTGATTCACACTTGAGTATGCATTTAATTCACAACAAAATATAAAACAAACAAAATTATTCAAAAAGATCCAGTGTGGGTCCCACATGGGTCAAATAATACTATATGAGACACATACGGGACCTATTTGAGCAATCTGTCCAGAGTACCTTTTTTCATGCGAATTTGGTAAGAGTTACATTTTTAACGAGTTAAACCAATCTACACTGATGGATTTTAAAAACGCAAAAATCGAAATTCGTAATATTTATTAATTTTCAATGTATCAATTTTATTGAGATTTAGCAAAAATGAGCATCAATATGTCAGCAAAACATATTTCAAATTCTATGCCAAAATGATAAATGGTATTAGAGCAACAGTCTATCAAATAGCAATACCCTCAGATTCTGAAGTTGCAATTTGAAATTTGTCAAGAAATTGGACACGATTTTAAGTTATTGTGATTAAATATTTTTATTAAAAATCAAGAACAAATTACCCTTGGAGCCCTACTATTCGTCTGGCACTGACAGTAGCCAGCCGGGACGGATATTGCCAATGTAAATATCGTCGATACACAATCAACGTAAGTTGCCGTCTTAACGCTGGTCGCCATTCTTGGTTGACCAGACCTGCGTCGATGTTTAACTGTCGCAGCAGCCTGGTAACGATCTGGTAAGGCGCTGTAAAGTTGACGGATGGCAAAAATGATATCTGGCAACGCCAGAAACACGCATCCCAGCTTTTGATATTCCAATTTCGCCAGATCATTCTTGTTCAGACAAACGTGGCATGAATACTAAACAACTAAAGCCGCTGTCTTTTATACTTGTATACTTACAAGCAACATGTGAAATAAAATGATAAAATATTTTGCTTTATTAATTCGTGGGGACGCCACGTGTAAAACATAGCAAATCAGTGACGCGTAGCTGGTGGTGGCTAGTGTCTTTAAAACACCGGTATTGGGTACAGGTAGAAGCAGAGTGTCGATACCATCCGTTTTAATCTGTTAAAGAAGGCTAAAAATGTAATAAATTGCAAAAAAAAAAATCTTTTTTTTTGCGTTTTTAAAGTCCTTCAGTGTAAGACTAGCGTTCTTTTTATGAGACAAAGGCTAACAGTGAAGACCTAGATCAGGCACCGCATGATGCGGTTTCTGATCAGGATCGTCACTGTTTGCTTACAAAAAGGGGCTAATTTGGCCCCCTCTGGAGCTAAAAACAGAAAATGCTATTCACCAATTTCTTTTGATAGGTTTATTAGGAGAATAGCTGAAGTGTAAAATTTCGGCATTTATATAATTTTTACCATTGCTATGGTAGCAAAAGTGGCCTACAGAGTAGGCTAAAAATAGAGAAATTGCCGCGTTTTGTACCAAATTTAAGGCTTTTTGAGACCTATTTTTAAAATATAAGATATCAGCACAGCTAAATACCAAAAATCATTCAAATATGTTGTTTGCCGTGATAATTCTCATCAGCTGTTTAAGTATTTTTGGTAATTGCTTGTGCTCTATGTTAATTGGTCTGTCAAACATCTCAAATTTGCTCAAAAACAGTCAATTTCCTGTTAACAGCCTATTTTGGCGGCCATTTTTGTTACCTTAGCAACGGTTAAAGCCAAATTAATTCAAGCCTTATACACTTTGGTTATTGTTCTAATAAACCAATAAAAGCAAATTAGTTAAAAGCGATTTTTTTATGTTTTAGCCTCATAGGGTGGCCAAACTAGCCCCTTAATGCACGTAGCTCTTTGAAAAATATCTCCAAACACCCCTATGGTCGGAAATGAGCTCTTCCTTCTGATAAGGGTAGGCAAGTTCATTTGGCTTAAATGGGTTAAAGTGAGGATTTATGCTGTTTGTTACAGAGACCCAGTACATTTGCGAAGGCTACCAGGGTACAATAAGTTGCGCTCACAAACCAGGCACGGTAATCAATATTGCCTATGCCAATTACGGTCGTAGGACAGGAGCAGATACGTGTCCAGATTCAGACATGTACAACCAGTATTGTTATGCTGTCAACTCGACGTTAATTGTCAAGAGCCAGTGCGAGTCGAAGGTTTCCTGTAACATCTGGGCCAATAATACGGTGTTCGGTGATCCCTGTGCAGACACATACAAGTATCTAGAAGTCAGGATCCACTGCAAAGCTGCAGGTATAGTAGTACGAAAAGGCATTGTCGTAGGCGGCAACTTAACTCTTTGCATTCTGGGTAATTTCCCATGCTTTTGTTGTCGTTTACTGATTTTTTCAAAATTAACCCTTTTTAAAGCATTTCAATTGTTGTTATTTTGAACTAGCTTTCATACTTTTATGAACACTAGAAAAATTATTTCATTTTTAAGTCTATCATTTCTCAAAAGGCTAGATTAAAATATTGCCCATATGACTTTGTTCAGCCAGAACCATGGCTATAGCATCATTTAAAAAACGACTGATAGTGAGAAATTTAAAAAAATGTATGATTTAACAAATGTGCCTAATTCTACAGTTATATATTTTATTAACCCATATAAGCCTAGCGTCCTTTTTGTGGGACATAGGCAAACAGTGCAGACCTAGATCAGACGCCACAGAGTGTGGCGTTTGATCAGGGTCTACACTGTTTGCTTACGGAATGTTCTATTAAAATCTGAATCATAGAAAAATACCACCCAACAACGCTTAAAACGGAAATGGAATGGTCCAGAAAATTCATTCGGCTTAAATGGGTTAACAAATACTAGCCTTGTGCCTTTTCTGTGAGACATAAGAAAACAGGGTTGACTCAGATCAGTCGCCACTGAAGGTGGCGTCCTATCAGGATCCCGACTGTTTGCTTATATAATGTTTTATAAAAGAAATACTGACTCATAATACAATATACCAAACATTTACCCTAACTTTAGTGGGGGGATTATATTCGATTTAAATGGGTGAGAAGTCTATATCTCTGAGTAATTTTACTGATTAATGTTTTATTTGACAAATATTATTAGACTTTTCGCTTACTGTAAAGGCGGCACCTCATGAAAGCGTAATTAGGACTGGTCAATCTTAGACATAGGTAAAAGCTGAAAATGAGGCGTGGTTTTATTCAAAAGTAACTGTATCATATTGCGCCATTACCTCAGTTTGACGCAAAACACATTATTTAGTCCTTAAAACGCCAACAAAATAACTGCAACTATAAATGCCTATTTAACATAAGCATAGCGGCAACATTGTGGACCCAGATCAGACTGCTAGGAGCAGTCATCTGGGTCTATCACTGTTTGTCTATGTGGCTTTAAATATTTAAGTGGGCGACAAAAACATACATTTTGTGATTATGCGCTTTAAGGGTTAATTAATATGAGTTCAGTGTGTATACGGTTAGGATTTTCATGAAATGCACGCACGTTTGCGCGGCCCAAACAAGTTGATTATTCTTATAGAAACTGATATCCCTTGTTTAGCAGATGAAACAGCCGAACCACGCCCAGATACGAATATTTAAATTTCGCCTTTACAGTAAGCGAAAAAGTCTCTTAATACTTATTTACTCCTAGGTGATACAACCGTTGTCACTGAGCCCTATTTTCCATCGCTAAGTTACAGCTATCAAATGGGAGTAGAAGCAATTATTGTTGACAAAAAGCAAACTATAGAAGCTCAGGTTTATTATAGCTACTACATGAACAGGGCTGCCATATCGGTGACAAAAGAAGGAAGAACGTTCAAAAATATCTACAACTTTGATGCTGATGAAATATACAAGACTTCTGGTAAGATTATTTTATTCAAAAAGCACTGCCAAGTTTTGACGCCTGTATGTTAATACCAGTTTACTTGAAGAATGGGTTATGGTGGTTGAGGTTGTGACAGATTGCACGTACAATGAGAAATAACATACATGTACGAGATAACGTGATGGACTTTAGATGAAGTGGAGAAGCTGATTAAACAAAATGTGAGGCTTGACCACTATCTGACTAAAAACATAGAGCTTTGTTTTGCTTAAGAGCCACCAAACATATCATTTTATAATATACATTCTAATGCCATTGTTCTTTTTACATTAAAACAAATCTTAAATTTAAAAGGCAAAAGTAAATACTGCCCCTACCCTCTTCCAACGCCATCCCAATCCCCTACGAAAAATAAGTTGGAGATATCTCTGTTGTGGACATTTAAGTTTGGGACCAAACATTAATACTCATTACCTTTGATTTATGCAGTTAGACATCCACATTTTTCAACATTTTTGATAATTCTTTTTTTTAAACACTTGAAATGTTTTCTGTCCATATGAGGAAAATTTGTATGTAAGGGATCCCACTTGAAGTTTTTAACAACAACAACAAAGCAGCCCCGCAGACTTTCTGCTTTGACCATTTTTTCACATATATAGCATACTTCATAAGACCTAGTTGCATAGAAATAACTCATGTATTAATGTTTCAAGTGCGATTGAGCCTGTCACATCACTAGAGAGATTGTGTGGTTTTGCCAATCTATGTAGTGACCAAAACACAACTGGTGGCTGTATCATTTGCGGGCTTAAAGCATGACGTACGAGTATTGTACCCAGATGAACATATTGAACTAGAATTGTTTTTCTACAAAAAAATGTCCCCCCTCTTGGTGTCAGAAAGACCTCAGCGTCACCAAATACAATTTCTAATTGAAAAAAATGGTGTTTGTTTTAGTAAAAATCGATTTCATATCAAGCAAAGATATCTGGCCAATGCAATAAACTATTGCACAGCCATCATTTAGAAAATAGTTAATTATCATATAGTATTTCCATTATAATCTATGTTACATTCAAATCACAAGCACATCTTCAGACTGCAAAATAAAAACAAATATGGGTAAAATTGTAGGAGGAGTTGCGTTCACAAGATACCCAGTGCCTATATGTTTTGGTAGAAGTTGAGCCAAAACTGATTAAGTTCAAAGTGCATATATAGTAACAAAAAGTAATTTGAGGGTTACAGCTAAATGACATGTACATCTTCAGACCTTGACAAAAACACTAGCAAATTTTCAAAAAGATTCAGTTACCATTGTAGGAGGAGTTGCGTTCACAAAATAGCCAGTGCCTATATGCTTTTGGTAGAAGTTGAGCCAAAAAAGGAGTACGTTAAAGCTGCGAATAAAGCGCCAACAATTAGTCTGAGGACTAGCGCTGAAAGGCGTGCGCATTTACAGACCTTGACAAAAATCCTGCAACGTTTCAAAGGATCCAGGTATAAATATAGTAGTAGTTGTGTTCACAAGATATCCAGTGTCTATATGCTTTAAGCCCCAAAATGACTAAGTTCAAACTGTGTACGAAAAATGACAAAAATTAATCTGAGGATTACAGCCAAACGTCATGCACATCTCCAGACCTTGACAAAACAACTGCAAAGTTTCAAAAAGACCCGGCTCAAACTGCAGGAGCTGTTGCGTTCACAAGATTTTGTGACAGACAGACAGACAAACAGATAGACAGACGGACGCATGGGGAAAAACAATATGTCTCCCTGACGGGGGGGGGGGGGAGACATAACTATTGTTTGCCTATTAGGAAAGGTCATGAATGTGGTTTAAAGCAGGATTAGGGAATGTATATATTATTAACACAATAGTATCTTAGTTGAGCCACATTTTATTATTTGATGAAAAATGATTGTTTTGATATAATCTATGCCTTTGGTCTAACACGTGTCTATTTTTTCAGACTATGGCTGTACGGTGGAACAACTTTCTACCAGCAACGATACATACAGCACCTGGTTATTCCCATATACCTATCTAAGAATAGAGATGGACTTACATATTGCTGCTCCAAGGTGGCAGGTAGACATACCATATGAAGTGGAATATGGCGAGGTACATTTGTATGTTTTGAAATTGTAATATAAAATGTAATAATACCTTATAATCGCTGAAAATATGTAGGGTTTAGGCAATTAGTCTACGACTGAGCCTCAGACTTATGTCGCTCATACATTCAAGTTAGCCCATTTATACATTGATTACTCGAACCATTTTATCAACAGAATAAAGTGTATATTTTTCCAATAAAATATTCATTTATAGCAATGTTTATAACCGTTGTTTCGCTGATATCACACTTCGTATTGTGTTGGCATGGTTTCTGTGACGTCAGCATCACGTTTTCAAAGTAGACCCACGATGTATATCTAAGGTCGGATTCCATGGAATTGGCTGCGGCAGTTCCCATTCACATTACAGACCAATCAGTATTATTTTCAGGAAGAGACTTAATAACACAGACAAACAAAATGACACACATAAAAGCAAGAATACAACTAAATAAAGCAACGTACCCTCACTTCCTCAGTGATTATTTCAAAAGCTCTTACTTGTATGAAATATTTCGTGTGTAAACAAAAATGGCTTTTTATCAAGGAGATGGATACCTTTGGCCATATTGTTGTATGAACAATTTACAATTTTTACACAATTCTTACATCTCACATAGATCACTTTGCGCCTTCAAACCTATATTGACAGCTAATTTATTAAAACAAGGTTATTGATTATCATTAATTTATTCGTAAAGCATTTTCTAAAGAGGCGTATATTTTCCCTAGTTGACATGATTACAAACACCAAATTTTTAAATTGCCCTAATGTTAGATTGGTGTAGTTCAGCAGTTTAATATGCCTAGTAAGCAACAAAATACGTTTTAAAGCGATTCACCATTTACAATACCGTGATAACGTGCACTTTCTACTCTCATCCCCCATATTACGTATAAATACATTACTAGTTTTAAAAAAGCAAAAGTGCTATAATGTTAAGTAAAGAATAGGAGTGCTCTTCATTTCCCAAACCTTACAGTATTCCTTATTCGCATGCGAATGAAATGCACCTAAAATTGTGACGTTTGTCATTGGAAAGATGAAACTGGTGTCTTTCAGTTTATTTTTAGATGCTTTTCTCCCTAGATCGAAGATGCCCTTTGGACAAAGACATGACGCTATAAACACTTACAGCATATGTAAAGGACATTTTGGGTCTAGACGGGAAAGCACCTAAAACAAACTGAAAGACACCAGTTTCATCTTTCCAATGACAAATGTCACAATTATAGGTGAATTTTGTGCGTATGCGCAGAAGGAATACGATAAGGTTCTGGAACTGAAGATCACTTATACCCTTAACATTTTAGCACTTTTTTTAAAAAAAACTAGCAATGCATGTACTCAAAGCCTGGTCTAAAAGGCACTCAGTATAAAGATATAAAATGAGGGCTGGGAGTAGAAAGTGCACGTTTTCACGGTATTGTAAATGGCGATTCGTTTTGAAACGTATTTTATTGCCTACTATGCATATTTCACTGCCAAACTACACCAAGTTTAAAATCATTAGGGCGATTTGAAAATTTGGTGTTTGTAATCAACTTCGGAAAATATACACCTTATCGCTAGAGCTCCTTCTACCACAAAACTCAGGTTTTGACAATCTGTGAGTCATGAGCCCTTTTCTTTGTTTCATCATGGAGTGTTAATTTGATTAGAGTGTTTTCCATGATGATACATTGCATTAGTTAGATGGCCTCCATGCGAGCTGAACATTTCTTGTACTTCAACTACAGCAGAATCTAGGGCGAAGATTTGGTACCAGTAAAATGCATTTAAGCCCCCTGGTGGCTTAGGCTGCTGTCCGTTCTAAGGCGGTGGTTCTGTTGTTGTTGACTTTTTGTTTGTTGTTAATCCCATTGTGGGAGTCTGTAATTGTTCTATGTTTTGTTGAAATCATCTTGATGGAGAAGAGAGAGCTGATTGCTTTGCTTAATTTGTCTTCCTGGTGTCTCGTGATGGTTGAGCGGCTCTTCCTCGCGGTGCCACGAGGTAGTCTGCAGTTTGTGATTGTGGTATTTCCTGATCATACGCACTTACTATTTTTGATTGTTAAATACAATATTTGATTAAAAAGTCTTTTGCAAACGGGCAAACCAGAGCCATTTTTTATGATGATTTAGTTTATTTTAAAAAGAATTGTTGGAAAACCTTATTTTATTGGTCAATTCAAAAAGATAATCAAACGCTTACAAAAAAAGTTGAATATAACATGGATACCTTTAGAGGCACTCTTCTTGCCTGTTGAAGTTGCATGTGGTTCGGCTTTTGAAGCATCTTTACCAGACTCTGTGTCAGTGTAGAATTTCTTTTCATATTTATAAGGTGTCTCATAACGTACGTTATGGGACCCATAAACTTCCCCAATTCAGTAAATAAAATCTGCTTTACTAAATGACCAAGCTTTATGTACGTTCTTAATTCTTCAATATTCTCAACACGTTTTCCACACATCTTGACTGCAGAAATGAATACTTCATCTGCATGGGGGTCGTCGCTGTTGGTCATTGTGTGAAAACTTACCCGACCATCCAATGCATTTTTTGTATTTTTTTTTTGTAAATGGGGTAGCAGTATTCATCAAAGTAAGGAAGAAGCAAAGATCAGGAATCGATACAATCAAGTACCACACCTGACCCAGGACACCACATGGGAAAGTGACGAAACACAAGAAAACATCACATACAAGAGAGCCAAAAGGTTAGCCCTTTCCAAGCCGGTGAAACACAAGGCTGCAATGAACAGACTGTCAGATACAATTTTATTTCTCTTGGACACCCTTGGAAACAACAACCTTTGTTCAGCATGAGAGCTTATGGATCCGCCGCTAATTTATTAACTGAACATATTGGACTCCCTGCAAAATTCATAAATAAATGGCGAAAAGCAATACAGTATGACTACCAGTTTTCAACTACCTGAACATAAAAAGCTAAGATGAAATCACATTGACGTCAGAGCCACAGTTCAGACATCATTGTGCTATCTTCTTGATATTTGCTTTATAGACACATATTTTTAATCTATTTTATTTAAGGATCCTTTAAATCCTTCAATTACTTTTTGTAGTTAGATATTTATTCCCGTGTTGCGACTGGTAGAACAAATGCATACAAAATTCACCTTATTCAATCACTTTATAACCACACAGAATATTGTTATACACTTCAAACAACGCCATTTATATCCTTATTAAGGTGATATATGTCAAGAAAAAATTTCATGTAAATTCACTGAACAGGACATTATCAGAATACGTTAAATCAGTAAATATATACACAATCTATAGGGAACAACTCGAACAAATGTGACTGATGATCGTATCAGTGATTCCACTGAATTCTGAAAAAACAACATTTGTGTTATGTATGCCTCGTGTTTGTCATGGTTTCGCGCGCGTCTGTTCTCTGTTTCCTTGTGGTCAAGTGAAGGAAAAGGGTGGACCTCATGGCTCTTGTTTGTGATGTTCATTGTGATTTGTTACTTTCCCATTTGGTGTAGTACTTGATTGTGTCGATTCCTGATCCTTACTGTCTTTCTTACTAACTACATATATACGAACATAATTAGCATAGACGCCAGCTTCTATCCAATTTTATCTGCAGAATTTTATTTCATGGTATGGACAAACATAGTAGGAATCGAAAAGTGGCAAGAGGGCTGCCAAACACATATCAATTGGTGGTATTCATAATCCATTGATTTGTGTTTGCCACCTTTCCAAGTCTGCTTTCCATGAATCCCTATTCAATGTGTAATTAGCAAATGTTTCAACAGTTCCAATATATTTTGTTAACCCTAAAACGCCAATCACAACAAAAGTCGTCTGCTTTTGTCGTCTGCTGAAATGTTTTAGAAGTCTTTGCAACAAACAGTGTAGACCCAGATCAGACTGCTCTTATAGGAGCAGTCTGATCTGGGTCCATACTGTTTCTCTCTATACTAAACTTTGTTAATTAATGTTAGCAAAAATTTGCAGCAGACGATAAAAGCAGATGGAATTTTAAGATGATTTTTTTGCTGGCGTTTTAAGGGTTAACTATTTAACTTTTATTACTCCAGTTGTACATTGGCAACACGACTGTGAGGGATATACCAGTGGACCATTGGCAGATATGTGGATACTGGCAGCCAAACAGCACCATGTTGATAGATTACTACTTTTCAAGTAAGATTTTAAAATCTCGGTTTTCCAGTCCAGTAATATAATAGTAACAGTATATAAAATGTCACAAATTTATTAACTACAAGAAACTGGTCACAACTGCTGGAATAGATACCTATGAATACACACAAGTACGTGCCTGTTACCTTTAGCAAATTATGGTGGCCCTTTTCCACCCTGGCCGACGTGTCAGATGTGGATTTAAGGGTTACTATATGTCCAGATATTCTATCTGTCTATTTCTTCTGCACCGACCTTCTCTGAGACTACGTGTAGGTGCGCACCATGCGGTGCTAGTGGAGGGAGTGTTGTAAAAATAAAAGTTCCTGTAAGATTTTTAGATAAAGTGGGATAAGAGGTGATAGGGTTAAAAAATTAAAAGTCAGAGACAGGCTGGCAGTGATAGCTGAAGAAACAAAAACAGTACACTGACATTTATGGCATTATATATCTTACTGTGCACACAACCCTCTCAAAGGACCAAAAATAACCAGAAGTGATAAAAATGTTCTATTGTTACTTTAAATGTTCCTCACGGCGCCGTGGGTTGGTCTGCAATGTGTGATTGTAGTATTTCCTGATCCTACTCACTCACTTTAAAGTAGTAATTTCTGGTGATTACCTTGCCAAACGCATTTGAAAAGTCGAGTAAGACAACATCAGTTTGATACGTTGCTAAATCGTCTCGCATAAAGTCTTCTATGATTGTGACAAGTTTGTTTTGCAAGATCGTGTACTACAAAAGCTGTGCTGTAGATTGTACAGTTAATTATACTTGTTCATGTGGCAGGCTACATTCGTTAGTACGAATGTAGCCTGCCACATGAACAAGTATGATCAAGCATTTTGCATATATTGCTGGTTAGTGAAATATGGCTGTGGTTTTGATGCATGACGGGTGTCTTTATTAGAAAAAAAGTATATACAAAGGCTGTACACCAGTCCTTCGAACGTGTTTAAAAAAAAGACCTGAAGGATAGGAGCTCTCATTCCACAGAGCCTTTGGAGAGCTAGTGGCTTTATCTGATCAGGTCCTGCAGCTTTGTAGTGGTTTTGGTCCGTCAATGGTTTGACAATGCCGTTTGTAGGAGGCAGTGATAATTTCCATGTTGATGTAGTACTATGACAATTACCTGGTATTTGGGTGAATTTAATGCACTACTGTCTGAGAGGTTTTTCATGGTCATACAAGCTAATTGACTCAGTTGCAATGGTGACTGGCTGAAACTAATTGTTAAAATGGACGGCAACCCTGGTGATTACTAAGTTTTATATGAAATATATTAATAAACCATGAATTTTGATACCACTTTCATCTAAATCTTTTGAAAAATGTGAAAGTTGTGTGCGTTTGAATATTTGCAAATGGACTGTAATGGAAGCGGCCATATTGTAGGCTTAGTGACGTCACAAAGCCGAATTAAATATGCATAATCAAAATAAAGACAAACCAATGGATTATTTGCATTAATCTTAAATAAAACATTTTCCTTGTGTATAAAGCTGCATATCTGCTGAAACATAGATGATGTGATAGTACTGATAACTAAAAATTAAGCAGTCGAAACAATTCTGAAAACTAATTAAATATTCAAAATGACGGCTTAATGTTGACCACATTGAATTCTTTAAATGCCTTTTACTTCCCCATTTTTCAACTGATTTTGATGATATTGGTATCATAATTCATGGTTCGGAGAGCTCTTTCTGATAAAACATACTTATCTTTATGGTTGCTGTCCCCTTTAAGTAAGTTTGCATTGTCAAAAGTGTTAGGGTACAACTTGCCGTCCTTCTTAGGAAGCAGTGCCTTTGAGATCATGTTTTGAATTTTGTAAAGGGAAACAAAATTTTGAAGGCAAATGAGCTTTAGTGAGTCTCTGGACTCTTCTGGCAATTCGGCTCAGTCAGTCAGTTCTAAGCTACTTGAAAGACCTAGGATTTATTCCAAAGTCTTGTTATTAGCTTGTCTGAGCTTATACTTTACGAAATGCCTTGCCTCGACAAGAGTGCACATGTCTGTAGGGCCTCTTATATTTATTAAACAAATTTTCTCTTTTTCTGATGAGGTGTATATTATGGCAACGACGGCTTTGTACGCTATGGGATATACTGCTCAATTGAAGACCGTAGAGCTGTACATTGAAGCACTTTCCTTCATGAGAGGCTAAAACGGACTTCTAGAACAAGGTCATGTTGTTTTCGAATCCCTCCCAGTCAGCTTTTAGGAGTGTTTAGCGCATTAAAGTGCTGTTGTCTTTTCGAGCCCCTGTATTATTGCATTTATTAAATCTGTTGCGAAATAGCCATAAATGATCAGCAATACTCGCGTTTATTCTCTTTTCTCTAAATCGTTTAATAAAGTCAATAATACATGAGCACTCATGTAATATCCTCTTTTTTAATGCAGGAAACCAAGGATGGCAGGCAGCGCTTTACGGAGTAGCTCCGGTGAGAACAGAAGTCAGGGCTGATAAACTATTTCCGAACGGGACAGTCTATAATCTCCATCATATCTACAATTTTCATAACTATAATTATTACTATGAGAATAACTATCCAAATGTCTTTGAGGTAAGATATTGAACGGAAGTGTTATAAAGCCTTAAAGCGCCAATCACGACTGCAGCAGACGGCAAATTCTGCAACATCTTTCTTAATTTTCGAAAAAAATAAGGTATGATATTTCATGAGAATCGTCTGTCAACAGACGATTCTCATGAAATATCATGTCTTATTTGTTATTTTATAAAAGAAAAAAAGCGGCAAAATTTGAAATTGTCGTCTGCTGTAAATTATAGATGGCGCTTTAAGGGTTACACGTGATTAAGAAATTAAAATAACCCCTTTTATCCTGGATGTCAGTTGGCAAATTGCTTCTTTGGCACAGGAGCTGTTGATTGTCTCTCAGTTAAACTATTTCAGATAGCATGAATCGATATTTTGTATAATAGAACTTTTTGCTCTCTGTAAAGGCGGTAACTTTAATATTCATATCTGGGCGTGGTTCGGCTATTTCATCTGCTAAACATAAGAAATCAGGTTCTATTATTGTTTCAAAGATGTAATGAGGCAATTCTATTTTTCTTATAAATAGGTAAAGCATGACGATTCACTGCCACGCGCATATGCATTAATCTGTGGTAGGTTCAATATAACTGTAAACTGAGACTACCCGCACGCCCAAAATAAAGGTAAACTCGCCACTGTTTGTTTACAACGATTCTCATCCATCTTTGAAAGTACAATATTTATAATTTGGTAAAGAATTAATAAGTTGTTTGGGTCGCGCAAACGTGCGTGCTTTTCATGAAAATCCTATTTGTATACACACTGAACTCACATTTACTAACTCTTTAAGTGCATAATCACAAAATGTAAGTTTTTGTCGTCCACTAAAATATTTGAAGCCTCATAGACAAACAGTGTGGACCAAGATCAGACCTGGGTCCACAATGTTTTCCTCTATGCTTACATGAATGTTAAATAGACATTTTTAGATGCAGTTATTTTGCTGGCGTTTTAAGGACTAAATAATGTGTTTTGCGTCATACTGAGGTAATGGCGCAAGATGATACAGTTACCTTTGAATAAAACCACTTCTCATTTTCAGCTTTTACCTATATCTAAGGTAGACCAGTCCTAATTACGCATTTATGAGGTGCCGCCTTTACAGTAACCAAAAAGTCGTTAAAACTGTTATATGAAAGTACGAGAATAGCTATAATTATTGTTGTGAGAACTTGTGACACAAACCCATTGCATATATTAATGTATGAAGAAGATTTCATGGTAAGGCGTGACAAATGACATTTAGTGAGACTTCACGCCTAAACAGGATATCTCCCTGTAAACTAAGAGTGAAGAGTTAGATGAAATTTTATTAGAGTCTGCACTGTTTGCTTAAGAAATTTTAAACGACATCCCATTTAAATACAAAATGTGCAATTCCATGCCTGATTATAAAATTTCTAATTGGTCACCTTACATTTTTACACTAGTTTTGAAAGTAATCGGTTATACAAAATGCATGCGTCTATAATTGATAAAACAATGCTATACAAAGACTCTACTGGTCATTTTATTTACAAAATGACTGGTATTTGTTGCACATACAATGCTAGAGTAAAGGTATCCTCATGTCATTCTATAATATGAAATACTCCTGATAGACGTTATCCATTTGTATTTTTGTTTGTTTGAAGATGATACTGGCTGCCGTGATTTAAGACAAACAAGCTTCATATAGTTTGCTTCACTCGGACTCCTCGTTTCTTTTACCTAATAACATGAAAACAAACACTACCAACAGCTAAATCGTAGAATGTCAGCCTTATGCATGTAATTTATATATGAAAAACGCGGCCTTATTATCTGCGACAGGGTATTGAATTTTTCAGCGATTATTTATTACTACTAGACCCCACCGTTTTTGTTTGGAAATTGAAACCAACTGCAAAGTGCCGTCAAATTGAGTTTTTAAGTTTCACATTCAAACCGGAAGTGCGTAACAGCAATGAAAAGTTTGTCATCACAAAATGGACGAGTCAAGTTCTTTTCTGTTTGGCAAATCATCTTCAGATAAAATAAAATGTATTCAACAGCTTTAGCACGTGCTACTGGTAAATTTCAAAAATCTCGAAAAATGTGATATTTAAAAAAATGCGTAAAAAACCTACGTTAATCAAAATTCCAAGTGTTTGGTGTTTGTTGAAGTGGGCTAGACCAGTTTGTTACAATCTTCACTTTTATTTGATAAAAACTTCACTCAAAAAATAAGTGAATATGATCAGGAATTCCACAATCACACACTGCAAACCAACCCGTGGCACCGTGAGGAAGAGCCACAGAACATTTACAGTATCAAGATATCCGTAAGACGATAAAAGCAAACGAGCTCTGTCTTCCTCTTCACGATGATTGCAAAACTAGAAAGGACACAAAGTAATGCATACCAAAACAAAGACAAACGCATAACCCCTACAAACAACGTGAGGTACATTAAACAATAGATCAACAACACAGAACCATCGCCTTAGAACGGACAGCAGCCTAAGGTACAGGGGGCAAATCTTCGCCCTAGATCCCGTTGTTTTTAAAACACAAAACTGTAATAGCTCGCATGGAGGCTTCCTTACTAATGCAATGTATCATCACAAAGTAACACTATTAAAAAGAAAACATTTTTTCTTCATTTTTTTTTGTGTATTAACAACAGCAGAATCTAGGATAAAGATGTCACAGTAAATATGTTAAGTCCCAATGTGCATCAATTGCTGTCGGTTCTAAGCCTGTGCTTCTCTTGCTTTTAAACCATTTTATTGTTGCTTCTATTTGGTGTGGGAGTTTGTATTTTATGCTTGTTTTATGTGTTTTGATGTCCTTTCTAGTTGAGCAATCATATTGCTGAGGAAGAGATAGCTAGTTGATTTGTTTTAATTGTGTTCTCGTCATGTCATTGGTTGATGTGTGGTCTGTTATTGGGTATTTCCAGGTTATTTATTACATGATTTTTGTATAGTCTCTTTATACTTGAAGAATCCGTATTCCAGTTTATTTACTGTTATCTCAGATTTAAAACAGCCTAAAGGAACATAGATACAAACCAATAAGAAAATCGACTTTGTAACCCTTCCATAATAGCTTAAACCAGTAAACGCTACATGTATCTATTTTGATGGACGCATCCAATAGGGTTTTGTGCGTAGCTTTTAAGTTAACATTAACCTTATATGGAAGTTTGATCATATGCCGCTTGCTAATTGAAGAGAACTTTTGTTTTCTTCAGACGCCAATAGATGTGGTTTGTCCTGGTCGAAAGGACACGAAGCCAGTCCCAATGATACCCGACACTTTCTACTACAGAGTTGAAATAGTTGACACGTCAAGAGATCAAACAACTTATGAAGATGTAAGTATGCTTTTCCCAGTAAGCATATAAAGTAGGCCACTGTCGACCCGCTGGTGAAACGCCATTCTAATGGCGTTTCACTGACGGGCCAATAGCGGTCCGATATTGTATTCTGGCTGTGTTCATCTACATGAATTAGTTTCAGCTCCTACATTTTTATCGAAGAATGGATACCAACACTGTGTCACATGCATGGAAGGTAAACACACCCATCCCCACCCCAAAAGTAGTTCGTGGAATATTTAGAAGATTCTCGATGTTGCAACACTTTGATGCAGTCGAAGCTTGTGCATTCTATTTACTCGTTACTACAACTATTCACATTGAATTATCAGTTTCTTTAGCTGGGATTGTATTGTTTAAACTCCTCAATTGGCGTTATATTTGTTTGAATTTGCAGTTAATTAAAATTAGTAGAGGAGCCAGTGTTCAAAAATGTCAAAAATAAGCATTTAGGTATGTCCCCTTTTTAGCAGAATTTTCACTTGTTTTATCCTTTAGTACATAGTATAGGCAGTATGAAACCAGATATTGCAATGAATTTAAGTCTTGCAAACATACCTGTAACAGTGTGTTTAATACGTTACCCCACTTTTTCTTAAAAACAAAAATATGTAATTAAGTCTATTTAGGTAGAAGATGAAATGTTTAAATGAACAAAACATTTATGCAATCTGTAAGAACATGCTATTCTCTACACAATTTGATATTTTTAAAAGTTGTTTGGGTCCATTATAATGTCCTTTACGTTACATTTTCAGTTATACCCTTAAAATTATTGATATTTTGATAAAAAGTTTCATTTGACAAAATTGTCAATATGTGTTAAACTTCAAGATAGCATGTATTTAAAAGAGCGTTAACTGACCATTTCAAAACTGCAAACAGATACGTTCTAACATAAATACTTTGTCAGTTATAAGCTCTTTATTTAGATGACCATAGATAAAACTTTATATAAGTTTAGAACCTCTTAAGTTTGAAAGTAAGCATGCATTTTTTTCTGTTAGCTTTTAAACACCTTATGATAATTGTATTGATATCACCGACTTTAGAGTAATACTTAACATCATTTCTGAGGTAAAATATCATTTTTTGTTCGATTTTCAATATGTAACGTATAAAACAAAGTTGAAGACAAACAAATATTGCTTAATAGCTTAAATTATACATCACTGGAAAGTTTATTTCATTGAAAGGGGGGGGGGGGCTATGTTTGATAGGCATAAAATGAGCATTTGTTTCAAAAAAGAAGTTACCAGTGCTAATTAGGAGACTATGTATATGGTTGTATTGTTTTCTATTAAGAAATGGTATAATTCTTGACTTAAAAACAAAACACATTGTTTGCTAATTTTTCTATGTTATGTTATGCAACTTATAAACTTATAGAATGATAAGTCTGATGCAACATCTCAACTAGGATACATTCCCTTAAGCTTGTTCAGTCAAACTTGCTAAAGTAACATATATAACTATAAATAAACTACATATATATCATGATTATATATTTGTCTAAACCGTTTTACATATACAACCTAAACAAATTTAGATATTTGCATGTTTTTTCTTTTAATTTAACAAAACAATCTAATAAGCTATTCAGAAGCAGCCAAAGCTTTGTGTCAAACCTGTTCACACTCATCACAATATATAAAATAGTAAATAACTTATCTGTTCTATCAAATCAGATTCATTTATGATAAAAGATCTAAGAATTTCTGAAATGATGTGTTGATGTTGGAAACTTTATTTGCTGTTGTTCCTATTTGTTGTGGGAGTTTTATATTGGGCCTTTGTTTTCTAATTTGTTTCTAGTTCAGCAATCATCTTGACAAGGAAGAGAGCTGGTTGCTTCACTTTAATTATATTGTAGATATCTGTGTTCCGTGTCCCTTCCTTAAGGTGCAGTGGGTCAGTCAGGAGTGTGTGATTGTGACATTTTTTTCTACTCATATTCACTTATAGAAAGAAGATGTTTGCTGGCAATCTAGACAGCATCACTCCTTTATGAATATATAAAATAAAATTTTGCTTAGGTTACATAAAATTTAAGGAAACATAAGTGTTTGATATCACTTATTCTTTAAGAGAGTGGCTCTGTTATGCAAATTGTTTAAGCAACATCTATTTATGCATATACCAAAACTCAGAAGGTGACTTTTGAATTTATTCTAGCTATGAACTTTAATTTCAGCTCATTTTTAACATGGCTTTCTTTGTTTTATTAATGAAACTGATAGTCCTTTTAACTTAACACTACTAATTATTTGTCAAAGCAATGCAAACTTTAAAACTGAAAGGGTTATTCAAAATGAATTATTGCCGTTAAAATTTGGGAAATCATCCATAAGGATGGGTTTTACATGGCAAGGCAGTGACCATATCCAAGAAATCTAGATTTCTTCAGTTGTAATTTACGATACAAAATTTACTTTATAAAATTTCAACAGAGAGAAAACATTTAAGCCAAATTTAAATAGGACGCATTAGAATTACCATTTAAAAGATTATTTACTTTAATCAGAATGTTGATAGGAATAGCAATATCTTAGAATAATAATAGCTGTCATAAGATCAAACATAGCTTTAGCAATTAGTGCTAATATAGCTGATGTTAAGTTCTAGTATAATACCATAGCAGTCATTGGACCCCATTTTAAACAAACTGTTGCAGGATTCCTGTCAGTTGATTCCTTTTATGTGAGTTAAATAAAAGACGAGTTGTAAACACATCAGGGTATAGAGACAAAAAGTCATACCTTAAAATATCTACTGTGTTAATCAAATAATAAATATATGGACAATAGAGAAGGCACACTAGTTAGTATCATTACTTACACAAACAATAGATTTACATGTTATGCTAAGAAAGTATGCGTAAACTTAACAAAAAGTGTGTATGTATATTTAACTTGTCTGCTGCTCTTTTTATCAATCATCTGCATAAGAAATTTTATTTCTATAGATTTGTAAAAGTATCATGATACATCACAGTTAATGATACCATTGCCTCTATTGCCAATTGCACTATATATAAGTATGATACAGCATAACATTTGTTGAGTATACTATCTGAAAGTATTCTTTGAAAGTAGCATAAGTATGGATTTTGTTTCTATTACACAAAGTATCAATAAACCATAAATATAGCATCATTTAACAAGTTTGTATGTGTTTTATGGGTATTAATTAGTTAGTTTTAAGGACTGAATGACGGTTGTTATGATTACTTATTGTGAGTGTAAAAATTAATAGTGTCCTGCTAAATAAAACAAACATTAAAGCAGATTCTATCACGCATGCTGATAAGCTATATAGCTAAAAAGCAAACGTCTGCAAACATTCTGGAATATATGATCAATCAAGTCCTATTCTAGAAAATCGTTTGCTCACGGTCCTGATTATCGAAGTCTAAACATTTAGAAATGTCTACAATACTAGCAATGCAGGGGAGATTTTCCAACTTATTAACAGACATGTGTCTGTTTCTAAAGTATTAAAATGGTAATTTAGAATAAATGCTGTCCTGTTTCATTGCTTCACAAATGTGTAGAACCAGGCAACACAATGATTAAAGTAATGATCTTTATATTTTGTTATATACGTTACCAACATAAGTAATACTCTTTTTCCAAAGTGGACACGCTGTAGATACTAAAATATTATAACCCCAAGGATAGCTAAGGCGGGTGCTAAATCAGAGACAGAAATCGTCAAGATTTCCACAAACTTCAGTTTTGATTCATATGACACCGATGAAAGTATCTCTAATGTTTCACTACTTGATTTGGACTTCTGCTTGGAATATTTTACATTTTTTAGAGTTTTAGGGTATATTTTGTGCCTTATTGTTTTAAATATAGCTGCTGTAACGATTAACTGTTTATAAATGCATATATTTGATGGCTTATACAATGTATGATGGATCTGACTATGTTACTGCTTGCTTTTTATTTATTCATTGAGCTGTTGACGGTTAAAGAAAATGTCTTGTATATGTCATTTAACGCCATTTAATGCATAAAAAGAAGCAAATTCATGGTCGTAGCACAGATTTTAAAGAATCATTTTAGCTTTTTGAAACAATTTAGTTATGAATAATAAAAAGGTATCATTTATCCTATTTACATGATTCCTAAAACATATACTTAATGGCATTTATGCGCTTTATTTTCAAGATTTTCCCTTAAAACCAAATATGATTTTGTTGATGTTGCATATCATTCATATTAAATGATTAAATATACAATATTTCCAATCTAATTTTGAGCACTAAGATGGTAGTCAATTTCATTTTCACCTACTAGCTGTTTGGACGCATATACACATACCATTTCACAAAAATATTGTTTTAAAAGAAAGTAACGTATATAACAGAACTTCCAGGTGCCTAAACTAATATTATTATTCTGCTTTTAAGCTGCATCTAATTAAAATATCAATCATAACGATATGTAAAAAACGATGCAAATGATAATAACACTATACTAGGAGTTTCCTTATCATCTAATGGTAACGTATTAGACTTGGCTATTGCATAGTAAATGCACATGTTCATCAAAAGCTAACAAACATTTTATAATATATAAAGTAGCTTAGAAAATTTTAATGTACAAAAATCTCCCTCCACAAGTCTTTTGGCAGCCAGTGGCCAAGTAAACAATAGTAATATATTTGAATGTAAGTAACGTATGTAACAATTACGTAAGCTTAAGTCATATAAAACTTATTGTATAGTTTGGTGCTTTTGATTAAGTTACTGTAAAGCAAAATACAGATAGTAGGAAATGTGACCTATCTGGTCTAAATAACTTCTTTTCAGTAATGTAGCGAATAGCCTACTACATGAAGCCTGCATGAGGGTAGCTATGGTTACCCCATAAATAAACATCTTTTGCAAGACTTAAAATTTGTGCAATATCTGTTTTCACACTTCTGAAACACCATACTAACTGAGGATATAGTCAAAAATTCTGCTACTTTCCGGCCACTTTTTTCCAATTTTTGAATCTCTGGCTCCCCTACTAAATGGTGTAAGTTTCTGTTGTTTCATTTTCGATTTGTATGATGCTTTTATTCACTTTTTTGTTTTATTTGTCGTTTTATTTGTTGTTTCATTTTCTGATTTTTTCTATTACTGTAAGACTTGCTTAACTATAATCAACATAATAATTCGATACAAAGACATTATGATGACACCCATTTATCAAGACGCTTAACAGCACAGGCCTTTGCCTTAAAGGATTATAACCTATTTCTAGTACATATGTACCTTAATTAGTCAGACATTTCTGTCAGCCAGAACATAAAACTTTTGAACTTATCGCATTGTCGAGCAACAAATGCTCAGGCAAGTCTGTGCAAATGCACAGACTTGCCTGAGCCTTTGCTGCTTGCTTACTCAAAATATGGATGTATATGAACTTCAAGACTAGAATCTAGACCTCTAGCTCCACTGGAGCCTACGTTAGAATGGGCGTTTTGGGGAAGCTTGTGGGTACACGCGGTAATTACCACAAAATCATTGTGCTGGGTCATATTTTGAGTGATCAGAGTTTTTTTTCTCGTTCTCCAGTTAAAAATATGATTTTGAATGCTCAGTAGAACTATCTCAATAAGACGGTTATTTTGAGTATAAACAACATATACACTTGCCCAAAGTTCTAAGCGGTCACCTTAAAATCATCATGTATTTGTCCTATTGACACGGGCATTTGGTTCTTCATTTTATTTCACGCGAAAAATCATGGAATGATTTTTTGTATGACATCTCTCAATGCAATATGTCAAAACATGAAATTAAAACTAGTTAAAAAAGATTAAAATTTTTGTCAAAATTTTGGAATTGCTAGGTGACCGCTTAGAAGTTTGTTTGAGTGTATATGTACTTCTTTTGTGGATCTTTTATGTTTTATCTGTTTTGTATCTGCTATGCCTTTGTGCGCGTCTGTTTATATGTGCCTTGTGGTCACCTGCTGGGAAAGGGCTGACCTCTTGGCTCTCGTTTGTGGTGTCTAACTGTGAGTTTGTCACTTTCCCTTTGGTATCCTGGGTCAGGTGTAGTACTTGATTGCATCAATTCCTGATCTTTGCATCCTTACTTACTTTGATGAGAAATAAGAAAATAAGAAAATCATTTATAAATAATTGTGTACGTTATTTTGAGACCCTGTCAACGTACTACATGCACATATATAAATAATCTAATGAATGTTTTCATTCGAAATAATTCTATTGTTACAGATACTTTGAACTTGCTTATAAAAACCTCTGATCAAAGAAGCAGAATAATAACTAATTAAAGAAAAAAAGAAAGTTAAATTATCTCTGCTGTAGCATACTATTTTAGCATCATTTTAGCATATAGAAAATAATAATTACATTTTTCCTTCAGATCTGCGCGTGTTGCAATAATTTGCAGCAGACGACATTTTACAATTTTGCTGTTTTTTTTTCTAAAATAACAAATAAGGCATGAGATTTCATGAGAATCGTCTGCTGGCAGACGATTCTCATGAAAAATCATACAAATTTTTCGAAAATTATAATACAAGTCACAAAATGTGTCGTCTGCTGCAGTTTTCATTGGCGCTTTAAGGTTAAATCTTGCCTTTCATCCGCCATTTATTGAAAATTAATAAGCTTTTTCTTTTATATTTTGTTTCCTATTTCTACCTATAATTAATAGTAATCTTTGTAGAATAGCTTGTGATTAATTTCCTAATTAACCGAACATGGTTTCCAACTTTTGAACTTTTTATAATAAAAATAGAATGTTCATTTATTTTCCTTTTTGTTCGTATAATTAATGATATTCTTTGAAGAAGAATATTTAATTAATTTTCTAATGAACCAAACATGCTTTCTAACTTTTGAACTATCAAGATAAGAAATAGAATATTTTGTTCTCTTTTTATATATGGTTAATAGTCTTTATCAGCAGTATTTGACGTTCTTAACTTTTGAACTATCATCATGATAAAAAAAGAAATATTTGTTTTCCTTTTTGTAAGTATGATTTTTTCTTTGATGAAAAGTATTTAAATAATTTTCTAATAAGTCAAACATGTTTTCTAACTTTTGAACTGTTGGTAGCTTTTTGTTTGTGTTTGTTCCAATAACTTGTAGTACATGTAGTTTTGAAAATTATTATTTATCCCTTAAAGCGCCGATCTCAATAAAAGTCGTCTGCTTTTGCCGTCTGCTGAAATGTTTTATTAGCCTCAATGACGAACAGTGTGGACCCAGACCAGACTGCTCTTATAAGAGCAGTCTGATCTGGGTCCACACTGTTTTCTTATATACTTAAATTAGTCAGTAACGTAAGGCAATTATTTGCAACAGACGACTTCAAAAGGCGATATTTTCAGATGCATTTTTGTCAGTGTTTTAAGAGTTAATTAAGTTTTTGATAAGCTAGTCATGCCTTTTTCTAACTTCTGAACCTTTATGACAAATATAGTTGTCAGTGCTTTAAGGGTTAACTAAGTTTTTGATAACCCAGTCATGCCTTTTTATAACCTCTGAACCTTTATGGCAAAAGTAGTTGAGTACATACTGCAGTTCAATGTCTTAGAAAAGAGGTTACCTGTACCCATATCAACCTTATGCATGCTGGGTAATTTTACATGCTTTTATTTGTCGTCTGCCGACTTTTTTTCAAAATTTCAAAAAAATTCTTTCAGGAACACTATCCGAGTGTCAAACAGTTTGGAACCAAAACTCTTTGAAAAGATAAGCAGCAGACGACAAAGCTTGCCGCTGGCATGCAAGAATTAACCATTGAAACTATATTAAATTTCAGGTTTGGTATGATGGTAAGCTGGGCTACTACAGAAGAGACTATAGACCACTCTACAATCATTATCCAACTTTCAATACAAACCCTATCTCAGAAATACATGATTACAATATTGGTATGATGTTTACGTTACTTCACACTATTAATTTTCTAACAAAACATATTGAATAACTATAACAATAATGAGTGTATGTAATTACCATCCTAACAGATCATTAAAGACATTAAAGAGTTAATGCATTTTAGATATTGCATAGGTTTAGATAAACAAAATTTGTCAGTGTAAAATTGTTAATATTTTCATAACCATAAATTGTGTAATATGTTTTGGGTGCTCAAAAGAACCGTCTCATTGAGATGGTTCTTTTGAGTACCCACAACATATGTTTTGGGTGATAAATAAAAAATACTAATTATCCAATACGCACTCTTATCTGAAGGCCTGAGATAGTCTCATTGAGATTTAAAATGAAAATATTTAAATCGTCATACACCACGTAAATGTTGTCATTATTAAATAGTATCCTCCAGATAATTGATAGAACATAAATGAAATATTAATATGGTTGTGGCCTATCAAAGTCGAACTATTTTTAACAGACGGGCTATTTTAGAATGACTGGAAAACGTATTCAGACGAATAAGGCGAGGCATCCAACACACATCCAGAGTAAGTCTACGTCTATCTAACAATTATAATAATTTATTGCTTGTATATGTATCCAAATATAAAAATGACACTTTTATTTTTATTTAAAACAATATTCGTACCGTGAGGTTTTTTTCAGCTCTGACTATCTATAAGTCATGATCCCTCATGATGTATTGATTTGATTAGATTCTTTCTCTGTGATGATAAATTTTATAAGTTAGGAAGCCTCCACGCGATCTTAACAATTTTTGTGTTTTGACAACAACGGACTTTAGGGAAAAGATTTGACCACAATAAAATGCACACATTTAAGCCCTCCTCCCCCTCCCTGCATGTAAGCCTTGGTGTCTGTCCGTTCTAAGGTTGTGGTTCTGTTGTTGTTAATTCATTGTTTATTGCTACTCCCATTGTTTGTTGAGATTATGTGTTTGGTCCTTGTTTTATTATGCAATACTTAGTGTCCTTTCTAGTTTAGCAATCTAGAAAATTGGTTGCTTTTCCTTCATTGTCATCTTGATATCTTCTAACTGTTAGTGTTCTGCGGCTCTTTTTCACGATGCCGTGGGTTGGTCTGCAGCAATGGCGTAGCCAGGACGCTGAAACGGTTACGCACACCAAAGGGAGACTACTGAAACTATCAGTGATTCTCTTCAATTGCGTCCCTTTACATTTAGGACCTCATCTTAAAGGAAAGAATTTGCTCCCAAAGGGAGCGAATTCTTTCCTTTAAGAGCAATTCCTTATGGTATGGAAAGTCATTTTTACCACATTAGGTGACCTCCCTTGAATGCTATTATTTTTATTACGCACGTGCGTAGCTGCGTGATGGGAGCTAAGCCAATGTGCAGTGTTGGATTGTGGTGCTTACTTACTTTCAGACAAATGAGGTTTCAAACACAAAACAAGGACTAGCATACGTCTGTCTACCAATCATGATAATCCATTAGATGCAGTATGGCAAAATAAAACAATCAAAATAAATGATTGTTTTTGTTTTTAAAAAGTGTACAAACTTTAAAGAGGCTAAGTCTGTAACTATGAACATTTTTTCGGAAAAAAAAAACTTTTCTTTTTAAATTTTCGTAAAAAAAGAATTAAGTTATGTTTTTTCAATAAACATGTTCAGTACAGCTGAAACTGCATGGAAAAGTGAAATATCTTATAAAAACAGGTGTTTTTTTCTCTTGTTGGTAATTATTTACGTCCCTCCAATAATTCTAGACAGTTGATTTTTTACATAAACACTGTTGTTTTGAAAGTGATAATTTGTTAAGATGTATGAAAATGGTAAAATATTTACCTGAATTTGAGTAATTTTACCATGTTCTTGAAAAATAGAAACAATATTTTTAAAATTAGAAGATCAAAAGTTACAGACTATGTAGCTTTAAACTATCAAAGTCTTTTTTATCCTTTCATAGGTGTTAGGTATTTGACTGACAAAACTCAGGGCAACTGTACCATTCTTCCATTGACGAATACCTCAGGCGATGCTACAATGAATTTTACCTCTGGGAATAATGTTGGTTCTTACATTCTCAACCTGAAAAATCCACTCCAACTATTCAACCTTGATGTAAACTATACATATATTGGACAGGTAAGTTATGTGAATGTTATCATTTGGCATATTGTTGTCAGTGTAAACGTATTGCCCTTAAAAGCTATATGACTCTACACATTCACCCTTTTCATTCTGAGTAAAGGTAAACAGGCGATTTTATAAACAGTGAATACCCAGATAAAATGACCCATATGACGTCATTTCTTTAGGGTCTGCACTCGTTGTTATGATAAAAACACTCATCAGGGACACGAATTTACCATTTTTGTAGAATTTTTTAAGGCAGCCCCTTAAAACGAAAAAGGTTATTCACACTTTTTTTACTAATAATAACGTGTAGAGGTTGCTAATTTTACCCTGAGTGACAAGCAATTATATGTCAATTTAGACAGATTATTGGGGGTGGCCAAAGTCTATTCTGCCCCCCCCCCCCATTCAAATCATTGGGCCCCCACCTCTGTTCCTACGCCTATGTGGTATTTGCATGTATTGGATAATCCATCACTATAAAAAGAATTAACATGTGTAACGCAAATGTAACGTCCATGACAAACTTCTGTTTTTATTGAAATATTATCTTCCTTAAAATTCATGGATAAATGTCTATTATAAACAGCATCTTCCATCATCTGTTGTCTTTTTAGACATACTTTATGAAACGAGCTTTATGTCACGATTTTACTGTTAATAGTGTACGTTTATTCGACTTTAATTTATCAAAATGATGTGTACTGTAATAAGTTATCATATGACGTCGCTATTGGGAGTGATATAATGCCATGTACTAAAATCTGTATTTTATAACTTTATGAAATGACGCCCAATACAACGTCGCGTATATTTGGCAAAGTATTGATTTTTTCACACCAAAAGCGTAATTACAAAAAAAATAACATCATAATTTTGTGTTTGATAAATTTGTGTTCCAGTATAATTGTGAAAAGTTGTGTTCCTTCGGCCTCGTGCAACAGTGCCATCGGGTCATCCACAGCACTTCGGGGGTGATAGTTTTGACTGTTGCACAGAAAGGTATGAAGTAGTTATATACTGTGACACAAAAAAGAATTTCATCAATAAATACACATTATTACTTAAGTAGCTTGATCCGATGGGTCAGATCACGTCGAGTGGGTGCGCCAGGAACGACTGGATCACACGAGACAAAGTCGAGTGTGATCCGGTCGTTCCTGGCGCACCCACGAGACGTGATCCGACCCATGGTATCAAGTTACTAAAGTAATGATGTATTTATTATATACCTACAAAAATAACAAGAACAAGGCTAGAACGACTTAATAAAATACATGCAATTGCACAAATGTAAGGAAATAATACGGCAGATCTATGTGATGTGGCAGGATGATTACTCATTACAGAGTAGTAATACATCAGCTGTTTCTTGCTGAAATGCCGCCATTTTGAAAATCCTGTTCCTCGAGTCCACCTCGGAATTTCAAACGTCTGTAACTTTCTTATAAATGAACAAAAACATAAAGTGTGGGTACTCGTTTTCTTAATTAGACAGTAAGGAACATTTTGGTACCACATTTATTGTGTTTTTCTATAATTTTTCATTTTTTGTACCTCTAGCTCCTCCTGTTCCAGTGGTGGAAGACAGAAACGTTATGCAACGTCATCGCTTATATATGACGTCATTTGTGACGTCAAAAGTGCAGACAACCGTTAACGTTGTGTCTTTCTTTCGAACAAATTAAAAAAGAACAGTGAAAAAATGATATCGTTAATATTTGATTCACATTCTGGCCCGTTGGTGGGTTTAACCCAAATA
Source organism: Loripinus fragilis (assembly GCA_964019695.1). Lineage (NCBI taxonomy): Eukaryota > Metazoa > Mollusca > Bivalvia > Lucinida > Lucinidae > Loripinus > Loripinus fragilis. Next base: position 76,746,446 of record OZ026518.1, read on the forward strand.
CAGTACCAGTGTAAGTAGTTCGACGTGTGTAAAATATGGAGGATGGTGATACGGAATCAGAAAACGCTAGTAGGGTGATACAGGATTTTGTATTTTTGTGTTGGAAAATAGGTAGTATCAATGGGTATTTTTGTAGGTATATAATAAAAACTTGGATTAAGATGAAAAATACTAATGTGACATATGCCAAATCCTTATTGTTGGTTAACAAAAAGTACAGGCTTTGATAAGATGCTTCGTTCTGTGGCATCTCCTTATTGTCCACAACAGTTTGATTTTACAATGTACGCATTTACATGTTTCGTTTGCCAGATTTGTTTTGCAACTTTTAAATTGGTTGGTCCCTATGTGGTTCAATATAAAATACTATGATTTGAGCCGCTGCATAAGATTCCCAACAATGTGGTATGTGCGACCAGCAAATGCTCAGACCAGCCTGCGCATACGCGCAGACTGACCAGAGCCTTTGCTAGTCGCTAAGCTACTGACTGCACATCATTTGGAGTTTCAAAGCTTAAAAGGAGGCTGCACAGGCTCGTCTGAGTCTACACTTGTCAAAATGCCACATTGTTGGAAATCTCATGTCTTTTTTTTTTAAATTATCTCTCTATAGTATATGGAGCGAGGTGTTCTCTGTGACGTGTTTGTAGCAGTTAAGCCACACCTGTATATAAGTGGATTTTTGGATCTGAGTCTCAATACTACTGTCACATTTTGGTTCCTATCGGTGAGTACATGCAGTGAGGTAGATCACCCCTAAGTTTTGAGGTCAACTCTGTAGAAGAGTTCACTGTATTAATAGGGGGTTTCAGGGGTGTTTTACAAATCCTTAAAAACTGCAAAAGTTGAGATTGAGAAATAAACGAGCAAGCGAAGAGTGTAGATCAAGACTAGATGACTCATGAGTAATCTCATCTGAATCTACACTGTTTGCCCAGACTTTTTTCAGTTCTGGAGTGTTCAACGTGGTAAAATGATTTAAGACCTATAATTTCATATTATGAACTAAACTAAGTAGCTAGCTGTCTTCTAATGTACCTAATTATCTTTGGGATTTGTGATTATGTGATGCTCATTCAACCCTAATCAGCCAGTTAGCCTGGTCTTGATCTTAAATTTAGAATGCTGCGAGTTTCGTTATTTTGCTCTTTAGAGGAAATAATAACAAATGCGCTGACTAGACTGAACATATGTGCAATCAAATCAACGGATTCTGATAAAACAAAGTAAAATGTTTGATTGATAGCAATGTTTCAGATTATTTCTTTCCTTTTTCTAGGAATACTGGTCAAATTATGACAATCAAAGGGTAGATGCTGACAGAATTCGGACACCAGTGAAGATGGAACTTCATGCCAAAATGGTAAGATGCCAGAAACCAAGATTTCCAGGCAATGCTACTCTACAATTCAGAGTTTCCTTTGTGCGCGTCTGTTTATTTGTGCCTTGTGGTCACCTGCTGTGAAAGGGCTGGACTTTGTGGTGTATAACTGTGAGTTTGTCACTTTCCAATTGGTATCCTGGGTCAGGTGTGGTACTTGATTATATTGATTCCTGATCGTTGCACCCTTACTTACTTTCCATCTTATTATACCCCCGGTACGAAGTATATAGGGGGTTTATAGTTTTTGCCTTTTCTGTAATTATGCTTGTTTGTCTGTTTGTTTGTTTGTTAAACTTTTTTTTCCATCATAGATTTCTCAGCAACTACTTGTACCAGGGCATCCAATTTAGGTTACCTTGCACCCCCAGGATAATTATTCATGGGTGCCAAATTGTTTATTGGGACCCCCTGGATGCGAAACGAAGGTGACCTCAAAAAATTTGGTATGGGCTATGTGAAAATGCATGGTTTCCATGGCAACCCATTTGAGAATGGGGGTATGCCTATAAAAGTACTCATATCTCAGTTGTTACTTATCCTAGACTACTAAACTTAATACCAAATTAAAGCTTAGACATAGGCTTATTATCTCCGTTTTGCATATGCAAATTGTCTAATTTGCATATTCATAAATATTCATGAAAACATTAAAATGTGATTCACAGATGGTGGTATATGTACAATTTCAATAATATCGCAGCTGCTTTTGGCCATAGATTACTAAAATTTGTAATAAATAAAAACTACGACATGGGTCTTTGATTCAATGGTCAAATATGCAAGTTATCATATTTGCATAATTTGCATATTCATAAAATTAATATAAATAAAAACGTTGAAAAAAAAACGGAAAATCATTAAAAGTATAAATAGGCTGATTTCATCCCAATATTGTCATTGTTGCATGTTTTGATATAATCCATGTTACAATTTGACAATTACATTCACCCAGTGGTCCTATATTGAACATATCTCATTTGCATATTCATGAATATACATGAAAACTTAAAAAAAAGAGGACAAATCACGTAAAAACTATAAGCCTAGGGGAGGGGCTAAGGTACGATCTATCCTGCACTCCTAGGGCCTTTTAAATTTATGCCAAATTGTTCAGTGGGACCTTCAAAATGCGAAACGAAGTTCACTTTAAATCATTTTGGTATGGGCTATGTGAAAATGCATGGTTTGGATGGCAACCCCTTATATGGTTTTCGAGAATGGGGGCTTGGCCTACAATTCAATCTTATCTAGGGTACTACTTATCCTAGAGCACTAAAATTGGTGTCAAATTAAAGCTTAGACACACGTCTTTTTTCCTGTAGTCAGATATGTAAAGACTACTAATTTGCATATTAATGAATATTAATGAAAACCTTAAAAATTTAATAAAATCGTAATAAAAACCTATAAATAAACATATTTCAGCCCCAAAACATCTTCAAACCACTATTGTTGCCAGTTTTAATATAATCAGTGATACAATTTGATAAGTTCTCTCATCCAGCGGTCCTATTTGAAAATTTTTTCATTTGCGTATTCATGAATATAAATGAAAACTTAAGTAATGATAGAAAACATCTTAGAAAAATTAAGGGATGTACATATAAAATTACCTATGTTTCACGTACCATGTGTTCTAGTGTATCAAACCTAGTGCCAATTCAATGCTTAGACATTGTACCTTTACATAAAGGTATAATATGAAAAATATTTATCATGCATATTCATGAATTTTAATGAAAACAGAAGAAATAAATAAAAGGGTGCAAAAAAAATCAAGGGGGTGCACTTCCAAAATTATTCATATCTCAGATGTTAAATGCCCTGTAGCGCAAAACCTGTTTTTAAATTAATGCTTTGACACAGCATGGTTACCAAAAAGATCCAATTTATAACACATCAAATTTAATTTCTCAAGAATATTGATGAAAACATGAGAAATAAGAGAAAAAAACAGGAAAATTAAGGGGGTGTATTTACAAAATGATTTATATCTTAGCTTTCAATTGACCTATAGTAAAAAACTTGGTACCATATAAAACAGCATAATCCTAAGTGCTTTTGAGTAAAAAAATTATAAGATTTAAAGCAGCTGAGATATGGCTAATTTTGTAGGTTCACTGCAATCAACTTGTATGCATTTTCTTTTTTAAAGTTTTTATTAATATAGATCTTATACAAATAAGATAATTCTTATATCTTCCCACTAGGTAAAATTGTTACGAATAGACTTGAATAAAGCATAATGTTTGCTACTCTTGGGCAATTAGCAGCTGCGATATTAATAATTTTGTTGGTATACCCCTTTATTTTCTCCGCATTTTTTCTCTTTGTTCTAATGTTTACATTAATTTTCATGAATATGTAAATAAGACAACTGAAAAATATTACTTTTGAGATAAAGGGCTGTGTCATAGCAATAAGTTGGCACCATGTATGCTTTTTAAGGGCCATAAGCTGCTGAGATATGAGTAATTTTGTAGGTATATCCCCTTAATTTTCAAGTATTTTAATCAGAATGCTCATGGTGTCGTCAATATTCATGAATATAATAATATGATCATTTTAAAATTTGATCATTTTTTAAACATAGTATTGTCTTAGCATTTATCTAAAGCCAAGTTTGGTACTCTAGGGCACTTAGCAATTGAGATATTATTAGATTTGTCAGTACACCCCCTTGATTTTCCCGTGATTTTCCATTTATTTCTACTGTTTTAATTTAAATCATTTATTATTCGTGTTAACTATTTTTATAGCTGACCTTTAGGTAAACGTATTGTGTCTTAGCATTGATTTGGCACCAAGTTTGATACACTAGGACGCATAGCAGCTGAGATATTGGTAATTTTATACGTACACCTTTTAATTTTTCTAAGATTTTATCTCTAATTTCTATTTTTTTCAATAATATTCATTAATATGTATATTACATCATTTGGGTATCTAACTACAAAATTAAACTGTTATGTCAAGGAATTAGTTTGGTACCATGTTTAGTAATCTAGAATGAAAATGCTGTTGAGATATGAGTATTTTAGTGCATATACACCCATTCTTTAAAGCCGCATAATGGGTTGCCATCACAAACCATAAAATTTCATATAACCAAAGAGCATTTATTTTTGAGGACAATATTTTTTTTGCATTTAAGGGGTCCCAATGAACAAATTTACTCCTATAATGAAATGTCCTTTGTGTTCAGTTTAGGTCTGATTACACCCTTGCATACTATAGTTTACCCACGTTTTTTCCCTAATTTTTAAGATTTCAGTAATATTCATGAACATGCAAATGAAATAATTTTCATATAGGACCACTGGATGAGATGTGCTTGATACTGATAAGTTGTATTGTGTAGCAAAAAAAAAACAGCCACATATTGCTTATCAGTCCCTTTATTTTTTCATTTTTCTTTCTTTCCAATGAAAATTTCTGTCACAGATTTCTCAGCTCCTATTGGAGCCAGTGTTTAAAATTTTGTGTACACCTTCAGGTAGGCAAAGTGTACTGTGTAAATGGAAATTAAGATGCTAATCCCCATTTTGTCTTTTTTTCGTTTTTTTTGTTTATGTTTTCCTTCTTTCACTCTTATTTAATACTAGTGGACATTTTTTCTTTCAAAGATTTCTCAGCAACTTCTTGAGTTAGGTTTCGGAAATTTGGAAAAAAAAAATGTTAGTGATTAGTTGTATTGTGTAACAAAAATCAGCCACGTGCATAAGAAGCCCCCACCAATGTACTTTCATGCAGGCACAAGAAAAGGACAGATACTACACACGAGAATAAGCATGGAATGCAGCTTGTTAAACTCGCACCTTTATAGTTAAAATATTATCAACAGTCCATCCTGTTCTTGTGGAGGCTTTGAAAGCGCGTACCTTTTCTTTTTTATATGTCCAATATACAGGCACACAAAAAGATATATTTGTCTGATGTCTTGCAAACGCATTATATGCATGAACTACTATATGGTAAGGAAACTGCAACAGATCTAGAAAATGAAGCTCTTTTCTTAAACGTTCAAGATTTTATTATACACTCAAAACGATTTGACTAGTATACACGAACTGGAATTCAATGTGTACCCTGTATCTCTCTCTCTTTCCCTCTGTCTCACTCTCCCTTAGTCTCACTCTATGTCTGTCTGTCTGTCTGTCTATCTGTCTCTCTCTCTGTCTGTCTGTCTGTCTGTCTGTCTGTCTGTTTCTCTCTCTATGGAAAATGGTTTGATTTTTACACTGTTCACATATATTTACTGCTACTGAATGCTACGATTCAGGAAATGACTCGTATAAGCTTTCAGATTACTGTCAGATCCTGGTCCATTGTTTATGTCAATTGTTAAATATTGTATGCATGTAAAGAAATCAAATATTGTTTAAACCAAAAAACAGCCATGTGTTGCTTATCAGTCCCTTTATTTATTCATTTTTTTCTCTCCAATGAAAGTTTCTGTCGTAGATTTCTTGGTTCCAATTGGAGACAGTGTTTTCAAATTGTGTGTACACCTTCAGGTAGGCTAAGTGTATTGTGTAAATGAAAATAAAGATGCTAAAGCTCATTTTAACTTCTTTTCCAATTTTCCCTTCTGTCACTCCTATATAACACATATGGACGTTTTTCGTCAGAATTTTCTCAGCAACTACTTGATTTAGGATTATAAAATTTTGTGTACGCTTTCAGATAGGCAAAGTGTATTGCGTAAATAAAATTTAAGGTGCTAATCCACATTTTGCTTTCTTTTTTCAAATTTTCAATTTTTCCTTCTGTCACTCTTATTATATAACACATATGGACATTTTTCATCAAATTTTCTCAGAAACTACTTGATTTCAGATTATGACTTCTTTGACATTTTTTGTCTTTTCTATGAAAGTATTACAACCTCTGATGGCTACCACCAGGGGTATGTGAGCTTTGCTCACTTCTTTCTTAATTTTAAAAGTCTTGAAATTCATGAGTTTGGAACCTGAAATTTTAGCATGTTACTTGTTTAATATTATACATTTTTTGACTTAAAATTAACTAAGCAACTCCATTAGACAGGAAATTATGTTTCAAATAAAATGTCACTATTCTAACTCAAAGATTGAAAACTGTGATTGAATTTACTTTGACTTCGTTGGCAATTCATGGTCAAACGGAGGTTAATATGATGCAGAAATGATTGTTGCTGCATGATATTGTGGTTAACTAAATTCTGCCCTAATGTGGACTAAAGTTCCTTGTTGCACTGACCCCTTTTATGGTATTACTATATAGCTATACATACTCTATATCTTTTATAGATTGGTTTCAAGGCCGTGTACAATTATGTGGAGTTTAATGCAGATTATCCTTGGTTAGAAGTCTTTGATATATCACCATGCTTTCCAGATAACAGTAAACTCAAGTTTCAAGTAAAGTTTCCTGGTCAGTGCTTTCTAATCTTAGTCACAAATAACTCTTGCTACCGCCATTTACGACAATTGTAGTCTTCCTTCTCATCAACTTTTGATAAGGTAAGATAGATAAGATAAAGTTGGACCATGAGTTACACTTATGATTATAACAAACATATATCAAACATAGATATATTAGTAGATGACATTAGTACAAAAAATGGTAGAATAAGGATTAAATGAAACATTTCCAAACATGTTTCTACTTGTATAATTCCGATGAATTGTTACACTTCCATTTTGTATGTATGCAATGATAACCATAATTTTATATCATGCAGAAGGTATGTAAGAACGTATCTCAAAAAGCATTAATTTTATAACCAGAAATTACCACTCACATAACTATGTCGCCAACAGAAAAAACATACAAGAACATAGACAAACTACTGGATTGTCAACTTTATAATTTCCACAACAGCAGACTCAGTTTCTTTAACCCTTAAAGCGCCAATCACGACTGCAGCAGACGACAGATTTTGCGACATTTTTCCCAACTTTCAACAAAAATACGTTATGATTTTACATGAGAATCGTCAGCCAGCAGACGATTCTCATTGTTTGTTTGTTTGATTAAATTCTTTACGTCCAATCAACAATATTTCAGTTAAACAGGGATTGTCTTCCTGGGTTGAACTAGTACTAAACTAGGATAAATGTGTTTTGCTCAAGGACCACAACAGTGATGCCAGTGAGGCTCGAAACCGTGGCCTCTCTGTCTTGAGTTAAGCACTCTACCACTGAGCCACTGCGCATGATATATCATGCCTTATTGGTTATTTTTCAAAAAGCAGCAAAATTGGATATTGTCGTCTACTGCAAATTATAGGTGGCGCTTTAAGGGTGAACGAAAACTGCAACAGTTCGAATGTCCCTAGCATGGGCTTAAGCACTAATCTGCTTTCTGTCAGAAGCTAAGGATCCTGCATAATAATAAGAAATAATATCAACACTATCAATGTATGGGGAGAAGTTTCATCAACTCCACAACGCGCAATGATAGTTGTTGCGTCCCGTAATCTGTAAAACCAAAGCCTTCCAAAATAGAGTAAGCCTACACATGCAAACCTCAGACTCCGTAACATCTGATTTTTAGAAGCAAATATAAAATTAGTCAAGTAACCATCTCTCTTTTCCTTGGGGAGACAATACAAAAAATATCCAAACGAGTTGACACAAAATTTGTTGTTACAATGGCATCTTAAAGATATTATGGCCTCTCTAAATTGCCAGTTTTTTATTTTCGCCATAACATTTTAATGCATATTTGTTACTGTCACAAGATGGGCCTTGTCGTGAGAGAACCTGTCTACGCGGGTTTGCGAACAACAAATGTGCAGACCAGCCTGCCCCTTACGTGCAGTCTAATCAGCGCCTTTTTTATTCACTTATTGGAAAGTTTCATATCTAGACTTCCTTCAAGCGAAATTTCAATGTTCTAGCTAGTCTCTGTAGCTGAGGAGACTGGTTTGAAACTTGCTTTGTCGCAGATCCAAAAGAAGTTTTTCTCGCGACGAGGCCCATATTATAATCCTTAACTCTTTCTTTGCTTTTGACAACTTTTGTCGTCAACTGATAACCTTTGAAAACATTTTTTGTACCCAGATCAGTGGCAACTAAACGTCAGTTCTGATCTGGATCCAAACTGTTGGACAGTTTGTCTGACTGATCGTCTCAGCCAAAATCTAATGTGATAGCTCAAATATTGAATATCTCTTTATTAATAGGAACTTTCAAGAGATCTGCAGGTACTATGCTTAAAGATATGGCCCACAGAGAATTTGCTCAACATCTTAATGTGTCTTTATTAAGGATACAGGAAGTGACGTTGCTCTATGATGATTTCTACCTGTATATCTCAGCAACACTCTTGGACAGACCTCCACCACCAGGTAAGTTCTTGTTTTACCCATAAAGCACCGCTTACACTAAAAGAGTTTGCTCGACATCTCAATGTGTCTTTATTAAGGATACAGGAAGTGACGTTGCTATATGATGATTTCTACCTTTATATCTCAGCAACACTTTTGGACAGACCTCCACCCCCAGGTAAATTATATTAAATCTTGGGAGCAGTCTGATCTAGGTCCATAATGTTTGGCTCTGCATTACAGTAGTCATTAATATTAGCAAGCACATAAAGCTTAACATTTCAATATATACAAGGTAAAAGACAAAAGGAGCACAGACGCTCATGCCCCCATAAGTTTGAGCTGTGCCCCTAAAAAATTGCGAACAAAAAATACATTTCAATGACTTTTTAGACCGTGGCCTCCTTAATGTGCGCATTAAATCATCCCACATATATTGTTTAAAACGAAGGATAATTCCATTACTATAAAAGAGGGTTAACATTGTCATGAAAAGTACTCTCTATTATGTTGAGGTGCAGATAAAAAGATCCTTCAAGACAGTCATCCAGGTATAATATCATATTGCCCTTGTTAAGAAGTACTAAAACGGATTGAGGGATAGATATTTATTGGCAAAAACTCATGCTTATGCATACACATTTTTTTAAAAGTATTATCATTAGACTTCCCAGTAATATGTCACACGGTCAAAAAGGGGGTCTAGGGGTTTGCCGAGTTACGCCCCCTTGTATCTGTCTGGAGATGAGACTAGGTGAACGCACTCGCTTGACTAAATTGGGGAATTTACTCAAGATAGGCAGCACCCAGAACTCACTCCAGAATATGATCTGGATTTCAATGTCTCTCCCGATTTGGTACCCTGTGACGCAGTCCTTAAACAGCACTAACTAGAAGGAAACACTTGAGACGGTTGAAATTTCTATAATTTTAATAAATGCAAAATGTTCCTAAAACGCGATGGATGCAGACTGTTGAATTTTATTATTATTGTCCTAAATTTTTCCACAAATTGATATTTTCCACATTTCCTCACAATTAAGTCCTTGAATTTCACTTTCCTAGTATCATTAGTCCTAAAGATCACTTTTCCTGTAAATCACAATGTTCTAATTTTATCTTTATTAAAAACGTGAAGTCCTTAAAAATATTTCACTTTACTTCTGTCACCAACTTATATATATAATTTTCCAAGATTGAGTTGCCCATGATCTAAATTGAAGAGTCCACCATTCTTAAATCTAATCATGAAATGCCTGGTCTATCTAATTTGAGTCCTAAGGTCCTAAGTTCCTCTTTTATAAATTTTGCACATCACATTTCCAAAAACTGTCCTATAGGCTAAACAAAGATTTATAAGACCTAAACACAGAAAACCACAAAGTCAACGGTCTATGCAAAGTCTACAATGTTAACATCCTATTATTCAGTTTTGAAGAAAGATCTAGACTGTTCTGCTCCCAGGTTAAGACTGACTCATGAACCCACAATCTGGGTCCCAGGAAAACTCCCTAGGTCCGAAAACAGCCAATAAGAAATACTATAACAATTAATCAACCAAACCATTTTTTTTCAAATTACGACCAATGGAATTTATTTATTAAATATACGCAGTCCTTAAATAGCAATAACTAGAAGTAAACACTTGAGACGGTTGAAATTTCTATAATTTTAATAAATGCAAAATGTTCCTAAAACGCGATGGATGCAGACTGTTGAATTTTATTAGCTGGTAATAAATAAATGCAGGATGTTTGGTTGTTTGCAAGAATATTTGGGTTGATTTTAGTGATCATGATGACATTAGTACATACATTATTTGGCAAAATAATGCCAAAAACTCTTACAAGTACACACTCAATACTTTATGACTTGTTTAAATTGTATAACCTTTCGAATTCAGACCATCCAGTAATTTTATTTCATTATTGATGTGGACTAAATGTGTGGATGAATAATGTGTGGACACTGAACTGGAATTATACTGTTTCTTAAATCCAGTATGCAATTTTATATTGCACTAATTAAGTCATACAAGGTATAATACTATTCATTTTCTTAAATGTAAGAGAGTTGTTTACTTTGATTAATTGCATGGTTGGATAAGTGTATTAGAGATAAGATTTCTATGCGCAAATGCAATGGGAGGAAAGCTTAACCGTTTGTTTCGTGTAAGTTTAGAGATGCTTATAGCCCCTCTGTATTGGCAGAAGGACAAATGGGTAATTTGTCTGAACCATTGTTACTGTTGTATGTGAAAAGCACATGGTTCAGCTATGGATGGTCTACCATATTTACTCTAAGTTTCAGATAGAGAAGTATGTAAGAAGATTGTTTACCCAGACAGAGCACTCCTAAAGCAGCAATGAAATTAGAGTTTACACTTTTGCTATTTATTGCTAATACTGATACCACACATCAGATTGAAAAAATGACTCATTCAAAATGAATATATGTACGCATAGATTCATTGTTTGCTAGAATTGTGGGTAAATACAATTTATGATAAATGCAATTTACATATTGCAAGCCTCAAATTGTCCCTAATAACAAATACATATCCTGAAAGTCATATAAAATTTAACCAACATTTAATTTCATGAATTTCAAATAAATAGTATGTTGATGGTTAAATCAATCAAAAACTGCTTGGTTGTTGCTGTTTAGATTAATTATTTTGGTGCTGTTCATAGCGAAATACAACATTTCATGTGAGATTGTCACAGAAGCATAAAGCTGACTGTAATTATCACATGGAGTAGGTCGGCTTATGTAATAATTGTACTTATCACAAAGAGGTAAATTGCAATTCAAACCAGCATGCATAGTTATCTAGTTGGACTGAATATCCAATATTTGGTCTTAGTCCTCATCTACTCCCATATAGTGTGTGTGTGCTGGCTTGAGCCTTAATCAATAAACATCTAAAAGCAAGCACCATCTGCCCACCATTAACAGGCCATTTAAATGCCGTTTTGCTGGTCGGCTAATGATGGCCCAATATTTTGTGCTGGTTGGGTAGCTAGTCACATTTTTATAGCAAATAAGTACCAAAATCTCATGAGGTTGCTCAAATATTTTTCAGCCCAGTTTGAGTATATCCCAGGCCAGGTGTTAGAGAAAATAGAAGATTCAGTAGTATATAACGTACTTCTTCCAATGCAGTGTGCGGATTTTTGTATCAGCAATCAAGGCTTCATTTGTAACAGTTTTGACTTCTGTCCCAATGATCAAACCTGTAGATTAAGTAAACAACACATTGGAGATGGAACAGCTGTCTTGTCAAGCAGCAAAACATGTGACCATTTCTCAAGTAAGTGTTAGCTTCTCTCTGTTGAATATAGTCTTTTAATAAAATGTAACCAGTTCCTATAAAGTGTTTTCAATAGTTAAACTCAACACCTGCATACTATGTACAAGAGTGTACTATCAATTCAATAACCAATCTGTGGTGAAATGTTTGCTTTTGTGTTAGCTTATTGACAAAACGTGGCCTTTAATAAGGGTTTGCATGGGTTATATGTTTTGTGGTTTAATTCTTTGCATTCTTTCTGGTTTGGCAATCACTCCCTGAGGAAGAGAGAGCTGGTTGCTTTACTTTATTGTTTTATGCTTTTATATATCTTACTGTGTTTCTGTTTTCCATGCATTGTCCTAATGGTACCATGGGATAGTCTTAGGTCTGTAGTTTTGACATAATAATTCGTTTTTGAGAAACAGGAATGATTTCTTCATTTAGAAATTTGAAACATACCAAATGTTGATGCATCACAATTTCATTGTATTTAACCCAAATGTAGTGTTAATTATTTATTACCTGTTCTAAAATATGTACCAATATAATAAAAGTTAATCCTATATTGGTTGATAAAGGATTGTTCAAGCTCACAGAGATAGTATACTTAATATGCATCCTAGAGCGGCATTTTAAATCATGTGTACGGAAGTATCATACAGGAAGCAAAATTTGATCAGCTTAAATGCGTTCCATCACCTCGCACTGTTAGCTTCTGTCATATATTTATGGGTAAGGCATGTGTACCGTTAAACCAGTTTAAGCCCTCCAGTAAAGTGTTTTGGTGACTGTTCCAAAGCGAGCTATAAGTAGCCACCTTATATTTTTGTGGCTGTTTAGAAGATACAAATCGCTCTTACAAATTTTAATTGTATGAAAAAAAATCCAAGTTTTTGTCGAAACTCAGCAAATTATGTAATTTCAAAATAGCTAGTACATTTTGCACAGACGAAGTCCCAGTAAAGGTACCATTATTAAAAAAAATATACTTTTTACTGTGAAATAAAATAATTGTCAGATTCGTTATTAATTTATATTTTAATTCGTTTGAAGCTGTTTATGACAGCTGTCATTTACGATAAATAAGAATTTAGAGTTTTGTGACAATTGGACTTCCTGTTTCTCTTCTACAGATAGAAACATAATAGCCACTATCAGCAGCTTATTAAAAGAAACTCAGCTTTAAGCATGCAATTTGCATACACACGTTGCATTGCTCTGTATGCTTTATTATATGTGGCATGGCTTTGAATATGCGTCACTGTTCTATTTTGGAAATTTAACAAATCATTGACATGTGCCATTTAACTGACCTTTAAACATTCACATTGAAACTGGAAGTAGACATTTATCTTAAATCAATTGTTACAAAATGGGCTGATCTAGCTGTGATGATTTTGGTCTAGCATATTCCGGTGAAATAAAACACATACAATGATTTTAACATGTGCAGCTGATGATTTTCAAAAATCTCAGAAAATGAGCTACATTTGTATTGTTTTTAATCATAAAAAATCTGTCATTAGAAAACATGCAAGTCTTTAGTCATTTTTCAAGTCGTCAAGATTGTACTCACCTGAACTCCGGTTTGATTAAAACTGCACTTAAAACTCTTGTTTTCTTAAAAAAATAGTTTTGCATTTTTGAACCCAAATATCATGAAGTGAAAGAAAACTATTCCAAAGCACCACTTAGCTTTAGTCTACTAAAATGCACATATTAAGGAAAGATCATTTCAATATTTTTAGCACTTAGTCAAAAAAATGAGTTTGAAAAGTGGCCACTTATAACTTCGGTTCAATGTATACAGGTTTAAACTGGCAATGAATAGTTACCTTAAACATATCTTTGCCTTAATGGCAACCCTTTTCACAAGTATTCATCTGTTTGAAAAGCATGTTTTAATGACCAGGTAGTGCTTCAGTCACATATTTCATGAAATGACTTCCATAAAACCAACTGCTATTTTTTCAGCTAGTATATGGCACCAAAACAGAAATAAATGATGCCTTAGACAAACTCACAAACATGCACAAGAAAGAAACCAGTAATGCAATCAACCTATCCTTCGTGTATTATAATTTCCAAACTAAACTGGTATTAAACGTGTTTTATGAAAAGACAAGGACCTACAGAAACTCCAACATCATGGGAGGCAACATATCTAAAGAAGTATTAGCAGCAGAGCCAAAAGTGCCAATATCATATATTTTGAAAAGACAGTTGGCTTCAACCATTTAAAGTGTAAAATCGGGTGAAATATCTAAAATATGAAGTACAGTTTGTGCAATTATGCAGTGCTTTCATATTGTGTACATATCCTATGATTGTCACAACATGATAGCAGTATGTTTTGAATAATGTTATTAGCGCAATTTTTAAATACCTAGATTCCCGCTGCATGAATGCATAGTACAGTAAACCTGTCAAAAACCGGCCACTCTCAAAAATACAAAAAATTGGTTTTCAAGACCAATTATCGCTGAAGGCAGGTCAAAAGTATTGCAGAATGCTGCAAGGGGAGCATTTTGCAATACTTTTGACCTTCATAGAGCTACCATTTGTCTTTAAGATCTTTGTTTTTTTCTATTTTTGAACGGTGGCTTAAGACAAGTCTTACTTAGGCCAAACCTAGCCAGTAATAGATATTATCAATATGGCAATTTTGTATGTTGTTGAAAAGTCGCAATCTAGATGGAAAAGGTGTCTGCAGGTTTAAGCCATATTATCCAGCTCTACTGAAAATGACAGGTCTCAATATTGGCATCATCTATTAACCCTTAATGCGCCAATCGCAACAAAAGTCGTCTGCTTTTCTCTTCTGCTGAAATGTTTAAGAAGCCTCTATGGCAAACAGTGTGGACCCAGATCAGACTGCTCCTATAGGAGCAGTCTGTTCTGGGTCCACGCTGTTTGCTTCTTTACTTAATTATTCAGTAATGTTAGGCAATTATTTGCAGCAGACGACTTCAGCAGACGACACTTTCAGATGCATTTTTTCTTGGAGCTTTAAGGGTTAATTACTGGCATCATGTCTTAAAATTATACCCCCTTCTCTTTTACAAATTTAGTTGCTATTCTAATAGAAGCAATCTATCCATGCCGTATATCTTAAAGTCTTCTATTTTCAATGATCATTCATTTCCAGGAAGCGTTCGGGGGACAATCCCAACACTCAATGTTCAAGATGCATATAGCAATCTTAGAAATGATGTGTATCAACAGGCTGTTACCCTGAAGTTACCTGATTCTGGCACAGTATGTTGGCTTGTATTCTCTCTCTCTCTCTCTCTCTGTCACACACAATACACACACACCACAATCACACACACACACACACACACGTACTCTTGATAACTTACTCATGAAGCTCAGCAAACACGTACTTTAGATCTTGTTGCAGGTAGACATTAATAGTTAACATATGATTAACTATAGTTCTTGTACATTAGCAGACACTATATCCCAATGTGCAATCATGTGTCTTAAACCTTAAAGCACCACCTCTATTTTGGAGCAGACAACAATTTCAAAGTTTGCCTTTTTCAAAAGTAACAAATCAGGTATGGTATTTCTGCTGCCAGACGTTTCTCATGAAATATCATTCCTTTTTTTCAAAAATTAGGAGAGATGTCACAAAATTTGTGTATGCTGCAGTGGTGACTAGCGCTTAAAGTATTAGCAGGGTTTACACAATTTGTTTTTGTAAGTGCAATGTGAGTATGTAAAACCCGTATTCTAATGCACTAGCTTTTGTAACGCGACTTCTGATTGGATAACGTCAACAATTTGCGACAGTATATCCTGCGATATACTGTAGGAAACAGTTTGATGTCATTAATTACGTCACATTTCCTTGGATGACGTGCGGCATTATGCGGCTTGCAACTTTCCAATTTGAGACGAAACTGCAGAAGTGCATTAGAATGGGGATAACCATATTCAAAATTTTCCTTTAGAGAGGTATATCGTCGGATATACGTTCGGAAATCACGTTTTACAGCTCCGCTTGCCCGTTGCCATAAAACTATATTTCTGACCGTATATCCGACGATATACCTCCCCAAATGAAAATTTTGAATACAGTTATCCCCTAATTCAAGTGTATTTGTAAATGTCATGTTTCAGTGTGCTTGAAAAATCCATATTATTCATTTATGTTTCCTGTATTTTTATGTCTCAATTTGCCTGAGTTCTAGTGTTATGTTTCATAACTACAGAATTTAGGGCAAAGATTTGGTCAATAAAAATTATCTAAACCCCCTCCCCATCGACTGCTGTCCGTTCTAAGATTATATTGTTGTAAATTATTGTTAGCTGTTGCTTCCAAGGTGTTGTGTGGGTCCTTGTTTTGCAATGTGGTTCTAAGCGTTCTTTCTAGATTACAATAATCTTGCTGAGGAAGATGCTTTATGATGGTCCATGATCTAAGATTATGGATTTTTTGTTGATATTTGCTTGTTTTTATAAATACCATTAACCTATTCGCCTGTCCAAAATTAGAAAATCCAACCAAATGTGCTGTTAAAATCAGATCAAACATACTGTTTAGCTAAGCTTACAGAAAGCTTTATTGTTTGACTATCAAATATGTGTTTTTCTTTTATTTTAGCAGGCTTATACAGCAGTTGACATATCTGTAGTATTTGGTAAGTGACTATACTGAAATAATTGGTACCTCTAAATAAGACATAACAAAGTGTGTAAACCAAAAGAAATGTCACAATTACAGATGATAGACAACCTATGATGCCAAACGAACTTTATGAAGGGTAGTCAATGAACAAGATATATATGGACCTAGTCACGAAAAAATCAGTCTTTGTGGTTTTCCACTAGGTATGACCCAATTCAGTTACTCATCTGCAGAGAAAAGCTAGAATATTGAATGAATATCAAATGCGTTGAGCAAACTGTTGGATGCCGGACAGGTTTGCACATTGATTTTAACATGCAATACAATTAGGTTGCTCTGCAATTTGAAAGTAGGCCAAATAGAAAAAAACATGTGTTAAGGGTAACCCAACCCTACCTTAATTTACTGGTGAAACCTAGAATTTTTTACAGTTTTTCGGGAAAAAATACAATTTTATAAATGGGGCTCTTACATGGTATGGGAAATTAACATGGGAGTCTGCCCACGCTTGGAATTTGATAATATTATGTTTATTAATTGTCTGGCGTATGACTTTTATATTTATGGTTCATTTGAGTTTTTTATGCAATCCCATTGCTAAGGATCATTGACACTTGCAATGGGTAAATGCCTATGGTTTTCAGGAAAAATAAAAGTTTGTCAATCATCCCTTTCTTCACTGTACAGCTACCCTGACCTGATTACTTTATGGCAGTGAAACCCATTTTCGATATTAAGTGCTTCAAAGATGTAAAATTTTGGGTAGAACAATCAGTTTTACTTTAAGATATATAGAAATCAGAAAACATTTTTTTAAATATCAGCCCCCCCCCCCCCCCCCCCCGTGTGCCAGCAAAAGCGTTTGCCTGTATATGTGTTACCATATTTTACACATTGTATGGAAGTGGCTTGCTGGCACAGGGGGGGGGGGGGGAGGGGGTTGGGAAGATGTTCAGCATTTTTACTTTCCAATGTCAAATGGGACACTTTCATTCCTTTAAATGTATTTATTTCTTTGTTGAGCTTTCAGTTTTGTATTATTTACGGTAAATGTAGTAAAAAATGTACAGGTAACTTCTAAATTATCTCCCCAAAATCATTTTAATTACAAAACCTATTTTGTTTTTAAAACAAATTCATCAATTATCGTGATTCGTTAATACTCTGTATATGATATGTTCAGTAGATATCACCATGCCTACCAAATAAATCAAGAAAAAGTGCAGAAATCACTTTTTAAATCACTTTTCATTGTCATGAATTTTAAGACTCCCTCCCCTTTCTACCCGCCATATCTCTCGACTGTATAGGAATTTTGAAAATATTTTGCTAGCTGGCTCTTGCCATTAGATTCGCCTATTGCACTGATACCACATGCATTACCCCAGAAGCTCAAAAAGCAGCGTTCTGGACATCAGAAAAATAGGCGTATAAGGCCCAAACTGTCAATGATCCTTTATGACGTCATGTATGATATCACTACAATACCTTAGGGAACCCAGTTAGAATCATTTCTAAAGTACTTGACATATCATGTAACTGGCGCAAAAATGTTTCAT
Source organism: Loripinus fragilis (assembly GCA_964019695.1). Taxonomy (NCBI): domain Eukaryota; kingdom Metazoa; phylum Mollusca; class Bivalvia; order Lucinida; family Lucinidae; genus Loripinus; species Loripinus fragilis. The sequence goes on from OZ026518.1 coordinate 76,764,635, forward strand.
TATATAACTATATCATTGATAAGTTCGTTGATACTATATATGGCTTCGTATGTATTAGTGTAGTGGGTGGGCATTCATTTTTATGACATGGTTACCCAATTTTCAACTGTATATTTTGTATTCAGTCAAATTTGGAACTAAAATTTGTACGCGTTGTGGTCTTTGTCAAGATACCATTTCAACATATAAACTATCCATATTTGTTAAGAATATGTGGACCAAATTTCATGAAATTCAAGGACCGGTAACATTTTTTTTCAACTTGACGCAAACACATGGCCCTAATTCACCGAAATGTAAAAAATACAATAATTATGTTTCAGTGTTAAACATACTTGAATACTTGCTAGTACAGAGAGCGCAGTGGCTCAGTGGTAGAGTGCTTGACGCGAGACTGAGGGGCCGTGGGTTTGAGCCTCACCAGCGTCACTGCGTTGTGGTCCTTGAGCAAGACCTAGCTTAGTACTGGTTCAACCCAGGAAGACCCATCCCTGTTGAACTGAAAGATTGTTGATGGGACGTAAAGAATCAAAACAAACAAAAACCAAGCTAGTGCGTTTATTGGTAGACGTTGATATGCTCAGTGTTTTTTCCCTATTATGGATTGGCAAAGAAAAAAACAATATTCTTTGATATTATGTGCCACGATTCTTATTTAATGAAGTGCTTACACAATACGATTACCCAAAATGATACAATATGGTGACACCTGTATTTACCACATCTAGTTTCGAACGTTAAATCTACATCTAATCAATGTTACATGTAATATGTAACATTATTAAGAATTTTAATTCATACAGAAGAGAAACCTTATGACAAGTCAGTTCATACAGAAGAAGAACCTTATATCTATGATTTTATAAATGTAAGCCTCATTAATAAACCTGGTTCACAAGAATAACCCCCTGTCAAACCTATTGGTTAAAATTAAGCATTTTGGTCATACAGAACTCTTGGCTCCAAAGGTATTGCTAATTAATGCTTAGATCTTCTCTGATCATTCTGTTCTGTTAAACTGATGTTGATTTTCATCATATAGCAACATTTATACTTTAGCTGACTGTACATTCTAGGCATACAGTTTCGTTTTTTGGACCTCACTTATTCATGTAGGACACTTTTCTATGACACCTTTGATAAGACTCTTTTACACTTTATCCTGGTCACGCACCAAAATAAGGTTACTATAGTTCAGTTGGTATGTAAAAGTAATATTGGTCTTCTTGATTTCACACGTTTATCGTAATGATATTATGTTTCTTAAACAATATCATGCAGGACTTGAGGAAGTGATACACATTGTCTTGGCCCCATAGTGCCATGACATGGGGCCATGACCCTCGGCATTTCTTACCATTGAATCATTTGTAATTGTCTAAACATGTCTTTCATTAAGAAAAGTGGAAATAGATTTAAAAACAACCTCCTTCTGTCGAGTTATTGATTCATTCCAACTCAATAATAAATTTTGCAAAAACTGACCTATACCCATAAGAGGTAGGAAACGACAAAGTTACGGTTTTGGATTTTCATGAAATTTAGCTCGGATTAGCAGGATATTTATGGCATGTTTTTGTGATAATATGATATCTTGACAAAGACTATAACATATCTATCTTTGGAGTTAAATGTTGAATGTTTTCGTCCCATGAATGCAGAGAATGCAGAAAGGTGCTAAATGCACTTTTTGGTGAAATATATTTTTTTCGCGAATTTTAATCACGTTTTTATTCTCCCCCTGATATCAAAAGCTTAGTGCTGTCGCGTAATTGGTCATAAAGATATTGCATGGAAACAAAAGGGGGTAAGTCTATATTGGCACAGAAACGCATGCAAAAAGGGGCTATATGCTGATTTCAGTCTACAAGAAGTAAATAGAACCTTAATGCCATCAAAAGCATAACATATTGTTAATCTGATGCATGCAAAAAGGTTCTAAGTGCAGATAGCACCTTATTGCATGTCTCATTTTGTTCTTCATCTTCTATATTTAATTTGTGCAAGAAGGTTCTAATTACACATATCACCTTTTTGCAGTATAAGATGTATTAATTTTGGAGATGTTATTTCCTGCAAAACCGTGGTAAATTCACTTAGGCCTTTCTTGCAGTCAAATTTCCTTCTGAAACGGGTTTGTCTAAAAGGTGGTAACCACTTTTCCTAAAATATATCTGATACTATATGAGCCTAATCTGAACAGGTCCTTGTAAAAATTAGAAATCACATATATGTATTTCATGACACACATGGATCTTGATCATCTGTATTATACAATTTGAAAATTAAAAAAAATCACTTGTCTTGAAACTTTGAAAAATGTACTTAGCACCTTCTTGCATTCATGGGACGTTTTGTAATTTTTTGAGAAAAAATGTTGAAATTTTATGATCACTTCTTCATAAAACGTTTACCATAATTTATCCAAATGGTTTTGTGATATAAATATAATGCCTATGGGGATTCAGTCTAGATGACATATCATAGAAATAAACAAAAGTATAGATTTAGGATGTAGAAATTTAGAGACAGGTACCACCTCAAACGTGGAGTACGTCAATGTTGCTTCCTAAGCCTTTTTCTCAACTATCTAATTTGATAAATACATTTTCATAGTATGTATATAGTGAGTTATAAATATGCAAAGTTTAAAGAAAATCCATGCGTGGGCATAGATGTAAGTACCCCTTTGAAAGGCAAAATGCCTGTCAAAATGTATAAAAAAAATTCAAGGAAAAAAAATGCTGAAAAAAAGATATGTGTGCCTACCCTACCTAAAATGTTTAGACCCGTTACCCAAAACACACATATTTTTTTATTTGGCCTCACTGCATTTCCTGGTCTGTCTCACTAACTTTCTCATGACAAGGCTGATATACTAGCAAAAAAAAAAAATAAGCCAGTTCCTCTAAATAAAACCGGTCGTTAAATCCAGAGTCATATGGTTTCTACACTGTCCGCCATGCAGATACTTAGTAAACTTGTTTATATATGATTATCTGCCCAAGGGTCTGTATGGCCTATTGCAGATAAAATTTGTTTAATTGTAAGGTAAATGGGGGATGGCTTCGACCCCTATTGACCTATTACGAGGTTAATAAAATTGTTCTTCTTATTAAGCCAAACTACCAGATGGCAATGACAAGAAATGACAAGCATTACACCACAGCACAACATTTTTCTCATTTAACAATTTTTATTATATACCCATTAATGGCAATTAAACATTGCGTAGCAATTCCTTTAGCACATGCAACGAAGTTGAGCAATTTTCTTATAATTCATTTAGCAGCGCCTCTTTATACCATTATATTAGAAGGAGGCGTTAGTATTATTAGAGGCGTATTTATGATTTGACGTCTGCCTCAGCAGGTGCCATACCATTCCACCTATATTTAGAGCTGTTTTTGCTATAATTCAGATTGAAAAAGGTTGTCAGATTACTAGGTTTGTAATTAATGTACCTCCTGCAAGGCCAACCTGAATTACATGACAACCACTTTTACTCTAAATAAGCTCACCATGTTTACAACTAAAGCATTTCACAAACTATGTTTGTTCTTTTTTAAGCATCCATTATAGTGGAATCAAGAAATAGACAGAAAAAGTAAATCTTGCATTTTAAAGAAAGAAGTTAAGGAAAAGAGACAGAATGCGAGGCTTGCCATGCATTTTACGCTTTAAAATCAATAATACAGGCGCACGCATATTTTAGAACCCAATTGTCAAATGACACTAAAAGTACTTGAAATTTTGACGCGGAAAGCTCAATAGTTTATCATATACCGGGTGTCCCAAAACACATGAAACGTTTTGAAAGTCTTATAACATTTAACTTAACAAAGCTATGTTGCTTATTGTTTTTATTGATTAATGTACTTTACATAGAAATGTTTCAATGCCATTTTTATACCCCGCCACACTTTAGTGTCGGGGTATTATGTTATACCTTTCGGTGTCTGTCCGTCTGTCCGTCCGTCCGTCCGTCCGTGCTCACCATTTCCGATCAATAACTTGAGTATTTATTCACGGAATTTTTTCAAATTTTGCATACATATTGTTATTGGCGATGAGTGGTATGGGATTTGTTAATGGGCAAAATCCGTCCATTTTTAACGGAGTTACTGCCCTTTTTCGTATTGGAAAATTGGTTTCTGGCCTGTTATTCCTTTACTGTTCATGATATCTGAATGAAACTTCACAGATATGTTGCACATCAAAGGTTACATATTGTGACTAAGGACCGTCACTCTGACCTTCCCAGGTTGTGAGTTATCCGCCCTTGATAGGTCTGAAAAAAGTATTTTAACCTATTGTTCCTTTACTATATGGAATATCTGAATATAACTTCACAGATATGTTTCACATCAAAGGTAACATATTGTGACTAAGAACCGTCACTCTTACCTTTCCCGTTTGTGAGTTATCCACCCTTGATTGAATTAAAAAAATGTTTTTTACCCGTAGTTCCTTTACTATGTGGAATATTTAAATGAAACTTTACAGATATGTTTCACATCAAAGGTTACATACTGTGACAAAGAACCATCACTCTTACCTTTCCAGTTCATGAGTTTTCTGCCATTGATTGATCTGAAAAATGGTTTTTGACCTGTAGTTCATTTACTATATGGAATATCTGAATGAAACTTCACAGATATGTTGATCATCAAAGGTTACATATTGTGACTAAGGATCGTCACTCTTACCTTTCCAGATTGTGAGTTATCCACCCTTAATTGATCTGAGAATTATTTTTTGGCCTGTAGTTTCTTTTACTATATGGAATATCTGAATGAAACTTCACAGATATGTTGAACATCAAAAGTTACATATTTTTAGTAAGGACCGTCACCCTTACCTTTCCAGTTCATGAGTTATCCGCCCTTGATTGATCTGAAAAATGGTTTTTGACCTGTAGTTCATTTACTATATGGAGTATCTGAATGAAACTTCACAGATATGTTGACCATCAAAGGTTATATATTGTGGGTAAGGATCGTCACTCTTACCTTTCCAGATTGTGAGTTATCCACCCTTGATTGATCTGAGAATTGGTTTTTGACCTGTAGTTCATTTCATCCGTCCGTGCTCACTGTTTCCGATCGATAACTTGAGTATTTATGCACAGAATTTTTTCAAATTTTGCATACATATTGTTATTGGGGATGAGTGGTATAGGATTGTTAATGGGCAAAATCCGACCATTTTCGATGGAGTTACTGCCCTTTCTCCCTTTAAAAAATGGTTTCTGGCCTATTATTCTTTTACTGTTTATGATATCTGAATGAAACTTCACAGATATGTTGAACAGCAAAGGTTATATATTACAACGAAGGACCGTCACTCTTACCTTTCCAGTTCATGAGTTATCCGCCCTTGATTAATCTGGAAAATGTTTTGACCTGTAGCTCCTATACTATATGAAATATCTGAATGAAACTTCACAGATATGTTGACCATCAAAGGTTACATATTGTAACTAAGGACGTCATATCACTGTCATATCACTGTTGCTATTTAGGCATTATATATCTCACAAAATAACTTTTGGTGCCCCCAGCAGTGGCGGGGTATTATGCAGTGCTTGCGGTGCTTTTATTCGACTTGATTTCATTTTTTGAAAATGCAAGATTTAGCGTTTTAAAAAGGGGTTCTAATTTTCTGGTTTACACAGTTTTTACTTCAGTGGCTAGCTTTTTGATACTATATATTTATTGATTCGGGTTGCAGCATTGTATTGATATTCATTTCTTGATGCCTGCTCTTGTAAATGTATATTATGTCTACACTTATATGTCAAAGCTTTTGTCTTCCTAGGTGTTCCTCAAGTTTTATAATCAAGACTCAAACTATATAACCACTTTGTTCATAATGAGCATTTTTAATGACATTTAAGTTTTATAAAATGAAGTCTGTTACCATGGTAACCAACCTGCTGCAGTTTTGATGTAATGTAAAAATACAGAAGAGACTGTTCTTGCATATGACTCAATTCATTTCGATTATATAGTTGCTTTATCTAAATGAATTGACAATATCATTAGGTGTGCACTTTATTGTTACCCCACCCACTTTTCTCTATAAAGGCCACTGATACCTGATGTTTAGTTTGAACTTTCCTATACAGTTAAGTAGGCATGTAATAAAACAAAACCAATTGATGTGTTTGTATGACACTGTTGTTTTGTTTTATGCTTTAAATACTGAAAAATTTATTTACAAGTAAAGCATTTTTTCCAAGAATATCACGTTTTAGCCTATTTTAGTACCAAATTTCAATTAATTTGGTGACATCATCTTTGACGTTACCTGAAACATAACATTTACAGAGGGTAGTGCTAGCAATTTCTTGAAATAAAATTTTCACATATTCTTTTATATTTGAGCACATTTAGGTATTCCAAACTTAACGGTTAGACTCTTTTATTCAAGTTTAGAAACGTTTCCTACCTTTTGGGACACCCTGTACGTATGCGCAATGTAGTTATTACACGTCGTTATACAAGTGATTTATTCCCCGACGTGATGATAAATGATATCGACATGTTCATTTCCTTTCAACTATTTCTATTGTATATGAATTTTTTAATCTTGCAGCTCGGGATAGCTCATATTAAGTTCAAAGCTGAAAGTTATCTGCAAGAGTAACACTTTTTAAAAAAACATCGCCTTTGTACAACCATGATCATAATCCTCCTCCATACAGTGGATTTGAGCTCAGATGTTTAGTAGAATACAAATGACATGTCAGCACTTTTTAAAGATTCATTTTCTTTTGCATTAGGTGGAAATTGGTTCTGATTGTTGTCATGGTAAGATATTTAAAATATAAATTAGTATGGCCCCACCTATGGGTCTTCCATGAAACTTAATCGAAGCCACTAGCAAATGTCTATAATCTGCATAAAATAACTTACCTAGAGATAAATTTGTTTGGACACAATACTATTCATTGTTTAGCTCAACTAATTCATGTTGGATTGCTGCTTTATATTTACTTTACTATATTTTCTATATAGGATGGGTGACTTCTAAAGTTGAAATGCCACAAATAGTTTGGGATTACTTCCAGTATAAGATAGAAATTACAATCCCCTATCTTAAATATGCCTATGAGGCACAGGTAAGTACATGTCAAAGGGCCAGTTAAGCAAATATTTTAGCCTAAAATTGAAATTATTTTCTTATCCACCAGTTAAAACATGTGTTTGGGTACTCAAAAGAACCATCTCATCGAGACGATTCTTTTGAGTACCCACAACATACGATTTTGTTGAGAAGTAAGAAAAATAATTTTCAGGTGCTAACTCTTATCTTTGGGCCTGCGAGTATAAATATTAAAATATAGGTAGAAAATATAGGGCATATGTTGTAGGTATTTAAGAGAAATGTCCCTTTTGAATACCAAGACAATTATTAAAACTGATGGATAAGAATATATTTATAATTTTATGCTGAATTATTGCTTATCTGGACATGTATAGACATGGAATTATATCAAATCCTTTCTTTAACTTTGAAAATATTTCTGTCTGTTTTTTGTCTTTGATTTACTCTAGTATACATGTATTTCATAATGGTTAGGTTCAGTGCACTCCTTTATAAAACATTATTTGTGGTCCAATAAATTGATTGCGTTAATAGTCAATAGTGTTATAAGGTGATATATGATAATTTTCCTATAATTCCTTTGTAAAATCCCATGTTTAAAACAATGTTGACCTGTTCTTAACAATTTCGTTTAACAATATCGTAATATATTTGGGCTGCACTGTATAAAGCATCTGTCATTTTTTATTAGAATTTGAGTCAATCCTTGACATGATCAGGTACCAGGAAAAGCGCCTTTTGTTTATAAATAGCAATCGTTATGAATTTATTTGGTATTTCCTAACATCTAATATTACTAGGTCAGTATTTTATTGCAAAAAAGTCAATGTATTTTACTGTTGCTGATATTGTTGATTGCTTCACTTAGCCCTTAACGCGCCAATTGCAACAAAAATCGTCTGCTATTCTCGTCTGCTGAAATATTTAAGAAGCCTCTATGGCAAACGGTGTGGAACCAGATCAGACTGCTCCTTTTGGAGCAGTCTGTTGTGTGTCCACGATGTTTGCTTCTATACTTAATTCGTCAGTAATGTTAGGCAATTTTTTGCAGCAGACGACTTCAGCAGACGACATTTTCAGAGGCATTTTTTTCTTGGCGCTTTAAGGGTTAAGAGCTATATGGCCCTGATTTATTGCATATACTCACCAAAATATCAAATAAAGCATTTAGCTTTGTAGTTGACTTATTTTTGTAATTAATGTTGCTGTTGTTGCTGTTGTTGTTGCTGACGCTGCTATGTTAAATTGTGTTATGTCAGACCATACATTTTATAAATAGATTTCAAAAAGCAGATAGCATAATCGTCGCAAAGAACATTTATAATATATGTCAGTTATGATGGCACTTGATCAATAAACTACATTCAGTATTTGCAAGGAAACGCTTCTATTTAATGTTGCATTAATGTTAGTATGAATGCAGTAGTATAGTGAATGCTGTCTCTGCTCAACTCGTTGATAATTATGGATAACAACGTGTTGTAGGATATTGATTGTTTATTTTAGGTATGGTATGACAAGAACTTGCTAAAGATTCGAGAAGATGTACACTTTGACACAATCATAGCACCTGTAAATCCAGTAACTATGATCAATGATTTCCAAACAGGTAAATCTTGGTACTGTAGATTCTGAAATTTTCGCGAGGGTTTTATTTTCGCGAAACTTCGCATATCAGTCACAAGACATCAGGAAGACAATTAAAGTAAAGCAACTGCTTGATCCACACGAAACACCAGAGTGAACTTAAAATGGGTTTCACTGAAAACAATAAGAGCTTCAAAAAAGTTGGACCACAAAATCTCTATTTGAATGATGTGTCATAAAGAGACAATTTTAAGTGATTTTTAGCGTTCAATCAATGTGTCATCCAGTCACGCTGACACGCTGTGGCCTCATATATCTTGCAATATTTAGAATTGAAAAAAAACTCTGCAAACATTCTCGGCCTTTATTAGCCCACCTACAAAACAACATTTGAAAACCGTTGTGCTTGTGGTTTGATAGTGACTGCTTTTATACATTTACTGGGAAGTTTTTCAGACAATAATAGTGGATTTGTGTACGTTTCCAAACAGAAAAAATGAATATATTGACATACTTTCCATTATATTATTCTTCACTTACTTGAGCTTTCTGACCAATCACATCCGACTTTGAAACCACCAAGCTATTGCAATTCTGCTTAGAGTAGGTTTTTTACCCATTTTTCAAAATATTGCATGTTTTTAGATTTTCAAGATTTTTGAAATCCATGAGTTACTCATGCTAAAATGGTTAAATGCACTTTATTGTATCTAAACTTTGAAGGCCAAACGCAATATAACTCGATTAGTCAATTTTTGATGATAAAAGTTTCACGACTCGGTGGACTGCTTCACACTTCTGGTTTGAATATGAAAGTTAAAAAATCAATTAAATGGCATTATGTATTTTTTCTTTCAATTCTTGAAGCAAATGGTGATACCTAGTAATAATGAGTTATCGCTGAAAATTTCAACGCCATGTCGCTGATTATAAAGCGAGCAGAGCAGCGCTAATTTTTTATGTAAACTGAAAACTTTAAGCTGCATTTCCGTAATAAAGCTGCCAATAGTGTGTGTCTTATGTTATTGTGTACAAAAACGAATATTCCTTTCAAAATAAAACTTTTTTAGTTCTATTCTTCTTAAATCATGGTAGTCAGAAACATCTTTAAACAAACAAAAACGTAAATTGATAACGTTTCTGTGTTATGTTTTATATTGTAGAAAGGGTGGGACCTTTTGAAATGAGGGTACCTTTTCTCTACCTTCGTCTGTGCAAGAAGTACACTTCATTTTTAAATGAGATGACTTGCAGAGTCTCGGCAAAGTCTTGCTTTAATTTAAAAGCATAAACTTTGTTTGCCCTATCTTTTACTTTCTGATCTAGTATCAAAATTTAATGTGACCGATTAGAACTTGGTCTCAGTATAGATAATAGAACAACAAACTATCCATTAACCATCGCACATTGTCTATTTTCTATCTGTCCAAAATTTCAAACATCATATTTTACAAAACTATTACTGGGCCCATGGACTTTACAACATTGTCCATTTAAGGATAACAACATTGGCTGTGACATTCCATATTACTGCAATGGACATTATTTATTAGTATATGCTAAGCATCGTTTTAGCTTTATACCTATTATAGTCTGTTATTTCTTTGTTTAAATGCATTTCATGACATATAACATTCAGTAGTTGTATGTTTTTGTTGTAAACATCTGGAGCAAATTACCCCATTAGATTAATTTAATTGATTCAGTTTCTATGTTGATTTTTATCTGCTGGAGAAAAAACAGTTATGAAAATGTGAAACTGGTTTAAGCTCTCCAGTAAAATATTTTACTGACCTTTCAAGGCGGTGCTTCTTTTGTGGGTCATTCGTGTTATTTCTGTCTTGTTTTCGTTATGCTTTTGTGGTCACCTGCTGGGTAAGGGCTGACCTCTTGGCTCTTTTTTGTTATGCCTAATTGCAAATTTGTCATTTTCCAATTGGTATCATGGGTCAGGTAAGGTGCTTTATTGTATCGATTCCTGATCTTTGCCCCTTTTCTTACTTCCTTCAACACAATGCCTGATAAATTGACTTTAAAAGGGGTGTCTACCAGATAAATAAAATAAAAATGACAGCAATAACAATAAATAGTCAACATATATTTGACTGTTGACATTATATTTCATTAGATATGTACCATCTTGAAATATGAATTTATAATATATACTGATGAGCTTTAAAAACGCAACACCTAGTTCCCTTTTATATCTTTCAAAAGGCGGTTGAATGTCAAGTTTCTTTGCTCCAATAATGTTATCATGAGTTTGCTTCTTCAACAAACAATTTAGTTTTAAATGTACAACTGAACTCGACGGCACTACTACTTTTGTATAAATTTAGTCACTTAAACACTTCTTAAGTAGAGGAGATTTTAGTCATCAAATGAAAAGTTACCAACAGGCAAACGTCAAATAAGCAAACATGTTGTATCGCAGACCTGCCAATCAATATGAGAGTGATTCCTTGATGAGTTACAAAGTTCATGAAACACATTTGATGCTTCTCATGTTTCTTGATTTAAAGAAGTATTGAAAATTCAACTGATAAAATTTTGTCACATTAAAAAGATGACCCATATATCAATATGTTTACATTTTAATGCGTTATATTCAATCTAATTAAACATTTTTTACATGTGTTACTTACAAATTAACACACTTTAATATGCAACCAAAATGATTGTTTTGCCTTCTTTTTTGAGACAAAAATTAAAGCTGCTATCCAAGTTTTGCGTTTTTAAAGTCTATCAGTATGTATGTAGTTAGGCAATCGCAATGTAAAAAAAATATTAAATGGCACTAAATATTTTGTGCAGTTTGTAGATATCTTAGAAAATTAATGTTGAAAAGTAGTTTTCGTAGACATTTATTTGATATATCTGTTTATCAACCTTTACAAAGTCAAGATGTACAGTCAAGGGAATCCAAATGTTTTTATCCTTATTTTTCTCTTTGATTTTATAAATTTAATACACAAACTAACATTATCAACTAACGCAAATGCAACAGATTGATGGCTATGGTTAAAAGTACTTGGATAAAGTTCAAAAGAGATACGTAAAATTAACAGTGTTTTACATGTATAGAACATGCTTATTTTTCTATCAACAAATTAACGTCTTACGAATATGCATGTCAATCTGTAATGAAACTATTGCAAAATTGTGCATTTGAATGTGTGTAATCATTAACCACGTTACGTCGTAAGTGTAATCAAGCAAAGTAAGCAAATTTGCATAACAGTGAGCAAATTTGTCAATTTTTTTATCTGAGTAAGTGTCTAATATTGGTGCCTTTCATTTAGCAAATTACTATTGAGTATGCAGTACCATTCACAGTACCCCTACTTTTCTTTTATTACTTTAGGTTTACAGTATGTAACTGACAGAGTTAATAAGAACTGTACAGTACGACCAATACACACAAACACATTTGGAGCTATTCTAAACTATGCTGTTCCAATTGAAAATAATTCTACATGGAGTTTACGAATGAAAACACCCGGGGAGTTGTTTTTCATTGATGATACCTACGACTTTGTTGGACAAGTAAGTCAGCTTTGTCTATATTAGCCAGCTCCTATAAAGTGGTATGCATTGCATATGCGTAAAACATTCTCTATTTAGTGGAGAGATTATATTGGCGAGCTAATGAGGTTGATGATAATTGCAAATGTGTGAAGCCACTCTTTGAGCACATATATGCAGTAATCTAGATGGACTATAAATGGACCCTAACGCGAGAAAACCTGTCTTCAGGGGTTTGCGAACAACACAGGCGCAAACCAGCCTGTGCATCCTTGCTGTCTAATCAGCGTCTTTGTTAGTCACTTATTGAAAAGTATCATATCTAGACTAGCTACAGGCGAAAATTCAACTTTCTAGCTAGTCTCTGTAGCTGATTAGATTGGTTTGAGTCTCACTTTGCGGAAACCCCAACGACAGGTTTTGTTGCAACAAGGCCCAAATACAAGTGAGTATGGCCAGGAAATGCCTAAATCACAGACCACAGACCATCTCACAGCCACATGAGGCAGAGTCACAGAACATAATAGTCAAACAAGAAGAAGAAGATACTTTATAACAATAACCATATAAGAAGTTTTAATTTTTGATGCAGCCTTCATCAACAATGTCACAACCCTTTTTGTATGTGTATTCTAGCAGGCAGGCATTTCAGAGGCATGCGCTGGGATCTGTGATAAGTACCAAGATATTTTTACCTGAACCTTCATTTGTACACATACTTTGTGTATTCAATCAGTTAATGCTCCAACCACAATGTGTGCAGACTGTCAGAGTCATCATCAGTATGTTTTACATGCTAGATCTCCCTCATGCTACTAACACAGACAAGGTACATGCAAGAGGAGTTCTCTACATAAGGTAAAGATGTGTTACAGTTTTATAGGTATAGACAAACGGTAATAGATGTATTGATATGCCAGCTATTATTACAACAAAACTAACAAAACGATGTGCTTTCAGTGAGGGGTATGAGCAACCTAGACATTAATCCAGGTAGATCAGATCTTTTGCGGTTATAAAACTGTTTTCATGCTCAACTCAGCTCAAAATGTAATTTTAAGTGCCCGTTAAAACTCAAATACTGTAAAATAAAGATATTTCGGGCTAATAAACAAATAAGCTGTATTAATCATTATTATAAATGTTTTAAAATTACCAACGATTGTATACATATTACATTTCATAATGTACATGAATTTTGTATAAATGTTAATATGGTGCAAATATATATTTTAGAAAACTATTCGAGGTATGCTGTGCAATGTGTTTGAATCCCTACGACTTGACTACAAACTTTCAAACTTGAATACAGACTCAAGCTACCAGTCTGTGTTTCGGTATTTTTTTCTAGCAGTAAGTGTTGGTCCTATTTATACCTTTATTTCTAAACATCTATATTAACATAGCTCAGACAAATATATTCTTAATATATCCATATTTTTGTCTGCAACTACATGCATATTGGTTACTTTTAACGTTAATGTATAAAAATAGAAAAGAAAAAACGTTGGCATTTTACAATATATATTTTAATAAAATGTTTTACTAAAGAACATGTTGTTGCCTCGCTTATATAGGATCAAATAAATGCCAGAATGTTTGTGACATTTAATTCATTGATGAGCGCTAAATAGAAGCAGTCGGAAGAGAGTAGAAAATGATGTTTTCTGAATATATTTTAATTTTTTGTCCATGTTTTAAGAGATTGTAGTTAGAATGCTTATGGCTAATCTACCATGAATATTCTTCTGTAACTAATACACTTTATATTTAAGCTAATTTGGTTAAAGCAGTTTTCCTTTTTTCTTGCTTTAAGGGTAAAACTGCTTGAGCTTAAATATAAAAATATAGAGCTGTTAATATTTTCATCACTCAGATTTTAATGTAAAGGGAAAAGAACCAATAATGTAGTATGGTTCACATCCATGAATCAATATATTAAAATATGAAGTTATTTCTTTACTTGTTTAAACCTTTATGAATCAAAATTCCTAAACAGGTACTTTGGCACACAGTGGTGACACAGATGATATGCTTCGTAATGTGGCATTTCACCAGGTATGCACTGTTTAATGAGACAAAGTCAATCTTCAGATATAATAAAATACAATATTCGCTGAAAATTATAACCTGAGACCCCTCAGTATATACAAGGGACCATCCTGATTTTATTATATGTAGCTTTAAGGAAAAGTCCATAGGTCTGAAAAGCGTTAAAAATTGTTTATCCTTTTCTTATATTTCTCTTTAGGATGGTTGGTATGAAGTGATTGAAAAACAGGTTGGATCAAGATCTAAACCTGTCCAACTAGAAATAACAATTCTTGAGGTATGTTATAGTTATACAAACATTATAAATACCATGTTAGTAAACATCCTGTTATACAAAAATATATAATTAATTTTAGTCATTATTCTGTTTACAGTAACCAGACTGCATTCTAATGTACTTGTAAATTGCTGATTGGATAATGTTTTACAAAATTGTATATCCTTCAATACACTGTTGGAAATTGGAAGTCATTATGTAACGTCGCTTTTGATTGACTAGCAAGTGATTTTATTCAGCTGGCATTTACTCTGTGTTTTGAAAACAATATACCTAGTGAATTATAATGGGATAACCATATTCAAAATATTCATTTGGGCAAGTATATCATCAGATATTTGGTCAATAACTGCACTTTACAAGCCCACTGATGAGTTGCCTTTAACCTAAATTATTTCTCACCGTATATCTGACAATTCATCTCCCAAAATGACAATTTTTAATACAGTTATACCCTAAATATAAGGGCCAGAATGGGGTATATTGGGTAGCAATTTTTGGCCATATTTAATATTGATTAGCGATTTTTAGCCCCCCAAAATAAGGTTTAGCGATTTTGAGGTCTAAAGTTTTAACGATTTTCTGCCTAAAAGATAATAAGATTCCAAGACTTATGATTTCCAATTTAACCATTCTACAATTTAATGAGAAGAGCAAAAATGTCAATTATATGCTTTATTTATTAACAAGTGAATTTTATTGATTAGTCAAATATTTCATTATAAGCGATTAAGTTACCAACATCTTAATGATAAGCAATTTTTATAGGTACAATGAATTTGAGACAGCTCTTGACATTATCTTGCTTATACAAATGGCAACCCGTAAACACTTGGCGCAGTTGGTAGAGCATTAGACTGGGGGTCCACGGTTTGCTAGTTCAAGCCTTACTTGAGTCACTGTGTTGTGTTATTGAGCAAGACACTTTATCTGCTGCTTAGTAATGGTTAAACACAGGAAGAAAGGAATCGTTCTGTTATCACTGAAAAATTGTTGACGGGCATGTAAAACATCAACACAAACAAACAAAACAATCAGCAATCGCTCAGAGAGGTTTACATTAATTTGCAATTTTAAAAAAGCTGTTCAAGTTTCAAAACACAATGTACCTCTAGCACCACCAGGTAGATGTGCATGAGAGCTGTATATATGAGCCGTGACATGTGATTTCCAACAATGTGGCATTTTGACTAGTGTAGACTCAGACCAGTCTGTGCAGCATCCCTATATGCTTAGAAACTTCAAATGATGTTCAGTCAGTAGCTAAACATGCATAGAATATTCAAGCGACTAGCAAAGGCTCTTATCAGACTGCGCGTATGCGCAGGCTGATCTGAGGCTTTGATGGTCGCACATACCACATTGTTGGAAATCTCTTGTCGCGGCTCATATGTAATATGAACCAAAATCTCATTAGCAGGCCAATTTATTATAGGAATTAATTTTATCTTTGTGGATTTTATTGATGTGTAAACTCCGACGAATCGCTCACAAACTGAGTAAAGCCCAAAGGGCGTTATGTAAGGTTTGTGAGTGACTCTCTGGAGTTTACACATGAATACAATCCACAAAAATAGCAATTCCAACTTTGGAACAAAACAGCACAATTATAAAGGGTTGTTGACAATATTTCAAATTTTAAATCCCGCTGAAGGAAAATAGTTCGTAACCACTGTCTATGCAAGATGGAGTAGCCATCTTGAAAATTCTGTCAGTTTAAAACTTTGTTTTGCTTAATAATGATTAAAATGGCATTTTATTAGGAGCGAATATTTAGTTTGGAATTGTTTTCTTTTGTCAAATAACCAGCTTGCTTGGCTCATTGAAGATTTTTTAGATATAGACCCTGCCACGGATCTACAGGTTTTAAAAAGCACTTAGCCATCCTTTACAAGTCCTGCCTAAAATCTTCACATTAGGGGGACCTAAGCGTCAATTTAAAAAGTTTGTTTTGACGCGATCAAACTGCGTTGTAATATTTTGTTGTTGATGTAGCTTGATATTGTTTTGATGACAATTCTCCTCAATGACGTGACTGTTTGTTAAGTGACGTCACATTATCTCATCATCCAGTTCATTTCTTTCTGTTCTTTCTGCTGCTTTGAAGATGCACCACCATACGTTGTAAAGGTGTTGTTTTTTTTCAAATGAGCTTTCAACATGCCTAACTATATTTAAACTGGTGAATGTTTTATCTCGGACAAAACTATACCTGTGTTTAAAGTTTTATGTACAGTGGGTTATTATTAACACAATCTTAGCACTGTGAAATCAAGGCAGGTATCAAATGAGCCGCGACATGAGATTTCCAACAATGTGGTATGTGTCCAGCAAAGCCTCAGATCAGCCTGTACATACGCGCAGTCTGATCAGGGACTTTGCTAGTCGCTAGAAAATTCTGGGAGTGTTAAGCTACGGACAGAATATCATTTGGAGTATCTAAGTTTGAAAATGGGCTACACAGGTCTGTCAGAGTCTACACTTGTCAAAATGTCACATTGTTGAAAATCACATGTCGCTGCTCAAATATTCTTACGCATGTGTTTTATCGAAGTGTAAAAATGATTTAATTTTGCTAATTGACCAATCAAAATTGAAACAAAGATATATCATTGAGTTGGGATTATACGCTTATAATGTGTAGAATTTTGTAGAAAAATTTAAAGAAATAAAGAGTGGTTATTGATTTAAACAAGTTATAGGTAGATGAATTAGAGGTGGAAGCTAATGCCTTAGTCTTCTAATCTAAAAAAGTAAATACACATGCTAGGGCCCTGAACTGTAAATTCTGAAATTTTCGTGAGAATTTTATTTTCTGGAAAAGCTCTAAAAGACACATTTGCAGCGTATAAAAAATCGTGAACACGACATGATTTACCTATATCAGTAAACGACAGAGTGATATCGCCAATTCGCCAGGGTTTGATTTCACGAAACGCGAAAATTAAAATTTGCGAAAATTTCTGAATTGACAATATTTAACTACAAGACTCAGCTGATGAGACAATGGTTCTTATTGCTAATTGCATATGCGTAAAATTGAAGCTCAAACATGATTTAGTGAGGCAAGGGGGTCTAAAGTTTGGTCTGAGCTTTTATATACTGCCATATTGTGTGAATGGGAAGCGAAGGCTCTGGCTTGTCTGAGTCTTTGCTGGTATCCTAAGCAACAAGTAATACAATCTATTTGCTGGTTCAAATCTAAATATGGGCCAATATACGAGATTTCAATACTTGCATCACCTTGAAATGAAGGGTCTGGCGAGCCTGCGCACATGGGCAGACTCGCCAGACCCTTTACTGCTCACATATACAAATTATGGATCTAGCTGAGGACTCAGTCTAAGAATTAGACCTCTAGGTCTGCTAGATAGGTCAACATGGGCGTTTATTAGAGGCTTTTGCTCATATGTGATAATTACCGAAATCCCTTGCACTGGCCCATATGTATATTTCTCTTTGCACTTTACTTTCAGTTGGATCTCTTTCTTGAGTATATATTCTATGATTTTAATTATGACGGCTACCAAGATATATCAACTTACGATGTTCATGAGTGTTTTGATCCTACAGATCAGTATACCTTCCAGATAACATTTCCAGGTGAGTAGAAGTCAGTTGTTTGTTCTTTGTTTTATACTCCCCCTCAATGTCATGCGCGGATCATGACAGTTTTGGCAGAGGGAGTCCAAATTTGGGGGGTTTGGTTTTTTGGGGAGTTTTTTGTTTTGTTTTGATTTTAAGTTTGAGGGTAGATGCTGAATTTAAATATCATTATAGGCGTGCCATCATTGGCGCTGAAATGGCGTTTCGCTGGAGTGCCAATAATGGCCCAACATTGAATGCTGGCTTGGAAGCTTTGTGATTTTTAGGGGATCCGGACCATTATTGCTAGATTACCAGATATTTTTGAGTGTTTATATCAGTGGGGGTCAGACCTCCTGTCCCCCTCTCTGGATCTGCGCATGAATGCGGTGCTTACTTGTTAAATTTAGATCACAAAAGTCTATAATTATTGTACTAAGTGCATTCGACATAAACACAGAAATAATATTGACTAGTTGCTTAGCAAATTTCTATGGCTTTGAAAATACCTGCGTGACTCATGTGATTCTTAGTATTGGTTAGAACGTTTTCAAAATAATTTGTTTATGTGTCTGTTTGAAAATTAATTGATAAGAATGTTGATTTGTTTCCTATCAGTAAAAACCAAAATATATTTCAAAAATGTTACACTTTGTTATATCTAATATCATTTTGTATGTGACCAGTGTCTTCCAAATGCTCTCCAATGGAATAGTTTCTTATTTTTGCAGTAGGTCACTACCATCCTAATTTAGACAGGTTAAGTAGCAGGTTCCAAACAAATTCAGTATTTGAGATGTCTAGAATTACACAGCTTCCACTAATGAGGTTTCAGAGAACTACACTTTACTATGACAACAACAACATCTATATCACAACAACCATGGTTGGCGAGCCAAGAATTCTAAGTAAGTAAAACACACAGTAATGATTTCCAACAATTTGGCATTTTGACACTTGTAGACTCAGATGAGCTTGTGCAGCCTCCTTTTAAGCTTAGAAACTACAAATACTGTTCAGACAGTAGCTTAACAATCATGAATTACTCAAGCGACTAGCCAAGGCTCTGATCAGACTGCGCTTATGCGCAGGCTGATCTGAGGCTTTGCTGGTCGCACATACCACATTGTTGGAAATCTCATGCACTGGCTCATATTATACTAAAATATTGCTTCTGCAAAATAGCAAATATACCTGTTAATAAATATTAGGTGTTAAAACAAGTTTGTGTTAATATTAATCCATTTAACCCTAGCTTCCATTTTACATGACCGTGACAAACAGTGCAAGACCAGATCAGACGCCACAGAACACTTCTGCACTGTTTGCTTTCAGAATATACTTTTAGATTTTGAAACTTAATACCCAACAACCCTTAAATTCGAATGGATTCATCCATTTGATAAGGGTGGGAATACCATTCGGCATGAATAGGTTAAAACATGCCCTTCTCTGCTAAAGTAAAAATTGTTGTATAGCTTCAAACGCAGGGATCCTTTTCACAAGAATACAATGCACAAACTTATCTAGTATCTGATAGATGAGTGGATTTGCCCTTATATATGAGTATGCAGAGGAAATTCAGGTGCCTTTCTAGATTTGGATGACAACATGTTAAATTGAATCTGCTGAACAACATTTGAGTTTCCCTTCGCAGTTACAATTGCAGGAATTGTACAGAACATTGAACATTTACATATTGCTCTGATTTAATGTTTATAAATTACCTGCTGATGTGCACCTTTAATTGCGATAACATCAGTTTCTATAACCAAGAAAGTGGTTGTTCGGGGTGATATCTTTTTCTGCATAGTAGACCTTTATTCCAATGCTTATTGTCTTTTAGCTAAATTTTATTCAATTACTATTAATGATACATGTTTTAGTCAGTTCATATGGGTTGTAACATATACCATCAGAAAACAGGCAAATGTTAAGATGGGCATGTGCTGCTACACAAGTTCATCACTGCAATGGCTGCTCGCATATACAATGAAATAAGCAGAAGACCCAACAAAATAACATGTTTTGCATAAAATAAAACTAGGTTTTCTTGCATTGAGGCCCATATGTGTAAACTTGTTTTACTTTTCTTATAGACCCATGCGTTCAATTATTAGCATGCACGCTTGCTTTAATGCACATAAATGTTTCAAATTTTTTGACAAACTTTTTTCTTGCTGGGGGTAATTTTTATCAACTGGTTATAACCTTTGCAAACAGTTTTGACCCAGATCAGAACCGACAGAATATCTGCCCTGGTCTGGATTTAAACTGGTTGACACTCTGATTGTGTTCCTGATTTGTGACAACAAAAGCATAAAAATACATAGCATGCAAACAATTAGAGTGTTTTGTTTTGACGCTGATTCGTTTGTGTTTTTGTGGCATTTTACAGGCTACTATACTTATGTACAACAAGGGAGTGTTCCTGAACATCCTGAAGGTGTATATGATGAGATACAGAACCTAGATGCCTGCCTACAGTTATGTTATACCAGTACTAGTTTTGTGTGTAACAGTTTCTATTACTGTCCAAATGAGCTGCAGTGTCTGTTTAGTAAGCAGCATGTTCCAAACACACCAGCTATACAATCAGCTGATGCTTGCCAGGCCTACTCCAGTAAGTACTTCAACACTAACAGACAATCATTAGATTGTCTCTATTATTGAACCATTTGAGAAGAATTGGGTACTTTACCCGTATATAATTCCAACTCAATGTTTTTATCGTTTTATCAGCAATTTAGATTGGTCCGTTGGTAAAATCAAATGGTTTTTACACTTCAATAAAAACCCCTGCGTATGAATATTTGATATCTGCTTTGGTTCCACAGTGCTAAAAACGAACTGTACATAAAATTTCAAACACAAGACTTAGTGGCAAGTAGGGTACCCTATAGTTGTGTCCGATATAAAACATTCACCAGTTTAAATAAAGTTAACATGTTGAAAGCTCATTTGAAATCCCTTACCCCGTATGGGAGTGCTTCTTCAAAGAAACAAGAGGAACTCTAAGAAATGAACCGGATGACGAGGTTATGTTACGTCACTTAACAAAACAGTCACGTCATCAAAGAGAATCGGCATCAAAACAATGGCTACATCAACAACGAAACGTTTCAATACAGTTTGACAGCGTCAAAAGGTTAACGCTTAGGTCCTACTAATGTGGGGATTTTAGGCAGGGACTTGTGAAGGTAAACTTGTGATTTTTGAAACCTGTCATTCTGTGGAAGGGCCTAAATCTAAATATTCCTCAATGAACCCAGTAGCCAGGCGGCTAAGAGCCAAGATTGTGCTATTTCGGATACAAGCATGAAACTTTCCACACTTGTTAAGGTTGGTGAGCTGATGATTTTTAGATATAGAACCACTTCGACAAATTTCCTCGGCGCATGCGCAATGCAAAATCCACTTCCGTTATAAGAAAATTTGGTCTCACTTGACTACACAGACCAATATTCGCGTTTAACACGGTAAAAAATCGAACCACTATATCCATAGATGTCCTAAAAGACATAAACAGATATATTTAAAAAAAAAATCCATAATTACGCATGCGCAAACTAACTAATGCCTCCAGTAATCTCCTTTTATGATGTCAAAACGGTAGAAACCATTGAATAAATGGAATACTTATATATTTTGACTGGGAAATAAATGTTTTCTGATCAATCATTTATCTAATAATTTTTTCTGCACATGCATTCAGGCTAGAGAACCACTGTACTAAAACAGTGCAGTCATTGTGGGTCGGTTGCAGTCGATGAGGGCACAAACTATATTACTTTGGTTTACTGTGATCAGTTCTATGAGCTAGTTCTTTACAGCTAGTAATTTTCATACTGATGTTTTCAATTGCAATTATCAATTAGGTATTGTAGTTCATTCTGAGACAATTCGAGCCTTTAAATTTTAAAACTAGCTGAGTACCAGCCAATTTCTTGATAGCCAGTGGGATTTTTTATGTGTACGATATATTTTCACAGATTAATGAGACACTATTAGAGTCATAAGTTATGATTTAATGGCATCACATAATAGAGAATACAAATAAGCAAATGAATAGAATGTTTTGCATATTTCTATTTATTTTTGTGAAGTTGCAAACCATTTTGTAGCTGTAAGCAAAATCCAAGTAGTCAAGGGCATTGTTGTAGTAGTCGAGGAACTAAATATAATCAATTTGTATGCAATCTATGACCCGGTCACTGGACCAGAACAGCCTAAATATGCAGTTCTATGCGTACAGTATGAAAGTAAGAAAGGGGGCAAAGATCAGCAATCAATACAATCAAGTACCACACCTGACCCAGGATACCAAATGGGAAAGTAACAACCACACAATTTAACACCACAAACGAGAGCCAAAAGGTCAGCCCTTTCCCAGCAGGTGACCACAAGGCAGCAAGGAGCAGACGGGAAAGCATGACAAACACAATACAGAAATAACACAAATGATCCACGGAAGAAGTACCGCATTGGAACGGTCAGTAAAAATAGTTTAATGGAGGGCTTAAACCAGTTTCACTTAAATAACTTTCAAAATGCCCTGCCCTCAGATTTAGAACTTTAGCGAATTAAAGTACCAATATATTGCATTTTATCTAAACTAACTAAAGTAAGCATATATTCCAGAACATAAACAAAAGTGCCTTCCATTCTTTTTTCAAGAAAAAATATCACCGTTTTTGCATTACTCAGGTGCTGTATCGAATAACGCTTAACTCGCATAAATCTTTGTTAAGCAGATACACAGCTGGATATATTAGTGACAATAATAAGCACAGAATATGTTCATAAGTAAATATTGACAAAATAATACCCTTTTTAACAGCCAGGTAGGCTTAAACGGTATATTTGTGCCCTCGTCGACAGCAGCCTACCCCAGATGGCAATGCTGTTCGAGTTCAGTGGTTCTCTAGCGCAGCATTTGACATGAATGAATTTATCTTGTTATGCTGGGGACATGCATGGTTTACCAATCATGTTCTTGAATGACTACAAATCGTAATGTAACTTTGACTGTTACTCATGTTATGGAGTTTACTGAAGAGTGTTTGACATATCTTTTGGACGTATGTCCATGCATTGTTATGCGTTTATTTTTGGTTACTTGGCACCTAGGCCAAGATGACAAGATCACCTTGATCTTATATACAAACTTATACATTTTTAGAGTGACATATAACCAAGAGAGCTGGCAATATGTGCCATAATCTGTTTGTAAGCTGATATGAAACAGCCTCCTCAAAGGATTTTCAGTTATTTAACATTACCAATTTTAAAAACAGTCATCAATTTACAGAAAAAATTGAGTTTTCAAAGTTGCCATCACAGGCACAAAGGGTCGTACACTGGAGAGCTGCATTGTCTATTTCTGCAACCTTGAAGACAGCCATATCTCACAAGGTCAAGAGAAGATAGTGATTCTTGTGGTATGGTGGTCCATAGTGGACTGTACATTCCAGTGTCTAGTTTTATCCATCACAGTTTGCTGGACTTGGTAATCATGGCCCTGTTCTAGTACTTACTCTAACACATGAGCCTTGATTTGCTGGATGGGTTTATCTTGCTTTTGGGCGTACAGGACGTCTCAGTTTACAGTTATATTGAACCTACCATAGATTACTGCATATGCGCTTGGCAGTGAATAGTCATGCTTTACCTTTTTATAAGAAAAATCGAATTACCTCATTATTATGCATCTTTAAAACTATAATAACCCCTACACCTTTAAGTATCTGAACAACGGAGGCTCCATCCAAAATGGCAACACTGACTCAAAGTCCGAAATCTTTTACAGGAAGACCAAATGCCTCGATGCCAGTCAGTAGCTTCACAACCGATATGATCCATATCAGGCATCCCCCACACAAAATGTAACTTTATCATATCCACATAAGACTATCTAATGCTTGGTATGGTTTGTTTAAGGGAAGTGAGACACTCGAAATATGCATATACAGCTCACTGACAGTTTGGAGACAGTCCATCGAAATACAGTGATATGAGGTCTGTGAGCTCAAGCACGGCAGAATATATATGTCTGCCAACCTGTTTATCTGTCTGTCTGTGAGCCTGTCTGTTTGTCTATCAACAAGGTATATTGCCCTTGGCCAGTGACCTATATAAGCTACGCCACTGTCTTGGCTTAAAACATTACTTTTTCAGAGACATCCCCAAGTCAAAACAATCCAAATTGGTAAACACAAAGAAAATATGTCGTGGTGACTTTGGACCACCCTGGTAGCTCAGGTGGTGAGCCTGTCTGTACAGTGTTCCAAGGGCTTTAGGCATGAGCAAAAAAAACTGTTTATGTATGTCTGTCTGCCACAAGCCTACTATCCTCTTTTCTTAAACATTGACTTTTAAGTCTAATAACAATTATTATGTTTAGCGTAGACAGGTTTTTTTGTAAAAGCTTATACTTGTAAATAAATGGGGCTCTGTAACATCCGGTTTAAAGAAACCCACTGCGCATGCGCATCTAAACAGGTTTGTAGGTCCCTATATCATGTATATTGAAGATATGCTCTGGTCCCTTGATAGGGGCATCAGGTTTTGCGCAGTTTACAAAAATTAGAACAGACACCATCTTTGTACAAAATTCAAATTTTATGCGCATGCGCAGCAATTAAAGAATTAAGAGAACTAACCTACAAACAATTAACATCAGTTCTGCCATATTTTATTATTCTACAGCCAACATGACCCCTTCTTTAAAGTCAAACTGTATGAAAGCTCTATGATAAAAGCCTAAAATCAGAAAATGCTTTGCGCATGCGCAGTAGGCATTTCCCAATGTGGTTCTATATCCTATTCTGCTAAGTCAGTCATGATCTACAACTGTGCCAAATTTCATGCTTGTATCCGGAATAGCACAATCAGGCCAAAATTTGGCTCTTAGCCGCCTAGCTACAGCAAGCTAAAGAAAACTATTCCAAACTAATTGGAGTTGTTTTTGAGCTCAAACTCATATACTCGCTCCAAATAGAGTGCAATTTTAATCATTATTTAGCTAAACAACGTTTTGAACTAACATAATTTTAAAGATGGCTGCCCCATCTTTCACAGACAGCAGTTACGAACTATTTTCCTTCAGTATGCTTTTAACTTTGAAATGTTGTCAATAACCCTTTACAAATGTGCTGTTTGGTTCCAAAGTTGGAATTATAAGGAATGAAATTTAATTTTTTGTTTTTTATCGATGTGTAAACTCCGGAGAATCACTCACAAATTGAACATAAAGCCCTTTGGGCTTTATCAATTTGTGAGTGATTTGCCAGAGTTTACACATCGATAAAAACCTTTTATCGATTTGTGAGTGATTCGCCGGAGTTTACACATCGATAAAAACCAAAAAATAAAATTTCATTCCTATAATAAAAAGCCAGTCTTAAAACATACATATACAGCTTTCCTGTGGGGCTTGAAGCTTTATCAATTAACCACTAGTGCTTCATATATTTAGTAACGTTGTGTATAATTGCATTAAAAGCCATGTCACAGGCTATTAACAGTCATGTTTTAAACAGCACAAATCCACGTAATAACAAGACAACCCACGTGCTGTTGATGCACAGCTTTTTGACTTTAGTTATACACATTTCTGGGCTATCACAAAAAAATGACGCCATTAAAAGTAACATGCATAAAAGTGAGCATAGATTAGTAACGTAGTAAGTCTTTGCTCTGAAACTGGCGTTTTTAAAAACCTACGTTTCGTTCATTCTTTTGCACGCCATTATAATACTACAGAAATTCAACTTTTCAAAGCGTTTTCTCCAAAGTTTTTAAGCAACAAAATGATGAAATGCAATAATAGCTATCAAACATGTGTTTTTCTGAAATATTAGGCCCCAAGCGGTGTTCAAACCCTCACCTTTCAGACTCGGGTTACAGCACCTACCTCAGGGCCCAGCAGATATTAATGCATAGAAAATCACGTTTCATTCCTATCATTACAGTCATTGTAATACCGTAAATATATGGCGAAATCTAAGCGTTTTCACACCAAAACGCGATTTCAAAGTAATTTAATATCACATGAAAAATAGAATCCTGTATTACTGAATGCATTTACTTGTTGCAAAAAGAAGCGAAAAAACGTTCAGTAAGCATCATCACTTTTATTCAACTTGTTTAATAAATTCAATAATACATGAGCAGTTATGTAAAATATTGGCAGTGTAGGCCCAGATAAGATAAAGTTGAAAGTAATATATATGGAGTGAATACTTGTCATGTGCAAACTGGGCAACCCAGGGATATTTCACTAGCTGTAAATAAATGTATAGAGAGGATCTTAAATGAGTGACCGTGTACTCACGAAACAATTTGTACTCTGCTATCTGTCAGAATCCAATATTCATGAAGGTATAGAATATACAAGAATTCAAAACTATATCTATATCACACTGGTAAATGTATAAGTCGATTTGCTGGTATTTACGCGTATTGCCGCTACTTCATAAACCGGAAGTGGTAGATATTGGTGTTAATACTATATAGAAAAACATGCCATATGCCTAAAGGACTATAGACTTCAATCTTTTTGAAGTATTCTGTATGTGCATGTCGATTTATGTAAGCATTTAGGAATAGATTCGAGTACCAATCTGCATGATCGGTACTCGAATCTATTCCTAAATCGATTTATGTAAGCATTTAGGAATAGATTGGAGTACCGATCTGGATGATCGGTACTCGAATCTATTCCTAAATGCTTACATAAATCGCCATGTGCATGCCGAATACTTAAAAATGATCTAATGCTATAGTCCTTTAGGCATATGGCATGTTTTTCTATATAGTATTAACACCAATATCTGACACTTCTGGTCTATGAAGTACCGGCAATACGAGTAAATACCAGCAAATCGACGTATACATTTACCAGTGTGTATATACGCAGAGAAGTTCAACCAACTTCAACTGGCACAAAATCAGCTGATTGATCATCACAAAATAAAGAGAATCTAAAAAATACTTTAAGACTGAGCTGTAAAAATATTTAAGCAAATTTCTTAAAATACTTGTACATGTGGTAGTTTTAGTTTGCTATTTCTATTGCAAAAGTAACCATTGCAATGTCCATGTGCAATATTACAAAGGTTTCATATTTTGTACATAGCACATGTTTGTACACCTTTTAAGGGTAGTGCCTGGCTTTTTGGATGAAAATGGACTGCATTGATAACACTTCGCAAAGAAATGAGACCGTGTTGTTCTTATTTCAATACAGGGACAGTTACTGCAAGGACTTATGCCCCACCATCAATTGATGCAGCTCTAAGAAGTTTAAAGAATAGCATATACAGAGGAAATTTGGTGGTTCTTATAGTTGAATCAATATTCATAGTAGGTATATTGAGGCATTTAGATATGAGTGGGTACAATGAAATCTGAAAAAATCTCAATCAAAACATATGTTTTGGGTACTCATAATATTAGACGGTTCTTTTGAGGACCAAAACAAATGTTAAAACTGATGGACAACACAATATTCTCATTTTTACACTCCCAACAGCATTGTTAGTAGCAATATACAATTTAGTTAATATAATGACGCATTTTAAAGGCTTTATATCTATCCAAACTAACAAATCATTATCCATGCCAATATTTTGAAAAACATTTGATATGAATATATCATTAACCCTTGCCATGCTAACATCACAGATCCTAATTAAGTGCACTTGGAGTAGAGCCAGTGCATGAGATTTCCAACAATGTGGTATGTGCGACCAGCAAAGCCTCAGACTAGCCTGCGCATACGCGCAGTCTGATCAGAGCCTTTGCTAGTCGCTTGAGTATTCTATGATTGTTAAGCTGCTGACTGAACATCATTTGGAGATTCTAAGCTTAATAGGAGGCCGCACAGGCCCATCTGAGTCTACATTTGTAAAAATGTCAAATTTTTGAAAAATACATGCACTGGCTCAGTACAAAAAAATCCTTATCAAGAAGGAGCAAATAATATTTTTGTTTAAATGTGCTGAAATGTGGATCCTTAAATTTGTTTTACCATCATTTCTCTAAGTAATGCTTACTTATATTATACCTTATATGTTTATTTGCTAATTTGTGAAAGTAGACAGGAAGGCAAAGATCTGAAATCGGTATAATCAAGTATGATACCTGACATGGAACCCTAATTGGTAAAGTGACAAAAACGCAAGAAAACATAACACACAAGAGAGCCAAGAGGTCAGCCCTTTCCCAGTTGGTGACCACAAGGCTGCAAGGAACAGACAATACAGCATAACAAAGATAAACATGAAACATAAATAACAAAAAGATTCACAAAAGAATCAACACCTTGGAACGGTCAGGTAAAAAATCACTAGGGTTAAATGGTACCAACCTCACCCTTAGTTTTCATTTGGGCCAAGACACATATATGTTGGTTCGGATAAAATAACCCTAACTTAACGATGTATGGATTATCTCCAAGTTCATACAAATCAAGATATTTAAAACGAGATAAAACAAAGATAAGGAGTCCACTGTACATGCAACTGAATACCAGAGCAAAGTAAAAACAACAGTTAAACCCCAGTGGGCCTGACAAAAGACATGGTATGAGGCCCCAACCCTCTCATCTATAGGGAAGTCTTTAAGTCAGTACCATCATAAAGTCTGAGGTCTGACCCGCAGGCATATAATTAAACAGATAAGTTAAGTTGTCAACCATGATTGGGTTTACCACCAAGCATGCAGTTGGTTGCAATACATTAATGTTATAACCAATCTTTTTGTGATGAGAAATTATTTTAATGAAATGCGCAGAAAAATATTTCTTCCATCAATTTTCTTTAGTTTATACACTTAGTCGCCATAAATTCTGGCTCTGAATGTCCCAGGTCCAAGAGAGAATTAAATCTGATAATGCAAAATTGATCATTTGTTACACATGGATCCCTTATCCTATTCCATCTAAGCTGTTTGAAATAAAACTGTTTGCCAATAATAGCCGCCTTTAGGATCTAATAAATAAGTACTACTGGCACTGGATAGTCATATTGGCTGTATACTTAAATTCCTCAGGCAGATATGGTTATCCAGGTTCAATATGACTTAATGGCATACACACCAAGGCCATGTACTTACCTCCGTTCGTTATATCAAACAATGCCATGCATTTTTATACTCTGCTCTGATATCCTCTAAGACAATTATAATGGTCAATTTGTTTATTAATTTATACTGTTACATTTAAACTTTACTACATTTTTGGGGATTGCCATTTCTTGTTTTATAATGTCAGTATACTTTGATATATTTTCAGTGGTACGATTATACAGCCACTTCAATTAGAACTGACATGGTAGGCACATCACCACAGGCAGTTCAAGGTAGGAACTATTGTAAAGTCCTCTGACGGTGGGTCAGGCCTCAGACTCTATGACGGCTCTGACGTAAAGCTTTAATCAGCGGGTTGGTACCTGATGCTTATCTGTAGCTGGACCCACTGTGGCTCAATTTGAGGTTTTCTTTAGCTCTGACTATCTGTGTGTCATGAGCCCTTTTCTTTGTTTCATCATGTTGTGTTAATTTGATTAGAGTGTGTTTCCATGATGATACATTGCATTAGTTAGATGGCCTCCATGCGAGCTGAACATTTCTTGTACTTCAACAACAGCAGAATCTAGGGCGAAGATTTGGTACCAGTAAAATGCATTTAAGCCCCCCCCCCCCCCCCCCCCCCCGATGGCTTAGGCTGCTGTCTGTTCTAAGGCAGTGGTTCTCTTGTTGTTGAATTTTTGTTTATTGTTACTCCCATTGTGGGGGGTCTGTAATTATACCCGCTTTTTTCTTTAGAAAAAAGGGTATATTAATTTCGTGTCAAAGACGGTCCGTAGTCCGTCCGTCTGTCTGTCTGTCTGTCCCTCCATCCATCCATGCGTACGTCTGTCTGTCCGTCACTTTTCTTGTAAATGTATCTCCTCCTAAACCGTTAGAGGTAGCAACTTCAAACTTTGTAGTTGAATAGGTCACATAATGTAGAGGGTACTGGGCAACATTTCGTGTGACCTTGACCCCAAGGTCAAGATCAAAGGTCAAATATTGTATTTTCTTGTAAATGTATCTCCTCCTAAACGGTTAGACGTAGCAACTTCAAACTTTGTAGCTAAAAAGGTCACATAATGTAGAGGGTACTAAGCAACATTTTGTGTGACCTTGACCCCAAGGTCAAGGTCAAAGGTCAAATATTGAATTTTCTTGTAAATGCATCTCCTCCTAAAACCTTTTGACGTAGCAACTTCAAACTTAGTATCTGAAAAGGTCATATAATGTAGGGGGTACTGGTCAACATTTTGTATGACCTTGACCCCTAGGTCAAGGTCAAAGATCAAATAATGTATTTTCTTGTAAATGTATCTCTTCCTAAACGGTGAGACATAGCAACTTCAAACTGTGTAGCTGAATAGGTCACATGGTGTATAAGGTACTGGGCAATGTCTCATGTGACCTTGATCCCAAGGTCAAGGTCAAAGATCAAATATTGAATTTTCTTGTAAATGCTTCTCCTCCTAAAGCTTTTGACGTAGTAACTTCAAACTCTGTAGGTGCATAGGTCTCATGATGTAGAGGGCACTGGGCAACATTAAGTGTGACCTTGAATGTCAAATAATGTACTTTTTTGTAAATGCATCTTCTACTAAACTGTTGGACGTAGCAATTTCGAATTTTGCGGATGCAAAGGTTATATGATTTGGAGGGCACCGGACAACATTTGGTGTGACCTTGACTCATAGGTCAAGGTCATATAGTGTATTTTTTGTAAATGCTTCTTCTCCTTAACCATTGAACATAGCAACTTCAAACTTTACAGGTGCATAGATCATTATGTTGAAGGTACTGAGCTACATTTTGTGTGACATTGACCCCAAGGTAAAGGTTATAGGTTAAAAAGCGGGTATTTGCGATGGTTTACCATCGACTTCTGCTCTAGTTGTTCTATGTTTTGTTGTACGTTTCTTTATGTCATTCTAGTATTGCAATCATCTTGATGGGGAAGAGAAGGCTTGTTGCTTTGCTTAATTTGTCTTCCTGGTGACTCGTGATGGTTGAGCTGCTCTTCCTCGTGGTGCCATGGGGTTGTCTTCGGTTTGTGATTGTGGTATTTCCTGATCATACTCACTTACTATTTTCTATAACACTTTATTATACGCAAATCAGTGAAATACTGGGTAATGTTAAAAGAATATATAGTCTGGAAGATATTTATTTTTTCAGACAAATGCCAAATGTATTCATTGAGTGCAGCAAAAAATCAGTATTTTTGCTTATAATACCGATTTTATATTTTACAACAAAAAGTAAAATCTATTTGGTACATGTAAATTCAAAAAAGGTAAATCTTCTTTTTTATACTCAAAGGAGAGCTACAGAAAGCAAATTTTACTTTTGTCTTGGTCGTTTCGTTACATTTTACATTTTCGGTATGTTTATTGGGAATACTATTTAATGCAACACAGTTTTCACCTAGAAAATTGTTAAAAATTACATTTTACCACATGAACAAAAGGTATTTGCCTTTGAAGAAAGTTTTTTTTTGTTTGCCTCAGGACTAATGTTTTGAGCAAAAATAGACATAAACGACCATAGAGTGACACCATAGGGTTTTAATTGATGTCAAAATGTAAAAAGCGTAATTTCTTACAAAGACACTTCAATTAAAACCTTTTTAAAAAAAGTTTCAGTCCAAGAATTATCAATATGCCTTTTAGTTGCGGTGAATGCATTACTCACCAGTGAAATGATATGATATATTTTCACTGCATATAATGTCAATTTAAGTCACATTAGATATGCATTGAATTCACTTCTAAGTTTAAAATAAAATGCCTATGTCAAAATTTACCAGTGAATTTTAGAACATAACCTATTTTAACTGGGCTTTGGACTACCTCTGCTTTCTTCATTGACATCCCTGAGTCCACTACAGAATTCAAACGCATGGGACTTTAATGGTTGCGAACCAAAAAGCTAACAATGTTTATTTATTCCCTTAATTAAATATTTATTTTTTTTTTAAAATGGCACTGAACGATTTTAGGTTTATGTCTTTTTTTGCTTTTTTTAAGCTCCAGCTTGGCCTTATTCTGTGTTTTTTGGATTGGATGACACACACATTATCCTACGTCATCACCCATAAAAGACGCCATGTTTGACGTCAAAAGTGGTTATATCTATCATTAACTAATTGTATAAAATTGAAAGAAAAATCCGTTTTTGACATGAGTATACTCAAACGCTACATTCTCACAGCATACTTATTCTCATGGTAAACTATTATTCCAGTAGAAATAAATCACTACGCAATCTATCAGTAGTTGATAAATGCAAATAAGTGGTGAACTTTTGGCTACAAACCACTCACAGAATAAAAACTTCAAAAAGGTTAAGTTGAGAATGAAATAATATGAATAATAAATGCAAATTTCACCTGCCTTCCCAGCCATGTCATTTAAATTTCTTATTTCTTGAAATATTTTTAGTTAATCCCTGCAGCTTTTACAGCTCAAAGCGAGTTAGATATTGATGTTCATGAATTTGAAGATAAATTACATGACTAGGTCAGAAACTTCCTGCAAGCCCAAAACAAACTAGTTACCATGAGAAAGTGAAGTCCCCGTTCAATATGGCTGCTGTGTGGAGGTTGTGAAATACATTGGAAACCAGATAGGAATTCTACGCGATAACTGTAAATAGACAATATGTATTGAAGGACTGGATAATAGTAAGCTAACAATGATTTGATTGTATCTTCAGTAAGCATATAAATATTGATCACTGAACTGTTAGTATCGTGAGAATATGGAGGACTATATGATTATAATTAAGACATCCAATGATTAAATTGATTTTTATTTCTTAAGCTATTCCTGAATTCGTTTCATTTAATTTGACAATGGTATCAGTTATTGTACTAAGGGTTTACTATCTACCATACTTATGATTTATTAATGATCATTTGATTTGAGACTTCTATGTGTGCAGCAAGTGACACAATACTCATGCCAAGGTACTGGCCAAAGTTATTACATGTCTTGCCTTCTGAACAATCCCCCCCCCCTGTCAGGCAAATATTTTGTCAGCAGACACCCCCTGAGCCTGGGGATGGTGTCAATAGGTCAAAATTCACCTTTCAGAATATGGTTATGCTGCATATCAAATTAAGGATATCGCTAATGCAGCAACATGGTAGCAATATTTTGCCCTCAGACCCCCCCCTTCAACCCTAGGGATGGGGTCAGTAGGTCAAAATTCAACTTTTTAGAACATAGTCATGTTACATATCAAATTAAAGAGAATCACGAGTGCAGCAGTATGGTAGCAAATATTTTGCTCGCAGACACCCCCAGACCCTGGGGTTTGGGAAAATAGGTCAAAATTCATACTTTTCAGAACATGGTCATGTTGCATATCAATTTAAAGGTAATCACGAAATGCAGCAGCATGGTAGCAATTATTTTTCCTGCAGACCACAACTCCCCCCCCCCCCCCACACCATCCCCCCTCAGCCCTGGGGATGGGGTCACTAGGTCAAAATTCAACTTTTTACAGAACATGGTCAAGTTACATATCAGCAGAGGGGATGCAGCAACATGGTAGCAAATATTTTAACCACAGACACCCCAGACCCTGAGGATGGGGTCAATAGGTCAAATTCAACTTTTTCAGAATATGGTTATGTTGCATATCAAATAAAAGAGAATCAGGAATGCAGCAACATGGTGTCAAATATTCTGCCCACAGACACCTCTTGGGCCTGGGGATGGGGTCAATAGGTCAAAATTCTTTTTTTTTCAAAACATGATCGTTTTGCATATCAATTCAAAGGGATTCACAAAATGCAGCGTTAAGGAACGGTTTTTAAAATAAAAATAGGAAAAAAATCGTTATTGTCAAACTTAGAACCAAACATCATAGAATTCAACAAATGTTTAATGCAATGGCGTCACAGAAAACTGACACTGACGGTAAAGATTGTTGTAATAAAATCATATGCTCTCCTTATACTCATATATACTTTAACATTCTTGCCAAATCCGCCCAAGGAAACTATCAACATATAGAAAAACTGATCTATGATTTAACATGGGATGCAAAACAAGATTAATATAAGCGTGAAATAATTATATCTGATTATGACAAAGGGAGCCATAAAATTATCGACATAGAAAAATTTATTTGGTCATTAAAAAACAAGTTGGATAAAACGTCTGTTACAATCTGAAACCAATAGTCTACTGAAACATCTATATAAAAACGTGTTTAAACAATTTGGTGGTAACAATTTATTTGAATGCAATTTCAAAGAAGCGAACATTATAAAACATTTTTATAAAAAAACTTACTAACAAAAGAGTTATATCTAACTACCACAGTGAAATGAAGTGGAACAATTCTAATATTCATGTTAGTGAAAACAGGGTTTTCTAAAAAGAATTGTTTTGGCTAGGTATTAAGCACATTAAAGATATCTATGACCAAGAAAACCAAATATACTACTACTTTCATAAATTGCAAGAGAAGGTCAATATACCAGCCACCGAGATATATGAGGTTTTGAGATATATGGGCATTATAAACAATATGTCAAAAGACTGCAAATTTTAACTTAGACAAGAAAACCAAAAATATCCTAAGGTATCTAGCTTCCTTAAGCAAATAAGAAATCAAACACATGTCAACAAATTTATCTACAATAATTTTATGATATACATTCAATGTGCATTATGTAAGACAGCGATCAAGTGGAATGAAACATATCAGATGAAACGCTTCAATGGAAAAACATTTTCCTAACTGTTTTTAAATCAACAAATGTGTTAAATTGCCCAATCTCCAGAATAAATATCTAATTTGTATTGTACCAACTAACCAGTTCTTAACAAAATGCAATATTGTTGGTTCTGCCCTTTGCTATTTTTTGTAGTAAGGAGATAGATCCTGTTTCAAATCTGTTCTTGGAATGTGCACATGTACAACAATTTTGGACTTCAGCGTCAGACCTTCTGCGAGTGTGCAATAGCAATATAAACATAATATACTGACGGACTTTAAAAACGCAACACTTGGATAACAGCTTTAATTAATGTCTCGTAAAAGAAGGCAGAACAAAAATGTTGATTGTATGCTAAAGAGCATTTATTTGTAAGTAAAACATGGAAAATTAGTCCATCTAAGATAAACTTAATGCATTGAAATGTAAACTTTTCAAGATAGGGGTCAACTGTTTCATGTGACCAAAAGTTATGAATGAAAGATTCTCTACTTCTTTAAATCAAGAAATACTAGGCGCATCAAATTTGTATCATGGTCTCCGTTAGTCATCAAGAAATCACTCTCATATTGTTTGGCAGGTTTGCGACACAGCTTATTTGCGTATATGACCTTTATCTGGGTGTACCCTTTCATTCAATAGCTTTAAATCTCCTCTACTTAAGGAATGTTTAAATGGCTAAATTCATACGGAGCAAATAACGTCATCCAGTTCTGTTGTACAGTTAAAACTAAAGTGTTTGCTGAAGGAGCCAACTCATGATGACATTATCGAAGCAAAGGAAGTTTACATTCAACAGTCGTTTGGAAGATATAAGGGGAAGTTAGTGTTGCGTAATTAAAGTCCGTCAGTATAGTTAAAACAATAAGATTCGGTAGTTGCCGCTCAAACCTAAATGTAATACCATAGTTATAAACTTTATAATTTTCTTGCAAAAATTACATTTTTCAAAAAACGCAAAATAAAATAAGTTCCAAACATACATGTTTTAAGTTTTACCTGTCTGATGGAATTAAGATAAAAAATGGATATCTTTGCTTAATGACAAACAAGCCTTTTTATTATAAATTTGGAAAAGTTTAAGATAACTTTAATATAAAATAATTCCAAATGGCAAGTAGTTAGCGGGGGATTCTACTTTCTCTCTCTCTCTCCATTTTTTAAAAAAAATGTAATTGTTCCACTCTGTGTATTTTTTTTTAAACAAATCAAGACTATGTTAAGGTAAATTCACGAATGTTTGTTAAGACATGTGTATGCTTTTCTTACGAATGGTATATTGAGTAATTGGTGTTTGTATTGATCTTTGTACATTGTGTAAAAGTAATAAAAAATAAATGAAAAAAAAATCATCTATGTATTTTAGCTAACCCACTTCACCACTTTACGATATACAAGAACAATTCAGAAAGTATATACATAGACAGTGAGACAGTTAATCTGTCTGTGGATGAATGTGCCAAAGCCTGTCTGGACACTAGAGCATTTCAGTGCCAAGGCTTTTACTACTGTGACACATCATTCATGTGTGGTCTGGTGAAGACACGTCCAAGCAGATTACCCATTCCACCAACTAATTTGGCATTGTCCTGCTATATTTATCAACGTAAGTACAATCGTTTTTGTTACACACTAAGAGCTCTCTAGCTATATCAAATGTAGATTTTACAAATTTTAAAGCTTCTAAATGTTTTTTCCGCATCATTACAAAACTGAGCCGCAGCATGAGATTTCCAACAATGTGGTAGGTGCATATGCGCAGTCTGATCAGAGCATTTAATAGTCGCTTGAATATTCTATGACAGTTAAGCTACTGACTGAACATTATTTAGAATTTCTGAGCTTAAAAGGACGCTGTACAGGCTGGTCTGAGTCTACCCTTGTCAAAATGCCACATTGTTGGAAATCACATGTCACGGCTCAAATATAATCAATGTCATGTTATGTCTTCAGAGTCTTCAGAATAATATATGTTTTCACTTAAGACATTCATATAGAAGTTAAAGATCAAACTCAAACACATTTTAAAGATAAAGCTTATTTTCAAATTGAATACAAATTTACTGCTACGCTTTAAATAGGGCACTTTGTAATGCAAGACATTCAAAATCCGTCGATATAATTTTATTTAACGAGTAAACAAGTACTAAATTGTTCAGCCTTTAATTACCTCATTGGATCAATATTTTATGCTAACAAGGTGCATTGTTTTGTTGCTAATGCTTTGGATTTTATTTTGACAAATCTAAAAAATGCTCTAATATACATTTTTGTTACAATTGCCTACCACTGTAAACACAAATAGTCCCTAAAGATCATGTGAAAAGGTTTTAGAAATAAATTGAAATGAAACATATTATATCAGGCAACAAAATACTGAAAACCGTATAAAAATCCAATTATTAAAAAAGTAATGCCTATTTGAAATTCAGACTTGGTTTTGGTTTTCCAAAACAGACTTGGAAAACTAAAAATAAATTTTATCCCACAATGCACCATTCTGTTATGTCATATAAGGATTTAAAAATGTGGTTTGACTTCAAATATCTCAAACTGTGTATTTGAAAAGTGTATCTTCAGTTTGAAAATGCCATTGATTTAATTGTCTAAATTACATATTGTCCAATAAAATGATTTTTGATAAATTTACATAGAAAAGTGAGAAATCGAATTTTAATATTTTTTTTGAAATTTTAAAATGCATTTTTTTTCCTTTCAGGCAACATGTTTTTGGATTATCTTTATACTGTTTCAAAATAAGTTAACTTAATGATTGCATTTACTTATTTTTGTATTATTTAGATAAAGAAATGCATGGTAGAGGTCAATTTAATTTTTTATTCAAATATGAATTTAAAGCATAAAATTTAAATTAAATGAAATTTAATATTTAGAAAACCATTTATGCGAGATAAATCTTCGTTGTTTTGCAGAAAAGCTTGGAGTTTTTAGATGCAATTTTCAGCAACCTCTTTCTCACAATAATTGCTTTTATCTGAAATATTTGGTTAAAAATTTATTATTACCACTTCAGGTGATCTTTAATATTTTTTGTTTAATTTTATGAGCCAGTGTATGACAAATTTAACAAAATGATATAGGAGCCCAACAATGATTCATGAGGAGCTGGGCATCTGCCAAGCCTATGTGCCTAGCTATGTGCATATTTGCATAAAAATGCATAATAGTATGGACTCATTTATTCTTCATATTTCTTTGTTTGTACATATGAGCAAGTACACAATATTTTGGTACTTGTTGCATCAGTAAGCAGCGATGGCCCAGGCGAGTCTGTACATATGGGTGGGCTTGTCAGTGCTTTCACTGCTCGCATACACAAAACATGGATGTAAATTGAGACTCAGACTAAAAAAAAATTCTAACCTTGCTGGATACGTCAGCATTATCGTTTAAGTGGCATTTGCACATGAGCGATAAATAGAGAATACTAGGTGAGTGTCTTTTGATATCAAGTTTACCAGACAAGGCTTTGAGAACACTTGTTGACATTGCGAGGCTTGCTGAGCGACTCAACATGCATTCTCAAAGCCTATCCTGCTTAACTTGATACAAAAGACGCAAACCTGGTATTCTATTTATAGGTTAACCCATTGTTTCACTCTTCAAACTAGCGATTATGACGTAATTTTCGATTTTTTTTTTATTTAGCGTCATTGGCGACGTCATTCAAAAAGTGCAACGTCATCATGACCTGATAAAGGCACATGCTGTGAGATAGACAACGTTTATTGGGCAACGTGCAGCAATGTTGTTTATATGAGAGGTAACTGAAAAGTTCCCAAAAGTCTCATGCACTGGTCCATATAAAGATTTCATTTAAATAACCACGTGGTATATCTCAAACAAGACAATTTACATTGAATTGCTCACTCTTATATTTCTTACAGGAGACTATCTCGATGACTACACTGAAAGCCCAGGCTATGTGATGGCAACATCAGCCCTCATATCTTACTACCCTATTAGTTCAAGCAGTGAGTGTGCCCAGGAGTGTAGCCAAGATGACTCACTTCATTGTCGATCTTTTGAGTTCTGTGACAACACAAAGGAGTGTTTTCTCTTCCAAAATAGAACTGTTGGCACGCCTAGACCAAGAGGAATAACACAATGTTCCTACTTTACAAGTAAGGCCTCCTTTACCCTTTCAATTGTTGTCTAGATTGCAAACAACATGGACCCAGATCAAACTGCTCCCTAAGGAACTGTCTGATCAGGGTTCATAGGCAATAGGCAAAAGTAGTTTGAAGTGCATTTGAATATATTCAGCCAGCATAAAATTCAGACAACATTTATAGGGCAAAGATAAATTGACAGGATTAGTGTTAATTATTAACATGAAATAATGTATCCTGAAAAAATACACTATCTTACCCTGGTCTGTATTATTTATTCCATTGGTAAGTCCATTGAGAAATCATTAAAAGATATAATGTATTGATTTGGCTCAAAATCATCTGGTGTTCATTATTTTATGAACTACTACCATCGCATTTGTTAATAACTTTGATCAGTAAAATGTAAATCGAATACAGTCAAATCTAGGAAATTTGAAGTCGCTGGTACTTGAGGTTTACACTTCAAATTATCTAATTGTTCAAATTGTAGGTAGGTAGACATACGTGTGTATATTACCCCAAAAATGTTTTTATCAAACATGTTTGTATGCGTACAAGAAACGCATCAGGGAGACGCGTCTTTTACGCATCCAAAACATACGTTTCTTTTGTAAAAAAAAAGTTCATAAATAGTCACTCCCGGTTTAATCCATTAAGTCTTAATTAATTTGTAATTGGCAAGTATTTGGAAAGATCTGAGTTCGAATTTTTAAAATTATACTGTATTACTAACTCCAGTCAACAGTTGTGGCTAAATGTCACCAGTTTTGACGTCACTTACGTACGAAAGTCTTTTAAAATGTGTTAATTCATGAGATATAAAGTTTTCTTTCAAAAATAATTTCACTATATATAAATACATCAAAGTGTTAGTTCGTAAATAAAGCATTCTGTTACATGTACCAGTAGAAATTGATGTCTAGAATTGGTCTGACAGTTCATTTATATATTACCATGTGGAAGGCTTGTAGGAGCATTCAGTTAAATACAATGTTTTGCAACCCAATAACACCAATAGCATTCATTACGTGACATAATATTACTTCTAATGAATTGCAATCATATGGTGATTGATAGCGTTATGGCATCACTTTCCTTAGTTTGTCGTAGAAGTGCGTATTTCTGTGTTTAGCTTTACATACAAACATAGTGCATACTTTCCCCAAATTAAGGCACAAAAAATAAATATAAGGTATGTACTTAATTTTACGATGTGTATTGAATAATAGCAACATAAAATCCACTACCAAAACAAACACGCAACATTGTGTTGTTATATTTCAATAAACATAAACATAAAATGCACAAATTTTATGAAATACATTAACTCTTGTAAACATTCAAGCCATACGTTACCTCCTTTTCGGAAGGATCGTTCATCCAGATAGTATTATTGTTTGTCTATAATGATATTGAATCCATGCCAATCAGAGTTAACTAGAAAACAAAGCAGTCAGTTTATTTCAGGAATGGTCTTATGTGACCTTGCCTGTATAAAGTCTTTTTCTTTGCATTGTTATGAACTAAAACATTTTTTTCAGGAAATTACCTCATTAACTTTCAACCTGCAAGCAATGGTTCATTCATATTCTCGTCTGTGATACAGTTCTCAAGTGTGACTCCAAGTCAATGTGCACAGGTTTGTGTTGAACAGCAGGGATCCAGTTGTAATGGGTTTTATTTCTGCCAGCAGTCAACTGTGTGTTATTTGACATCTATGGGTAGTCAGTCTAACAATGCACAAGGAGAATCAAAAGTTGTGGTTGATACAAGCTTTCAAGCCAGTATTTGTACGTTCTATAAACGTAAGTTACTAATATGTATATTTAAGAAGCAAGTTAAAACAACATGTACAGCTCACAATCTAACCTATAACATCAAAAGGAAAATACATTTAAATGCAGACAAAGAGACACACGTATAAACAAGAATACAAAAAGCAAAGCAATCAGGCACTGAGGTTATAAAACTTTTTTATGCTCAACTCAACTGAGCTTGAAACTTATGCTCATAAATGTTAATTTGCCAACAATTACAATTGTTGATAATCATGCTCATAAATGTTAAAACGCCAACAATTGTTGGCATTTCAAATTTATAAGCATGATAAATACATAATTGGACAGTTTGAAAGCAAAATATGTCTTCATTTTTCAGCATTTTAGTTTTTATGAGTAGTTATTAAATGTCATGCTCAGTTGAGTTGAGCATGAAAAAATTATAACTTTGAGGTTGTGATTGTTTTGTATTTAAAACTGGTTTTGTGATGTAGTTATTTGTTTTTTTAACATTAGCAATCATCTCACAGAAATAGGAAAAAAATGCCCCAGGTTATAAATGTTCATGAGCCAAGTTATGACTAAATTATGTGGGATTGGCACCAAGCAAATTCCCAATCAGCTTGTTCATCTGCTTAGTCTGGTCAGTTTTGGCTATATGCAAGTATATATAGCATCATTGATTCATCATCTACCCATTGATTTCATAGCAAAGACTACGATCACGCTGACTGGACAACCAAACTGGTCTGAGTCTTCACTGGCCAAATATGTCATTTTGTGGTTTAGTTATGATGTGACTCGAATAACGTTAAGAAATTAGCTAGAATATGATTTTTACAAACTAATAGGCAAACAATGAAGGCTCAATCTTAGATGCCAAGTCTTCTATGAGCTATGGCTGATTGCATACTATAGTATCGAAGTCAACAAAGTAAGTAAAGGTGCAATGATCAGGAATGGATACAATTAAGTAGCACACCTGACCCAGGATACCAATGGGAAAGTGACAAACTCACAGTAGACACCACAAACGAGAGCCAAGAGGTCAGTCCTTTCCCAGCAGGTGACCACAAAGCACATATAAACAGACGCGCACAAAACATAGCAAACACAAGACAGAACAAAAACATAAAAGATCCACAAAAGAAGTACCGCCTTGGAACGGTCAGTAAAATATTTTACTGGAGGGCTTAAACCTGTTTAACGGCGCCAACCTCACCCTTAATTCAGGTGTGGATCAAGACACATAGATATTTGGTTTGCATGAAAGACCCCTAACTTATCAATGCATCATCTCCTAAAACATATAAATCAAGATATAACAGGAGATAAAGCAAGGATAAGGACTCAACAGTAAATTAAACTGAATACCGGAGCAAAAGAAATCCAACAGGTAAACCCCAGTGGGCCCGACAAACAGCCAAAGCATCAGGCCCCTACCATCTCATCAATAGGTAAGTCTTTAAGTCGGAACCATCATAGAGTCTGAAGTCCGACCCACCAGCGTGCAATTAAAGAGGAAAGCAAAGTTGCCAACCGTGATTGGGTTGACTACCAAGCATGCAGTCTGTTGCAAAGTCAACAACCAAATGTTAGCCCTCTAGTTATTCTAGATAACTTGCTGTCTGAAATCCTGACTTTATACATTGATGGTCACTACCATTTAGTCATCATGAGCTGCCTCAATTGATTTGATCAAGTGCGTGAGAATCATGTACATATTGCATTTGTGAGCAGCTAAGTGTGACAAGAGCATTTGCTGTTCACATACACAAAGTATGGACACAGAGAAAGGTTCAGTCACACATTCAGACATCTAATCCCACTATTTAGCCACACATTCATGTTTAATTGGTGCGTTTGCGCATATAAGATTAGTACCAGTATCTCATGAACATTATCAATATGAACCATGACATGAGATTTCCAACAATGTGGTATGTGCGACCAGCGAAGCCTCAGATCAGCCTGCCCATACGCACAGTCTGATCAGAGCCTTTGCAAGTCGCTCGAACATTCAATGACTGTTAAACTACTGACCAAACATCATCTGGAGTTTCTAAGCTTAACAGGAGGCTACATGTGCTCGTCTGAGTCTACACTTTTCAAAATGTCACATTGTTGGAAATCACATGTTGTGGCTCATTTATTTTCAGTTATTGAACCTATCAAGCCATCAGTGTCATCTTCTACATCATCATCACCTTCATCATCCACCACCACAAAAACAAAAATGACAACAACAGCTGCTCCCCCAGTAACGATAACATGTCCAACATTTCCAACCAGTACAAGCACTCCTACAACTTATACCAGTACCAGTACAACAACAATTACTACTACCACTCCTAGTACAAAAAGAGCATCCACAACTACCAGCACAACTACGAGGCCAAGTATTGCCCTGCCTACTTGTTCCTGCCCTCAGAAGACGGTCTTAGTTCCTGTAACTTGGACCCCTGGGACAACGAAGTCAGGCCTACCAACAGCTTTACACCTACAATCTGGTGACAATACAAATAATGGCAAAGACAAAACTAATGCAGGTAAATTATTTCGATCATATTGGCCATATCATGAGAAAACCTATTTATGATGTGTGCAAACAGCAACAGCAAATGAATACGACAGTCTGTGCATCTGTCTGTACTTGTATAAGATGACTAGGATACAAATAGCCTGGATATGGGGTTAAAGAACGTATCGAAAAGGTAAGCAGCAAAAGCTCAAGAGAGCCTGCCAATCAGCAGTCTAGTCAAAACCTTTAGATCTCGCCTACACAAGGTACTACTTAAAAATAACTATCAAATTTATTATATTTATAGTTTTAAAAAAATATAGTAACAAAAATATAAACTATATATTATGCAACTCTTTTGATTACTTCTGAAATTTGGAGCAAAAGAGCACACTAGTCTTGTTACAGCTTAAGGTGGTACAGGACCCATGTCAAAAGATAACCGAGTGTTTTTTAAAAAAAGTAA
The DNA here is from genome assembly GCA_964019695.1 of Loripinus fragilis. Lineage (NCBI taxonomy): Eukaryota > Metazoa > Mollusca > Bivalvia > Lucinida > Lucinidae > Loripinus > Loripinus fragilis. Next base: position 76,808,479 of record OZ026518.1, read on the forward strand.
GAGTTATTGTTATTTATTGTCTTAAAACGTACAAGTATTGGCGTTCACAAAACATATCATTTATCAACACATCTGTATGACCAAATATATTTTGACCGTCTGGTCCAGTTTCACCACTCAATGCGTTCCTAGTTATATTTTTTGACTTTTCGCAACCTTAGGCATAGGTAAAATTGAAAATGACGCGTGGTTTTATTCAAAAGTAACTGTATCATCTTGCGCCATTATCGCAGTATAGACGCAAAACACATTATTTAGTCCTTAAAATGCCAGTAATATAACTGCATCTGAAAATGTCTACATAAGTTAATATAATAATAGAGGCAAACATTGTGGACCCAGATCAGACTGCTCCTATAGTCTGATCTGGGTCTGCACTGTTTGTCTTTGAGGCTTTGCATATTTTAGTGGAGACAAAACATACATTTGTGATTATGCGCTTAAAGGACATATGCTACTAAATAATTCCCATGTTGAAATATGTTCAATACTTTGCATACAGTTTGTTTTATGCATGGGCTATCCATTTATGAAATAAAAAGGATATGTCACCGTGCTTATTTTTTCAGAATCCCAGATGGAAGTTTTCAGCATTTGACCAATTTTCTAAAACTATAAAATAATAATACTAGTCCTAAATACCGAGCTAAAACGGTTGTAATCTTCAGTCAGCTTCTTTCTTTTAACTTAAATTATTGCTCATGAGCTCAAACCGTTTAGAAATGTGCAAGTTTATTTGTTACCCCATGCTGTGACAAGATACTGCATGATATATTTGGGCAATTCGTCGAAAATTGGAATTTGTTTTTAGAATAAATCATGTATAAAAATATCTGATGTTGAAAATCTTAAAAAATAATTTTAATTCATGGACTATTATAATACCTTTCAGAAAAAAAAATAAAAATCTGGGTTCACCGAACTAACTCTCTTTCAAGAGGGCCAAATTGCACCCCACCCCCGTAGGTTTCATGCGTAATTCAATATAAAAAGTTCAGGAATGACCCTTTCTGTCGTTTTAACAATACAATTTTACTAGTTAATGAAGCAATTTAGCATTAAAATGTTAAAAAAAGAAAGAAAAAACACAATGAAAATATGTGCACACCCGGGAATCGTGCCTGGTCCTCTGGCTTCGTAGCCAGACACGCTAACCACTAGGCCACAAGTCCAGGTCGTGCGCCACTCTAAATAGCCTTACATGTAGTAGAGACTCAGCCACTATCGTATTCGTAACCAGGGTCATTGTGTAGGTCGTTTGATTCCGACTGAGCTACATTTATCTGTCTTTAGTGCTGAGACGATCAGTTCTTATAAGATGTCAATAGATATTTCGGACACACTTAAATTACTTTATTTTGTCAAGAAAATGCCAGAACACTGATATGACATAGAATATCAGAAAGCTGTGTTGATCCGAATCTGTTAATGGTCAAAAGACAGAACCCAGACAACTTTACCCGTTTCCAGATGCGGGAAAGGTGCGCATTGGAAATAGCCGCATATGTCTTTAAGGGTTAATAAATGTGAGTTTAGTGTGCATACGGTTAGGATTTTCATGAAATGAACGCACGTTTGCGCGGCCCAAGCAACTTACTTATACTTCACCAAATTATAAATAGAACCTGATTTCTCTTGTTTATCAGGTGAACTAGCCGAACAACGCCCAGATATGAATAACAAAGTTACCGCTTTTACAGTAAGCGAAAAGTCTATTAATACCTGGTCAGGCAATTCTGGTCAGAAAAGTATTCAATGTATGTACTATTCGCTGTAGAGGGTCTTGTCCCGTGACACATCGCTATGACTCTAGTGATTCACAAATAAGTAATCCTTCGATCCCTAGTTTAACACTCTACGAGCTGAGCCAATGTGCTTTTTAAGTCCATTATCTTAGTAAATATGGCGTCGTAGGTGGGAGGGCTCCCTTTTTGTTTAGCTTGGATGAAACCCAAGAGCAACATATTGGACACTGTGAGAGCGCTCTCTAAATGCTGGGGCATGCCTTTGCCCTACTTTTAGCTAGCCAGTGGGGAGTTTATGGACTGAGGCTTATTTTGTATATATATGTGCGAGCTGTGAATAATCTAATATGGCCGTTCACATGTGCATGCTTGTCTTACCATTAACTAATTGCATTTATGAAAAGAACTAAACTCGTGTAATATCCCTTCTTTACCCATTGCCGCAGTGGTAGAATGTTCAACTTGAGACCAAGTAGTCCCTGGTTTGAGCCCTATTGCTTGTTTGTTTGCTTACTTATTTGTTTGTTCGTTTGTGTTTATCATGGGAGTGGCATAACGACATGTACCACTAGTGATTTACAAAATTTTGGTAACGCTATGTAATGATGTCTATAATGGTTTCTCATATAATTATATGGCAACATCAGAGCATAGTTCCACGCAATTTCTAAACGCGATTTAAAAGTAGTTTTAGGGTCATACAATAAATTGAACCTAACAGTCGTGCTCCTGTATTATTAAATTTATTATGCTTGTCACGAATAAGTGACAAAATTCTTGGCAAGCCTCGCATTTTATCTCTTTTTACAGCTCGTTTAATAACTTTAATATTGGGATCAAACGTGATTTTCTATGCATTACCACCTGCTAGAACACCAGGGTGGTGTTGAAACCCAAACCAGAAAGGCGAGGGTTATGACTACCGCTGAGGGGTCTAGCAGATATTAGTGTATCAGAAAACCATCATTGCATAATATAAGGTCATTTTCTCGCATGAAAACTTGCAACAACGTTTTTGAAATAGAACATTTTTCCAGACCAAAGACTTGCGTCATTCTGACGACACTTCTATACGCGTTACTGCTGATGATGTCAATTTTGTAACGAATGCAGAATACGTATACTGTACGTAAAGTAAAGAAAAGAAGAAAAGAATAAAAGCAACAACAAAATTGCTATGAATCAATAGCACGTGAATTGCCCCCCCCCCTCTCTCTCTCTCTCTCTCCATATCTCTCTCTCTCTCTCTCTCTCTCTCTCTCTCTCTCTCTCATACACTCACCCTCATATAGGCACAAACACAAGCGCGCGCGCACGAACGCACTTATAAAGGTCTTGAGGGGTTCTACAACGTGCCAAATGAGGAGTAGACAAATAATAGGCTTTTCGCACACGGACCTAAATGAAACATCTACTCAAACAATACACTGTCTACGCACACGGACCGAAATTTAACAATGAAGCAGGTATGGCACTCCATGCCTGTTTTTATTTCAGAGGTAAAAATAGAAAAAAGCACAAAAAAGAAAAACAAGCACGGTGACATATGCTTTTTAATCAATTATAAGTTTCTATGCAAAATTTCCTTCAAAATAATGAGTTTTTTGTTTCTGTAGTTACATTGTGTGACATTTTTTATTCAAGATTTAAACGATTTTTTGGCCTTTATGTTTTTTTTTTACAAAATAGAATTTAGCTTAAAAAATAAGCTAAGTGCCTTTTTTCGCTGTTTTTTATGTTCTTTTATTAGCCAATAGCATGTAGCGTATTCCCAGAAAAAATATGGCATTTCTCACTTTCATTTTTTTTAAATAAGAGAAATTGATATTTTGAAAAACTCATATTTTACGATTTTTAAAGTTAAATAACTTTTTTAAAAAAGCACGGTAAGGTCCTGTTATTTTTGTCAAATTGGATGAATTTTGAGCTATTTTTTAACATATCAAAAGATGGTAACTATTTGGACATATGCTAGTGAGTCCAGTACTACCTTAAAAGCACCTGCAGATTTTAGCCACCACGCCATATTATCCAAATGATCATCCTTAAATCAATTTAGACAATCACGTTACTTAGTTTTTATTACTTAAGTAAACGTTTGTCAATGCACCTTTTGATTGAAAATAACTTGATAGACAAGGAACTGTACAGTTCACGTCCAATAAAGTTTCTGTTCTGTATATTTTTTTTCTTCTTTAACGCAGGTCTTCTCGTAGGAGTTGCTATAGCAACCTTTATTCTTGGACTGGTCATGGGAGGAGCGGTTAGTTTCTTTTTACAAAAGCGTCGCCCAAGAAGAAAGACAAAAAGTAGAGATGAAGAATGTGAGATGAACTTTACAAAAATGGAAGATAATCACATCAAAGATTCGTCCAATTAGGACTTTGCAAAATGTTTGAGCTATTTTAACACAACGAATTCAGTGCAAATTTGCAATTTTTACTACAAAAAGTTTATCGTGTGAAAAGTTTCTGTGTAAACTTGGTAACCCTTTTGAAAGGGGGAGTTCCACCCTATATGGAATTTACATAGGGTTCTGCCCACGCACAGAATTTGATAGAATTTTGTAGAAAGATTGTCTATTACATGTGTGTTCCATTTGTGAGATATTTACCCATTCATCTATTTCAGTTGTTAAAATTTAAATAATTTTAAATTTTAAAATTAAATAAATGGACACCCTATTTAAAAGTGGCCTTATGCGACGAGATTTTTGATTTTTCAGCCTAATTTATTCTCAACATGATGCCTAGTAATTTGTAATTATGTATGTACCATACATATACTTCAATGTATAAAATGAACAAGTCCACGTCAAAATTTGTTTGAAGGTACCCCTAAATTTAACATTTTGAAAATATTTTCAACAAATCAAATTGTCAATTTTGCCTAGTTTCTGTTCTTGTCAACCTATGAAATTTATATCAAATTTGTCCACACATGTGTTTGTTATAATCATAAAATCTGAGGAAAAAATAAAACTGGTAAAATGAAGTTTTCTGAATTTCAATCTTAATGGTCAAAATTTTGCAGAATGTAAAAATCAAGACTTTAAGTAAACTTCCAGCAGTATGCTCAATTAACATAGAGTTCTGTTCTGCACAGGCAAAGGTCTTCATGATATTATGTAAATTGACTGTAAGGCTTATAAGTATTTTGCTTTTTATCGCTTTTTATTGGTTGATTACAACATTTGGTATTGTGTAGTATGTGATTATAGGGGTACCCCCTCCCCCCCACGAAGCAGCACAATTTACATCTATCAGAAATCAGAATTTCTAAAATTGATAATTATTAGAATAATCTGTGAGTTCTAGCTTATGTGTGTGGTACACACATTACCATATCTATCACATAAAATGGTTAAAATAATGTTTCCTTTAGAATATTTACTCAAATTTAGATGTACAAATCATATCAACAATGTTTGGGTTTTCAATATGGCGTGTTACAGTTCTTGTCAACCTTTCCCGTCTATAATGTATAAGGATAATATTCACAAGATTTGAAGCCCGGAAATATATTTGTTTGAATTGTGAGTCAGACTTTTGTTAAATGAATAAATATTATTGAAATCATCATAAATATTTATGCCCGGTTTTACAAAAGCACTTAGTATGTCAGCATTATGGTTATGAGGTCATTTGAGAATCAAATTCGTAATTCTATAACCACGATGGAAATAACAGCACAAAGAATGTTTCACCTCGTCTAATGCCAGATGTTCAGTATGTATATATTCATAAATTCGCTACGTAATTCTTAATGCTTAAAAATCCATTTATAATCTTAAAAAGTATCATTTTTATTTTCTTCAACTCCATTTCTATTTATTAGAGCAGTTTTAAAACTTTTGTTGGAATATTAATGATTTTAAATGGGGCTTATGATAAGTATTATGGATACTCTTTTGAAATGTTTTGGCAGATAGAACTTAATGCAGGAAAAATAACCACAATCAATACCAATTAAGATACAATGCAATTCAAAAGAGATTCTGTAAACATTTCATTAAAATGTACACATTGATTGACTAAGGGACTGCAAAATAAGGATACTATTTAAATAATGTGGGAAAACGAATCATTCCATACTAGAAATAAACTATAAAATTTTAAAACTTAAGACTCAGTTTCACTCCGGCTCTGCATGACACTAAATGGAAAGTGCTGCAGCTCGCGTGCCTCCTAGCACTGGCTTAAATGGTCTTCTACTTTCTGCTGAAACTAAATATTCCAGAAGGACCAGAATATGAAAATACAACACTTTATCAATGTAAGGGGGAAAGTTTTCCCCGATACAAAGACAGCTGGTGAGAAATCCAAGTTCTCTGAAAAAAGAACCTACCAAAATAGTGAAAATAAACACTATTTCTTAAACACTTGACCTGGTTTCACTAAGTTTGTGAGAGTTAATGAGAAGTATGCACATGGTCCTGAACCAATTTACCCTCAATATTTGATTGGGAGGGACATAAGATAGAGGAAATTCTAGGTGCAGCAGGAACATAGAATGTAGATGGAGACGATGAATTACCTAGCATAAATACTAATCTTTTTTATTTTTTTTTCATTGGCTAAAAGTCATTAAGAGCATAAACACCTGTTGGCTTCAGTCCAAAAATAATTTGGAAACCAGTGGAAGATCAATTCACAAATGGTAACTGCTGGACATACACCTGTACACCTAAGTTCTAGAACGAGTGCTACTTATCAAGTGCTGCTTACAGAAATGCCAGTTTTATGCTATTTTATTAGCTAAAACTTCTGACACCAAGAAATTATTGGACCTAATTTGGATGAAGATACTAAATAGTGATAGTCAATACGTTTGTAGCATAATACTGGTGGAAAAACTGCGGTTTGTAAGACCTAACTGGAATATTTTATTTGAAATCACTTGTGAATCAAAACTGACTTAACTCATTTTATGCAAATTATAACACTTTTACCGGTGTCCAAATTTTATGAAAATTTACATGCATAAAGAGGATGTATTTGACCTACTTTTCTGAAAATATTATGGGTTGACAAAAACTGGAACATGGTAAATATTAGGACAGAATCCCCTATAGACACTAACTTTAGTGTTCAAATTGTGGATAATTCAAATTTTGATGGGTCAGAAAAAAATTATCTAGATGTACTCATATACATTAATGGTAGTAAGGTATATCCTGGGAAGTCTTCTTTTATATTCCAATCAAAGAATGTAGCAGTCAACAATGTTAATGATTTGAGACTGATATTTAATAGGTCATATATTAGTACAAAGAGGGTGTACTTCAAGGTGTCCCCCTGTGGCCTAACAGCGTTCGAGGAATAAAATAATTTCATTTTTGTAGTTGTTATACCGTAGGTATTCAACATACAAAATATTATCCAAATCCATGCGTGGGCAGATTTGGAATTCCCCCTTTTGATACATTACATAAATGTTGAGCAAGTGCACACTATTTCAGTACTTACAGCATTGTAAAGCAGCGTAGGCTCAGGCGAGTCTGAGCATGTGCGCAGACTCGTCCAAGACGTCACTGCTCTTTTATACAAAGTATGAAAGTAGATGAAGGTTCAAACAAACTTTTAGACCTCTGACCTTGCTAAATGCGTCCGTAGGGGCATTTTAGAGGCATTTTTACACATTTGATAAGTATCAAACCTCATGTGCTGGCCCATTAATTGAGGTGGTCGATGGAAGTGTCTTGAGAGGTCTGAAAATTATCACATAAACAAAAGGTTCAAGGAAAAAAAACTGTAGATTGACAAATGAGCTACATTTATATTTTATCAATAACTACCTCATTGCAGAGTTGCAAACATAGAGTCACTTATGTACAGAGATGCTTCCATGGTGTATTAACTAGTATCAACTAGGCTGTGTCATTATCTACGAGCGCCATCGGGCTGGTTTAGACACTGACACAGAATGAAACAAACTATTTTTAAACGATCATAATACCTCCTTCATACTAAGCCACGTTTTAATACGTCCTTAAAAATTTGGCTAAACTTGAAGAACGTAGTAGGAACGTAGTAAAAACGTAATAGAACCCAACAAGAGTGTAGTAAAGTCTTGATGAACATAAAAGACGTGGTCAAACTTTGAATATTTTCAATAAAAGCGAAGTGAGGACGTGACCAGATTAGGGCGCAGTAATAATGTAATTAGGGCATGGTAAGGACTGCATGGAGGTAGTGACAACGTAATCAACTCGTAGTAGGAACTTCATTGACGTAGGGCGAGCATGGCAGAGACGAGAAATATTGCTTTTGGCTCTCACTGCATTGCTACTGCATGCTTGCTACGTCCAAGGAATTCTTTTAACGACCTTACCACGCTTATGCTCTGACAATTGTACGTCAATGTCACGTTAAAGAAGACCACCACTATGCCCATTACATGTTCTGTTGGTGCTTAAGCCTCCTTCACACGAAGACCCCACTACGTCCTGTAAAATTCGATGCGCGTAGCGGGAACATGGTTAACTTGGGTAAAATATGTAATCTTCATGTTCATGCTACGTTGCTACTAAGTCGCTGACAGTTCTCACTGCCTCTTAACATTCTTACTAGGTTCTTACTACGTGCCAATCAAACGCGCACCTGGTTCAATAGAATCTTACCACGTTCTCGCTATGCCAAAGAAAATCTCATCACGTTCTTATCACGTTCTCACTGTGTCCTTCCCGTCCTTACCAACACTTTGACACATGCTGCTCTACCTCAAAATATCTAGAGAATCCATAATGACCAAACTGCAGCCTTCTTTCAGACAAGGACGCACCCAGCAAGACCTGGGTCTTCTTCTATTCCCTCGTCTTCTCCTTCGTACCATCAAAAGGGCGACCTCTGCATCAAGCAGAGCATGATGTTCTTGAAACAAAACAAGTGGCAGTAGAAATTCTGAATTTTGTGGGTTCATACTAACTGTATCAAGGTTGAAAAAGAAGCTAGTGTATGAGAAATTAAATCATTTATTTATATCAAAATCCTCGGATGTGACAAAGACGCAATGGAATCTACTACCAACGTGCATAAACTTGGTAAGCACTGACAGAACCTGTTAAGAGCATAATGCATTCTTCATCAACGTGGCGTGGACGTAATATGGTCGTAGCATAAGCAGGGTAAGTTCGTAAAGAGAACTCCGTGGATGTAGCAAGCACGCAGTGGCAACGCAGTGAGAGCCTAGAGCAATATTTCCCATCCTTGCCACGCTCGCCCTATGTCAATGAAGTTCCTACTACGCCTTGTTTACGCTGCCACTTCGTCCATGCCATCCTGACCATGCCCTCATTACGTTCTTACTGCGACATGATTCACTACCTTTTTAACATGTTCTAAGTTCGACCACATACTTTATGTCTATGAAGACCTTACTATGCTCTTATTAGTTTCTACTACGTTCTACAAGTTCTTACTGCCTCCATCTAATTTTTCGAGGACATAGTAAGACTGTGGCAGAGTGTGAAGTGGGTATTACTAGGTTCATGCACGTTTGTAGTATGTCCTAACTGCGTCTATGTCGCGTCGAGGGATTTGAGTATAACTAGATTCAATTTCTCAGACACTCACTTTTGTTTCAACTAGGATACAGTCAGTATGAACCCTAAACATTCAAAATATCTACTGCACATGTTTTCGTTCAAAGCCAGCATTCTCTGCTTGAAGCAGAGGTCGCTCTTTTGATGGTATGAAGAAGAAGACAGAACAGAAGAATACCCATACCTTGCTCATTGGCTTTTGGCTGAAAGATGGATGATCATTATGGATTTTTTAGATTGAATGAAATAGAACAGTATGTATCAAAGTATTTGTAAGGATGGGAAGGACGCTGTGAGAACGTGACACGTGCATGATGCGATCTATTTGACGTAGCGAGAACGTAGTAAGAACTTATTGGACCTCGTGCACGTGATGGGAGCTTAGTTAGAACCTAGAAGGAACGTGTTAGATGCAGTGAGAACCTGGCAGGGATGTAGCAGCAATTTAGCATAAACACGAAAATTATGTATTTTACCTAATATGTTGACCATGTCTCCACTACGCTCATCGAATTTTACAGGACGTAGTGTTTACTTCATGGTCTTCGTCTGAGTGTGAAGGGGGCTTAAGATAAGTCAGTCAGCTTATGCATTAACCTGTCCCAGTATGTTTGGAAAAGGAACCAACCTAAGGCCACATTCACATATACTTAAACACAAAAGCTTTGTAACAAACTATAATGTTTTACTGTCATAGACATAACAAATGACAGGATTTCCTTTTTCTACAAAATAAATTTCATTGTATCATCATAATGACCAAAATAGTAACGTTTTTGCATCGAAAAGTGATTTCAAAGTAACTTTCATGTCATAAAAATATGATAAATAGAATCTAACAATGGAGCTCCCATATTATTGAATTATTAAACAATTATTAAACTCATTTCAATAAGGGAAATATTTTGATAACTTAAATAATACATGAGCACTCATATAGGATATTTTATATTGACATACACAGCTGACTCTTAATAACTCGAAGTTCATACTCATGTTCAAAGTATAATAATAATACACTCAGGGTTTATTTCTAAAGTATTCTCATCATTTTCTATACATTATATATTGTGATGTCATGAAAATAATCAAGCTTTAAGTTTTATTACAACTGCTTTAACTGTAGAATTAAACTGCTGAATTAAATAAAGTTAACTGTGTAAGAAGTCTACTACATCATTATTTGGTCCTACCGCTGAATAATATAATTCAGCAGCCTCCTGATAAAACCAAACAAATGGCACGTCCTGCCAGCGAAACTCATATCAGTCAGGACATCCGCCCAGTGTGGTTAGAGTCTGTGAATATCATGTGTCCTTGGCTAACCATAGAGGGCACAGCAAAGACTGATTTGGCAGATGTTAAGAGGTGTCACAGTCTTTACTGGGTGCTCGTGCTACTGTGTTGATTTTGTCATGAGGTGGCTAATATTAAGTAAAATAACCATTGTCGAGGGGGTGCAGTGGTAGAGTGCTTGACTCGAGACAAAAGGGCCGCGGGTTCGAGCCTCACCGGCGTCACTGCATTGTGGTCCTTGAGCAAAGTAAGTAAGGGTGCAAAGATCAGGAATCGATACAATCAAGTACCACACCTGACCCAGGATACCAATGGGAAAGTGACAAACTCACAGCAGACACCACAAACGAGAGCCAAGAGGTCAGCCCTTTCCCAGCAGGTGACCACAAAGCACATATAAACAGACGCGCACAAAGACATAGCAAACACAAGACAGAACAAAAACATAAAAGATCCACAAAAAAGTACCGCCTTGGAACGGTCAGTAAAATATTTTACTGGAGGGCTTAAACCGGTTTAATGGCGCCAACCTCACCCTTAATTCAGATGTGGATCCAGACACATAGATGTTTGGTTTGCATAAAAGACACATTTACCCTAGCTTAGTACTGGTTCAACCCAGGAAGACCTGTCCCTGTTTAACTGAAAGATTGTTGATGGGACGTAAAGAATAAAATCAAACAAACGAAAACCATTTCGACCTTATAAGCATAAATGCTCATACATCTAAATCTTTTTCACCTTTTCCCACAGTGCACTTTTGAAAACAGTGAAGACCCAGATGAAATGCAGCATGATGCTGCATTATATAACACTTCTCACTGTTTTCAAAATACTCATTTACGGGCTCCCCGTATACAAATGGATTAAAAACAGCAACTTATTTTCCAGCACACATTCCTACATCACAATAAGCCTTAAGAAGGAGATCGATAAGCTAGCTTTTTATATAAATTTTGGTGGATAACGCACAGTCTCTGAGTTCTCTGCAGGGGTAATTTCTTTATTAATATAAATACTCTGTGCTGATGAAAACGTGTGCAACCTAATTAGCTTGCCTGATCAGAAACCTACCAAGCTGGTTCAGCATTTTTTTCACAAGAGGCTTAAGATCTTTTATATTATTTTCTGTCTTGTGTTTGTTATGCCTTTGTATGCGTCTGTTTATATGTGCCTTGTGGTCACCTGCTGGGAAAGGGCTGACTTCTTGGCTCTCGTTTGCGGTGTCTAACTGTGAGTTTGTTACTTTCCCATTGGTATCCTGGGTCAGGTGTGGTACTTGATTGTATCAATTCCTGATCTTTGCACCCTTACTTACTTATTAAGACTGTTGAAAAAAGTTATACACAGAATGCGCCTATTACACTCCCACCAATCGCTTTGAGGCGTGACTGTAAGGGTAAATGCATTGAATAAATCAAGGGTCATGCCTAAGAGGTCGTTGTAGAAGTATAGGTCATATACTGACATACTTTAAAAACATAAACACGTGGATATCAACTTTTATTCATGTCTCAAAAAATGCAAAACGACCGTTTTGATTATAATGTTAAACATGGAAAACTTGTCCAACCAAAAATGCATTGCCACAAGTGGTTCTTTTGAGTAGGACGCTTGATGAATTTGGAACGAATTAAGATTATAATTAGACAGGCAGACCCCTACGCCAAAACAGTAGACGCTACCAGAGGGTGTAGGGGTTGCAAAATTTGACTTCACCAAAACATTTAGAAATCAATTATTTTCACCTATAAGGGTGTTATATCATAAAAAACTTGGTTATAAATCAAAGTGAAAGTATTTTAAGTCCAAAATAATGAGCATTTTGATGATTATTCTTGTTGTTGTTGTTTTTTCTATCTGATTTGTTAAGAAATATTTTGAAGTGCAACTGTATTCCATATTCAACCTTGATGACAATGTATTGGTACCTATCTTTATTCGTAATGTGTAAAGCCTGACACCAGTACAACGAGCGCTTGAAAGCGCTCGCATTGTTGAACTCGCCTCTGGTGCAATATTATGCAGCAATGTACTACAACCATTCGTCCATGCGCAAAATAAACCTAGTCAAGGGACATGTAGTTTATGTGTATTGGATAGATACAGTATATGTGCAAAATAATCTACCAACTGAATTAAGTAAAAGGACAATTTTCATAATCTAAACAAAATTATGCTAAAAACGTTGAAATATTTTATGACTAATGCTGGATAAAACTTATACTGGATAAAAGATTTACAAGAGAGCACACCAAAAATCTGATTGCTAATGTTCAGGCTTGCCCAGACGTCATATTTTCGGCTGTGGGATATCACCCCCAAGTCCCAACTAGCTTTTCACATATATTGTGTAAAATATGAGAATATACTTACATGCAAAAGGATAAGTTTGGACTCGGGGGGTGGGGGGAATGGTGTTTTAAAAATATATTTCTATTTCCTATATGTACAAAACAAAAAGTACCACTTAGCCCCAAAAATAAAGCCCTGCGTTCCTGGAAATCGAGAATCCAAAGCAAAATTATAAAATAGAGACCAACAGCGAGCTTATATATGAAGATGAAAGCATTAGATCGATTTTAATTTTTATCGAAATTATAGGCAGCCATACATTGTGATTCCATTTACCACCGTCAGAGGTCCTTCGTCGATGGTGTATCCCCAACTAAGGGTATTTAAGAGCAAAGAAGAATTCCTATTTCTTCTACAACTAAGTCCACATCAGATATTATTCAGGTCACAACAAAAGCATTCATTTATGTAGTACACCCTTTGTTTTAATCAGTGTCAACATGTTAAGGACCTCGAACAGTCTCTAATTCAATCTGCCTTAATTTTGATAGTCTGTGGCTAAGATCAGGTATGATTGACAACTGTATTTTTGTGCTTTAATTAAAACCTGGCATTCAGTGCACATAACAAAAGAAATATATTTTGAAAATATTGCATATTCATTCCTAGACCTTAGGGTTAAGGGGGTGGGGGTATTTTTGTGACTATTTTTTGCAGGAAACCAAAGTTTTGTCAGGTATTCATCTAAAAACATTGAAATATAATGTTTGCAGCACAAAACTGGAGACAAAAGTGTTGCGTTTGCATAGAATTTGGGTCTAGAATATTTCAATGTTTTTAATAAATACATATGTTGTCCATAACTTTTGACTGATACCTGTAAATGTCTTACACAAAGGTTATAATACCTGTTCTGTTTATAGTTCACCCGGTCCGACCTGTTCACTGAGTTGTATCACTGTATACCTGCCATTATAAATAGAAGGTAAGCTACAGATTTAGACAAAATTAGTCACTAATGCGCTTTTATAATTATTTATTTTTGAGCGTTTTGACAGCATTCCTCCTTTGATCAAGCATACCATTTGTATATGATGTGTGTAATGTAGAACTACAACTGTATGCAAAATGATTAGCTTTATCCATGGGAGGAAAGCACCTTAAAAAAACCTTTTTCTATTTTCTATATGTTGAATAGCAAAAACAAAGTTTTACTACTTATAATTTTTAATCAGTACTTATCCAATGGGAAAAGCATTTTGGTGGATAGCTTGAGGGCTGAATAGACTATCTTTTCTATAGAAAAAATATCATTTTCTTTGAAATTTTTATCTGGCCATTTTTATTGGCAATCCTGCATTAAGACTGTTTGAGGCCCTTTAAAGTCAATAAGATATACTTAAATTTCAATATTTGACTTTTAAACCCAACCCCAGAGGTCAGGATGTGTATAAGGTTTTATGCTTCATTCTCTTTAAATTGATATGCAACGTTAACATGCTCACCTTCAGGAAAAATGTTTTAACCTTTTAAACCCATAGCAGGTGTGTTGGGGGCATTTTACAAGCATGTTGTTGTACTATTCATTCCCTTTGTTTGATATACAGCGTAACCACTTTCAGAAAAATGAATTTGACCTTTTGACCCCACCCAGGGCGTGTGTTAAGATAATATATTTGCATGTATGCTGTTGTACATTCCATTCCCTTTAATTGATATACAGCATGACCATATTCTGAAAAAGTTGATTTTGGCGTATTTATTATTCCTGACACCATGACCCCCCTATTTTCCAGAAGTGGGTGTGGTAACATAACCCCTCATATTTCACCAAAGGCAAAACGTTTTCTCATGGTATCACGTTATCCTACAGAAAAATAATTGATTTCTTTTCGCAAGACGTTCTTACTTTTATGTTTTCTGCTGTTTTTTATTAAAATAAACCAAAGCCTCAACTTATAACTTAACTCATTGCATCCCAAGTGTTATTTTTAAGTATTATATGCCCTTTGTTCTAGTTAAAAAATCATCATGGATTCATTACAAAGGCCACAAACTGTGCTTGTTAAAACCACAAACGCAAAACAAGATGCATCTGAAAATATCGCATGCCAAAGTCGTCTGCTGCAAATATTTGCCTAACATTACTGACTAATTTAAGCATAGAAACAACCAGTATGGATCCAGATCAGACTGCACTACAGGAGCAGTCTGATCTGGGTCCACAATGTTTGTCATAGAGGGTTCTAAAACATTTCAGCAGACAACAAAATAATTGATGTATAATAACTTTACCATATAGTGGCCTACAAAAAGGAGCAATATCATCTAATTTTATAAAATAATGTTAATGTTCTACACAATTTTTAAACAGGTATATAATGTTATGTATTTCATGGACATTTTGCTTTTTCCAGTATACAAACAGTACACGTATTCACAATAATATGTATGTATGGCAACATCCTCATGGAATTGGTGTCCTAACATAGAGGACAAATAGCTGTTTAAGGTGATATCAAACATGAATGCGTTTGTTAATTGGATACTGACAAAAATACTATACTACGTACTTTCCAAATGACCCTCGTAGGTACCGAATTATTTTTAAATTGGCCCAGTAGTTTTTGACAAGAATACGTATTTTTAATGTTTACCCAACACATGCATAGGAAACCTGGCCACGCTCCCTGGCACTATGTGTTTTGACAGGAATACGTATGTTTAATGTTTACCCAACATATGCATAGGAAACCTGGCCACGCTCCCTGGCACTATGTGTTTTGACAGGAATACGTATGTTCAATGTTTACCCAACATATGCATAGGAAACCAGGCCACGCTCCCTGGCACTATGTGTATTTGACAGGAATACGTATGTTTAATGTTTACCCAACATATGACCCATTCTCACGTAGAATTGCCAAATTGACTTTTGAAATGACGATTTTTCAACTTCAACCTTTGCTAAAATAGTCATCATCATCAATTAATAGTGGGCATGCCTGGTTCTATTCCAAAACAGAAAATGTTTAACTTCACTGGAAATTTGGTATTTATTTATCCGAATGGTTGGTGGTATACGAGGGCTTTTCAAATATGAATGCAAGTAGCTTCATAACTTTCGTCACATATATGCTACGACAAAATGGTAAAAGAGAAATAAAGTACACTTATTGAGCTATAGCCATTTGAATGAGGGCCACTTTAGTATACTAAATAACCCAATGCTTCAAACATATACCAGTGATATAGACAAGTGTATAATTCTTCGATAAATCAGTGAAATTTCTTGAAATTTTTAAGGAAGTATCCCAATATACTTATATTATGATGCTGTAAAAGTTGAGAAAATCCAACATGTTTAGGTTAAATTACATCGAATCATTTTCACTAAAGTCTCCTTATGTTTGCAAATAATAAGTTTTCAGTCAAACTTATCTCTAACAAAATGCACGAAGCATCATTTAAAGTAGTTTTAACCCAAAGACAACATGTCGATCGCTCATACTGAGTTGTTGCTTCAAATCATTGAAGGATAGTGGGTAATTGTTAAATGCTGAAAAGCATTTGCATTGAGTCAAAACTGCCTTAAGTGAAGGAGCTATAACACTGATGCTTAATTTTGTTGTCATTATGGCTTTAATCTAAATTTGAACTTTTACCAAAATAGGCATTATTTACAACAAAATTACTCACCTGGTCTTGAGGACTAGACAGATTGAACATATTTTAATTAATGTAAACACGTCAATGAGAAGCAGAAACATGCTTGAACAATGATATAAAATGTGATACCTCTGTAAATAGAGGACTGAGCATTTTGAAAACTCCCTTATGACATATTAAGCATGTTTTAAGCAAATACAAAGAAAAAGACACAGCGATATTCATTATTGCATCACGAGTTGATAACTCACAATGACGTTTATCATAAAATTAATGACGTCACAAACGTGCCTCTTTACTCGATATTGATACAGGGCTATATTAAATTTTCCTGCAAGCAACTTTGTCAATGTACCTTAAACTTGCATCTAAAATTTGGTGCCATTTTGTCTCAAACTTACAAAGATATGACACTATATCCGCACATGTACCAAAACGTGTATTGCAATTTGCTTCAGAAAAACTCTCAGTATATAGGAATGGCCTTAATATAAGCGTCTGTAACTCGAGAAATATAGTGAGTGTATCTTTATGTTTGGTGCCATTTCAAATGCGACAAATAGTTCTTTCCAGAGAGGTATAACATTTTGTCGTAGCATATATGTGAAGAAAATTATGAAGCTATTTGCATCCATATTTGAACAGCCATCGTATGCGAAAAATGTAAAAATTTTAAAGGTGGGTGTCATTACATAAGACACAAAGAATGCTCAGCAATAGTAGTCGGGGAACCAAAGTCGCGTATTGTGCAAAAACACACATTTTTTGCACCGGAAAGGTATACGGCTGTAATGTTGTATACTGATAGTCTAAAAAGTGCTTGATTAGAAACCACTGTATAGCAATTCGACCAGAATTGCATTTCGCGGAAATATGCATTTTTGTATGCCACATAGGTCATGTTAAGCAATCTTTCATAGCATAGAAATTGTGATGTTTCCCATATCAATAAGATAAAGAGTGTGCTTTTGGTCTTCAAAAGAACCGTCTCATTTAATAGGTCCATTTAAGAACCCACAAAATATGTTTGGGTTGAGAAATAACAAAACTAATTTTCCATTACGCACTCTTATCTGGAGGATGGGTATGAGAAGCCGTTTGACTGTACGATAATACAATAATACACTATCAAATGCATTTAAAAGTATGGGCAGTCATTTGTGCACCAAAATAGTCTTCTTAGGGACATTTTATTCTGCACAAATACTATGCGGTTACATTTCTGCATCTCAGACGGGGACAGACAGGTTTTTCATGGAGATATGATAATAGTCATACGGGTTTTTCATATTCATTTTACCACTGTTAAAGGGAATTATTGTTTACAGTAGATAAAAATCCCCTTGGTCCCTACAATGACCCTCTGTTTCAAAGCTGTTGTAAATATGGAAGATAAACATCATTTAAACCTTGACAAATTTCATTTATGTGCTAAACTGCTCTTAAGTTGTCCATAGTATTTAACTACGCACCAGCTGGCATGGACTAAATTACTAAGTATCAAATAATCGTGGTTTCATATTTTTACTTTTCAGCTACCTTTTCTAGTTTGCCATAGAAAATACAATAAATTGTCTTAAATTATGTCCCAAACGTCTTTCTTACTGTATGCAGTGTTTAAACACATTCAATTGAACATTTATTTAATTGTGTAAAAATATGCAATTCGAACCACTTCAGCGGGAGGACAGAAGTAATAAAAGTAAGCACACAATTTTTTACGAGATATGCTTCGAAACGATATATAAATAATAATCAAATACAAATTTGGGCAAAAATTGCAGTTTTAATGAGATATGAAGCAAAGAAATATATAAATTTAATTTCAAAATGGGGGTGCCCTAATCTACATGCTTTAAAAATCAATAAGCAGTATTCTCAGATGACCATCACTGCTTCTGAGGTCTACGCCGATGTTGTATTATTACATAAACTCAATATTTTTCAATCCTGCAACTTTTTTGATAAAAATATATAACATTTAGAAAAATAATATTTTGACATGTTCTTGCTGGGCTTCCGTAGAAAGTTGACTGCTCTGGCGTTATGCAAGTCGATCAAGTCTGCTATACAGTGGTTTCAGATACACCATAGAATTACCTTTGCATACAAAATGCAACTGTATACCTTTCGGGTGCAAGGGTTAGCATTTTTCTACCTTGGTTCCCCGACTAAAGTCTGTATAAATAATAACTTGGTGGTCAGTTTTTGCCCTGACATTAAACATTATAAATCAATAAGTTTTGCAAGTATACCTGCGAATTTCCTCCAAAAATTGTAATAATAAAAAGAGCAACCATTTTGAGAAAAATACTTATTTTCAGAACAACTTCTTAACATTAGTCTAATTAAACAGATACGCGAGAACAAAGCACACACGACACAATAAACACATGCCTTGCGTTTATAGAAACATAACTACAACAAATTTTAATTTAAAATATTAAGGAATGTTTCTACTTTGCAAACGAAAACAGACTCGTGCATTAGAATAGAAAGTGCTGTAGGTTATACTCTCATTTCAGATTGATTTAAACCTGCACTAAACGTGGTATTAATGTAGAAGGGGTTTTACATGCAATCAAACATAGACTGTTTCTAGTTTGCATACAAAACACGTACCAAGGTCAATTGAAATGTCTTTCTAGATGACACATTAATAGTGCGTTCAAGTTGCTGCCGTTTCATCAAAGATCAACCGTAAACTTACAACTCTTTGAAATAAGCGTTGTATTTAAATGGCAAAACACATACATTTAAAATTCCTAATTTCTGAGAGTACAACGAAGTAATTGTTCTCAATCCTAAAGCAAAACATTAAAACAAAACACAATAAAAGCATGTTGCCTCGTAAATTAGGAAATAACACACGTTTGACCACTGATCATAAACTCATTTCTTGTTTCTATAACATTAAATCGTCATTGTGTACAATAAAGAACCTCCAACCTTTCCAAGTTACACTGATATCTCTGATAGGTCAGTCCTGTTCCGGAGGTTTTAAACTTTTCATGCTCAGCTCAAATGAGCATGATATTTTAACTGATATTAGTAACTAAAAGGCTGGAATATTAAGGGTTTTCTCAGCTTTTCAACACTCAGGTGTTGCATTTATCCCGCTTATAGATGTTATGTAAGGCGAACATTTGCTGACAATTAACATATATGAGCCGGATAAATTTCATGCTCATTTGAGTTGAGCTTGTATATAAGTTTTATAGTCTCAAGGTCAGCTCATCGGCTGGAATATTGCCGTTTTGAATTTTAGCACTTAAACGAGTTGAACGATCTTTTCCTCCCTTTTTACTTTCAAGGTGTCGTATCGCGTAAAAACGAGTATATTTTTTTATCACAAATTAACCAGATATCAAAGATTTAATACCAAAATATTGGCCCAAATAAGCGCGCTATTGGCAGGTAAAATATTATTATTTTTTAAACCATCAGTTTACAGATATATTTTGGGTGCTCAAAAGAACCGTCTCTGAGATAAAAGATGCAAAACGTTTTGTTATCATTTGCTCTTATTTGGTGAAAGTTCTTCCAACATCTGATCAGTTTTATTTGTTCATGTTCGATAATCTGTATCTTAAGCATAATATTTCTAATTTAGGGGATGAAAATAGATTAACATACTTATTAACGGGACCCCTAGGTAAATAGATATTGCATTAAAGCTTCCACATTTCGTTTATTTAAAACGTGTATTTAATAATAAGGGTTTTGTTGCAGTGTGGATAAAAGTTTCTGGACGTTTCAGGCAAATACCTAACTGGAAGTGATGCCTGAATTGAACATAGGCAGTCAAGTTATTAAAATGCCAATAAAAGTTTTCATTTAAATGTGTAAATTTCTTACCATCAGGTACTTCACAATAGAAAAGTGAGCCATATAATATGCGATTAACTTACGTATAAGCTTTTGAACAAGAGTATATTTTACACATTTGCATTTTAAGAGAAATGTTGCCTGGTTTGGTGAGACACCTTTCATTTCTAATTTGCGGGACACTTTTGTCTAATGTACGAGACGATTTGTTTTTAAGAGAAAATAAAGTCAGCCTGAACCCCATTTACAGGACGCACTTATATATCTATCGGTTTGTGATATCCTGATAGTGTTGCAAGCAAATGCAATGCCTCTGTCTGCAAATAATTATATAATTATTGTTAAAACGTTACCCAATTTATAGCTTTACACACACAAACTATTTTTCCAAAATATATGAATTTTCTGCTTATGAAATGACTACATGGGATTGTATTTAATAACAAAACAGGGTAAAATTAGAAAAATTGAATTTAAACCAAATAGTGTTGTACTTGTCCCGTAGGTTAGGTCTCATAAATGAGAAATATTAACTATATGTTTACCAAGAATCGCTGATAAGGATTGTACTATCAAAGTTTATGCTTCAAGTTACGTCTTAACGAAAAGGACAATACAGCACTTGTAATTTCTGAAGATCATATCTAATCTGTGTTGTTCAATAGAAACATCACAGCCCAAAAGCAAAAGTCTCGTCAATTATAAAGCTTATTTTCCGTTTAAAAGTATGAAAAGTGGCTTCTATCATATTTTTACTATCAAGAGCATAAAATCAAATAGCTGATTATTAGTTTATATTACATACAACACATCTTCTGATGGCAAATTGAAGTTATATTTAAATGCATTTGGTATGTGATGATTGGGTTTATTGTTTGGACTCGTAAATTTGTTGAATTTGGCGACAAAACTAACGATGTAATGGCAAAACAAAACAAAACTTGAAAAATAAACTTTTTGTTGTCTTTTCTATAGGCCACCACCTAATATTTCAAAATTATGAGTTTCATTTTTTTCATGCACAAGCTGAATGTGTATTAGAATGTGCTGTTAAGATGGAATTAACGACTGGCGACATGCGATTTTCGGGCCCCGTTGGCTATTATTCGTGTCATATATTTTGTTAAAACATTGCTGAGCGCTCTGGAAACATCAATTTTATTTCAAAAATGGCCAGTCTATCGAATAGTATCATAAATTACTTGTAAACATATGTAATTAACAAGTTATTGATCGTGAAAGGCTGGCGACATCAATTGGCAATTCAACGTGAGAATGGGCCATATGCATAGGAAACTTGGCAACGCTTCCTGTCACTATGTGTTTGTGACAAGTCTATGTATGTTTAATGTTTACCCAACCTATATGCAAATGAAACCGGGCCACGCTCCCTGGCATCTATGTGATTTCGACAAGAAAACGTATCTTTAATGTTTACCCAACATATGCATAGAAAACCTGGCCAAGATCTCTGGCAGCTATGTGTTTTAACCAATTAGTCTAATTTGAACAATCTTGGTAGAGGGTCACCTTAGAAAAATAAATTTTGTGCCAAATTATTTTAAGTCGGCCTAGTAGTTTTTGACAAGAAGATTTTTAAAAGCTTTCCCATTCTACATATGAAAGAACTGGCCCACCCCCTGACTGTCATGTTTTTCAACCTATATGAGTAATTAAAACAATAATGGTAAAAGGTAACCCATATGTACCAAATTATTTTCAAATCTGGCCAGTGGAATGAAATGCATGGAATAAAGTCTTAGAACATCTCTTAAAGGGGACCACCCATGGATCACAAAGAAAGTGATTATGACCAGAAAATGACACAAACATAGACCACAGCCCAACCCACAGCACTATGAGGAAGAGATACAGCCACGTGACAACAAGAACACAATAAAAGTAATGCATACGGCTCTCTCTTTCTCAGCGAGATGAAAACTATGGGAACGACTTTATATAGGTACTGTATTATAAAACAGGAACACAAAAACAACACAAAAACAATGGGCGCAACAATAAACAATGAATCAACAACAACAGAACCATCGCCTTAGAGAACGGACAGCAGCCGAGGCTACCATGGGAGGGGGGTAAATATATAATGAACAAAAGTGAAAACGCTACACCTGAATTGTTTGCCATCTATTTACGAGGTTATGCAAACCAAGAATGCAAATGAAAGTGTATCTTAATGTTCAAATATTGGGTAGTGCATAACAGTAAAATTTATACGGATGTTGTCACGAGGAAACATACGAAAGAAATCCACTACCTACGTGGTCAGACTGCACGAAATGGTAGTCTAGACATGTGACAACCAGAACTGTGAAGGACTAATCTTAAGTGTATTTGATCGTTTAGAAAAGCAATCTTAAAAAGGTGGTTTTCCATCAAATTGCCAAGTTTGAAATTTTAACACTGAATTCTCCATAGGAAAATCAATAGGTTGTTGCATCTTAGTATGAGGACATTACTAGTCGAGAAATGGTAGAAATAATGTCCTGAGTGGTCTACCTAATTATGCAAAATCAAATTATTGAAAATCCTGATAAATCGAAGATTACCAAACATTTAATTTTCCCTATTTGTTTTTGTCAAAGGGAGACAATTTTCATCTTTTTACCAATTTCGAATTTATCAAATTGATTTCTGAGCCTGTTTCAAGTGAGTAATCAGTTTTCTTGTGTTTTTATGCAACACAATTATGACCAATTTTGATAAGCATAACAATTTTAATTTGCGCATGTGCAATAGCAAAATTCAGTGAATAAAGCTTTAAACACTTAAAAGAGCATAAATCAGACACCAAACGAGACAAATTGGTGGAGTTTCGACGAATCGTTTGCTGGATGTTTGGGAAACAGTATCAAGTTTTAGTAAATACTTTATGTCCTATACTTTCTCACAAATTATAGATAATTGTAGTGTAGCGTTTTGACTTTGGTTCAGTATATTTTACTGACCAAATCTTCGCCCTAGTTTCTGCAGTTACTCAAACACGAAACCAGAACACAGATGAACGAAGTAAAACATAGAGGACCTTACATTAAACGAGTTGGTGAAAAGAGATAAAATGCGAGGCTTGTCGAGCATTTTATCTCATTTTCGCAACGAGTTTAATAAATTCAATCAGACAGGAGTTAGATTCTACTTATCACAGGACATTAAATTACTTAAAACTCGCATTTTTGGCGTGAAAACGTCAATATTTTGCCATCTTTTACGCGCCTCGGTTGATAATCACATTCCTCATGATGATATTTTCAACTATCAGCCCCTCAGGGAATATAATATTTATATGATATCAAGTTTACCAGGCAATGCTTTGAGAAAGCTTGCTGACATCGCGAGGCTTGGCGAGCGATTCAACATGCGTTTTCAAAGTCGAGCCTGATAAACTTGATATCAAAAGACACGAACCTGGTATTCTATTTATCAGCTTACCCATTGTTTCACTTTTCAAACTAGCGATTATGACGTATTTTTTTTATTTTTGTGTTGATTCAGCGTCATTGGCGACGTCATTCAAAAAGTGCAACGTCATCATGACCTGATAAAGGCACATTCCCTGAGGTAGACCATGTTTGTCAGGCAACATGCAGCAATACAGTTAATATGAGAGTGTTTTTTTTGTTTGTTTGTTATGTTGCTTTACGTCCCAAGTCAACAGCTATGGTCATGGCGGGACGGTCAGTTCACCTAACCACACTTTTTTCCTGGGCAAGGTTGAACAAGCAAAGCAGTTAACCAGTACTTCGTGCACATACACGGGTGGTAATGTCGTAAGGGGCAATCGAACGGTTATGCAAATGATATCTTTACGAGATCATCCGGACATGAGCTACGGGAGCAATAAACAATGGAATCAGCTATGTGAGTAGTCCTGTTTAACTGTTTTTACCGTTTTGGAGCTTAATATAAGAAAACGGAGAATGCTTTTCCCAATAATGTCCATTTCTGTACAAGAGGCAAAAGAATCTGACGTAAGAAAGTTTACATCTAACGAATGATATACTTTCTCCTGAGTAAGGTGTACACATAATATCATTTTAGTGGTTGCTAATGAAGGTGTTCTGTTCAATAAATGTTCTTAAATGCTTTATTTTTGTAAAAAAATCATATCTTTTCCAACTTATTTTTCAAGCATAAGCCGTTTACACCATCTTCTTGACGTCACTTTGTGTCTGCGACGAGTTTTTGGTGCCCATTACCCCTTACGACATTGGCTGCCCCTAACGGTACGATTGCCCCTTACAAGACGAATAAACTTGGATAGCTCAAAGAGAAAAGTAGAACAGATAAGTTTTAGAAAATATTCTCGTTGTAATGCATGACGTGTCACTGATATAAATTCAATTTATCCTCGTCATGTGAAAACCTGCTCAATGTCAATTGCGACCAACAAAGGTGCAGATCAGCCTGCCTGCGCAGTCTGAACAGCATCTACATGTATTATTTCGCCTCTTTGATAGCAGGATATCTACTGATGTTAAAGCCAGCCTAATCATGCCAAAACTAGAATGTCAATGATACAGCTTCTTTCTGTGGCTTAGGAGGCTGGTTTGAATTTTACCTTGTCTGCCTAGAAATCCCTAAGACGCATTTTCGCATGGTATGGCTCAATTAAAAGTTGATTATATTGAGGAGCAGAGTGACTATTTGGCGAGCTTGATGGGGTTGCGGGTTCGAGCCTCAGCAAAGGCGCTGCGTTGTGGCTTCAAACAAATACTTGGTTAATTGCTTGGTACTGGTTCAACCCGATTTTGAGATCAACGAAGTTTTGAATAGTCTTATAATTGTGCATGTGAGGTGTGGGGGTGGGGGGAGGGGCTTGCCATTGAATGGGGATGTTTGGTCATTTTAGGCTCTCATTAAAGTTAAGGTTAGAAAGAAATACTTTGGGGAAGGGGGTAAGCTATATTTCGTATGTGTGTGTGTGCCTTTGGGGTGCGTGCTAGAAATGTATAGTTGAGTGGGAACTAATACTGTAGACGGAAACTTTTGAATATAGCCCCCCTCCTCCACCCCAATCAATGTGCATGTTTTCACTTGGTGGTTTTCTTTATTTATTCTTTTTTTGCTGGGGGTGGGAGGGGTGTGTGGGTTGCTACTAAATGGAATTTTTTGGGGGTGGGAAGGTCATGTTTGGTCCACTCTTAGGCTAAGGCTAAGACTGGGAATAGTTTCGGGGGTGGGGTATACTCAAATTTAAATGTTTTGGGGCATGTTTGATACATATATCTTGAGGAAGGGGTGTAGAGCAAAGTAGTTAGTGGATTGTAAGCTGACCTGATAATTTAGCCAGAAAACAATGAACATAGACGCCCCCCCACCCCCACCTCACACACCTTCCACTGGACGTGTGGGTCATTATGGGGTGGTGGTGTATCCCAAGCGATTTCGCTACGTAACCTGGTATTTTAACATGCAAGGATTTGAACAGAGCTAAAAATGCAATTGCAGCAAATCTGAATGCACCACCACAACCAAACTCTTTCCTATACCCCACTTCCTCTGCTAGCACTTGCCTTGGGCTAAAGTTTCGTTTATATTTTTCCCCGGGTCTGCATAAACATCACCTCATACATCTAGGAGCTGCCTCCAGACAGGCTACTGATTTTTGGGCCTAAAATTTACTGATTTCTGGGGCCAAAATTTAACTGATTAGCGATTTGGGGGCCTCAATTTTACTAGTTGGCGATTTGTGGGCATAACTTTACAAATTAGCGATCTATGGGGCCCAAATTTTACTGATTAGCGATTTCAAAGGTACCCCATTGAGACCCTCTATCATGTATGGATAATGTGCAAGCGCTAGACCAAGAATTTTCTAGCAGACACTGAAGAGTAATCCGTTGTCTATCAGATATTGGGCGTTTACCATACTGGCTCGTAAGGGTTAACTGACTCGTAAGGGGGAGTCAATGTCGTAAGTGTTGATTTTTTTTCTATTAAGTCAATGTCAATATTTTAATCCGGATTTTGACTAAACATTATTTAGGCATCAAAGAAAATTCATGTAAAGTATATATGTGTCACTAGACCTGCCAGTAAACATGTTAATAAGCCCCTAAACCATGTTTATTTAAGATCAAAACCCAAAAATCAAAACACCCTCGTCCAGGAGAGATTGATTTTAGACTAACTACTCGGTTTTCCACTTCCGCTATTGCTTCCCATTACACAAAAATGATAACTATTGGGAATAGCATTGCCTGATTTCTGAATGTTAATCTGCAAACATTGAAATAAATGTAAAAGTCGCTAACTTACATGTTTTGCTCGTTTTATTTTCATCCCGTCACTCATATCTGGACGCTCTCGTAAGGCGACCGTTTGCATAACTTTTGATCGCCCCTTCCGACATTACCACCCGTGACATACTTCGCTTGTAACTGACAACAATCCTTCTTGAATGATTCAGCGGAAGGAAGGAGAATGATCGTAGAAATTATTTCATAATCAATCTCCATGAAAGTATGGGACCTGTTTCTGCAGTCCGACTCGCATCTGTTGCCAGACACGTTATATCTGGTTCACACCAACGGCGAATGCCGCGCTTTAAATCAGCGCGCAAAGCGCCGTCATTTTTGTTTACTTTTCCAAAAATGTCGCGATCTCCTAAGTAATGTTACGCTCTGATAAGCTCTGATACGCTCTGATACGAATTGGGGACCAATTATTGCCCGACTTGTTACGTTTCCTCACGATTTGATCCCGCTTTGATGAGGCTATGTTACGCTTGAAATCACGCTTTGATAAGCTTTGATAAGCTTTATTACGCTTTATTACACTTTGATGCGACTATGACGCTTTAAATCAGGCTCTGATACGATTATCAAGCTATGTTGTGCATTGTTACGCTCTGTTAAGCTCTGTTACGCATTGGAAAATGTCGAGATCGCCGATTTCATGCCGCTTTTGACCCAGAGCTATAAATAAAGATGCAGCAGATCCACAAAATCATTGCATCTATGATTCCAGAACACGATGGCAGAACAACAAGATCCAGAAATTCCAGATGAACCAGAGCATGATCTATCTGAAGAAGACATGATGTTTGTCTCCCTGCTGTATAACTACATCCTAGCCCTTGAGGCGGAGGAGAGCGTGAAGGATCGTGAGAGAGCGTGAGGAAGCTTGCCAAGCGTAACAAAGCCTAACAAAACGTGCCAATCCTTGATCAAAGCGCCTCAATTCGTGTGAAAGCGCGAGAGTCCTTCATGAAAGCGTAACAAAGCGTGTCAGATCTTGATGAAAGCGTCTGACCTCGTGTCAGATCTTCATGCCAGATCGTAGCAAATCTTGAGACATCTTAACGAAGCGTGTCAAGTGGTGACCGACCGTGAAGACTGGGGTCCCCGCTTTGAACCAAGCTCTGTTAAGCTTTCCTACGTTTTGAGTCAAGCTTTGCTGAGCTTTGTTGCGCTTTGTTATGCTTTGATACGCTCTCGGCGCTTTAATCAATTCGTGACAGAGCGCCCAAAATTTTTGAACAGTTCAAAAAAATTTGGCGCTCTTGCCGAATGTCCCGCTTTACTCCAAGCTTTCCCACGATCTATTACGACCCTGCCGCTTTAATCAAGCTTTGTTACGATTTGGTGCCGCTTTGCACGCCGCTTTAAAGCGCCATCAAAGCGCCGTTGGTGTGAACTAAGCATTACCGACTGCGCTAAGCGGCCCGGTAAATATGAGAGGTAACTGATAAATAGCTATACATGTACGTTTAAAGAAAGACTTTACAAATATATTCGACAAGTACTTACATTTCATGAACTGGCTCTTTTTCATGAGTCACGGCTCTTGTCTATCCAAAACGCAAGTTCTTGTGATAGATGATGTTTGATAATATATTTTGATAACACAACAAGAAGCTGATTTTGACCCAATTTTACATATTGTGACATAGCCTTCTCTGAGCCCTTGCTGAGATCGTAGCAGATACTTTGTTTTCGTTAAAAGTATATAACCGAATCGGAATAACATCTAAATATTATCTTCCGAGATTAATTCCATTGTAAATATAATTGTGCTTACATCGGACAAAGTAAAAATGAAGGTGAGGATATGTTTTTCTCTGTAAGTAACTGTTTAGTCATAGTCTTAAAACCTTTAAGCACTACTATAAATGGTGTTGTTCTTGGCATTAGCTGCAAAGTCTGTAACTTTTTATCTATTTTTAGAAATAATTTTCTAATTTTTAAAAACACAGTAATATAGCTAAAAGTTGGGTATACATTTTACCAGTTTCGTAAACCTTAACAAAATATTACTATCAAAACAAAAGAATTTATGTTAAAAATTAACTGTTTAGAATTATTGGACAGATGCTAATAATTACCAACAAGAGAAAAACACCTGTTATTTATAAGATACATTTAAATTCACTTTTCCCTGAAGTTTTCAGCTGTACTGGTCAGATTTATTTTGAAAGCATAATTTCATTCTATTTTTACAAATGAATTTAAAAAGAAAAAAATCGTAAAAAGTTCACAATTGCAGTCACTTTAAGAATGTACATGTAATGGGCCAACACACGGGATTCTGGTGCTTATCACATCCGCGCAGTCACTGTTCACATATGAGCCGCCACATGTGATTTCTAACAATGTGGCATTTTGACAAGTGTAGACATAGACGAGCCTGCGCAAAGTTAGAAACTCCAAATGATGTTCAGTAAGTAGCTTAAAAGTCATATAATATTCAAGAGACTAGCAAAGGCTCTGATCAGACTGCGTGTATGCGCCGGCTGGTCTGAGTCTTTGCTGGTCGCACATACCACGTTAATGGAAATCTCATGCCGCGGCTCATATATAGAGTATAGAAGTAGATGAATGCGCAAGTCAGAAATTAGGCGTCTAGTCCAACTACGTTTAAAGGCTGGTGTTTTACATGTGCGATACGTATCAATTTACCATTGGTTTGTTTAGGACAGAATATTCATTATTTTCCTTTCAAACATATATATTCCGTGTGCACAATATCAATAACCTGCGCGGACGAAATACTAATCCGTGCATACATTATAATTAATTTGAAATCGCGTTTTTGGCGTGAAAATGCTAAGATTTTGCCATATGTATGGATGTCATAACATAGCGTTACAAAATCTATAAACCGATTTTATTGCATGGTGTAACGAGGTATACTCATATAAATATAGTCAGGGGCTGTTCTGATTGCAGTCTTAAATCTAGTGGTACACGTTATGCCTTTTAAAAATTGTGAACTGTACCTTTGAGAAACCCACCCGATACTGAGTTACAAAATATATTTCTTTTCCATCTGATGATTTTGTCTATTTCAATATGATATCCATTGGACAAAAATGAATTATGACATGACGCTAGCGTGCGTGCGTGCGTGCGTGTGTGTGTGTGTGTTACCAATTATTCTAGGGGTTGACTTTTCTAGTTTACACCTATGTAATGATACTCAAACAAGCTCAAAGGTTAAAAACCGATGAAGATGTCTAGTAAGAAGGCACTTAACGCTCTTTGCATGCTGGGTAAATTGTTCATGCTTTTTTGTCGTCGGTTGATTTTTTTTCAAAAGCAACTTTTTCGAAAAGTTATTTCAGGAATACCATCAGAGTGTCAAACAGTTTGTATCCAGATCAGGACAGACGTTCTGTCGGTCAAAATCTGGGTCCAAACTGTTTGCAAAGTTTATCAGCAGATGACACTGGTAGGCAAAGAGTTTATATTTGTTATCAGAAATGGGATTCATGAACATATAATATCCCTTGTATCTTGGTTTTATTTATTCAATTTTACCTTTCTTAATAATCACATGTACATGATGTACATTGATTTCCATATCAAAAGGTGCAAACAACATATGTTGTCACCTGAAATCGTATGTGTCTCAATGTTAACTAAATGACCATATCTAATTGATGGCTAGGTGAAACTGTTCACTTTTGGCACCAATAACCATTACTCTTGCAGGACTAAACACACTTTGCCTTTCCCATATCATTCTTTCTGAAATATCATCTATTACGTCAGACATTGGCCTTGCTCAATGCGCATCTTAAATAAGTGCTCTGATCTTAGAAACTTTGTGGCAACTTGCAGATGTATGAGCAAGAAAGTCTAAAATATGTAAAATACCCATCAGCTGCAATTCACAAAAAAGTCATGTGTTTTACTTAAACGGTAATATCAAAATGTGCTCCTCAGTACAACTGGGGATAGGGCTGTATATTGGCTCATTTTAGAAAATATATTTAAGACAGTAAAGCAAACTTCGTTTGTTTTGTTTTTTATTAGTCAATTAAGTATGACAGTAGAATATAATTTCAAATGGTTTAAAAACTACACATAGCAGTTCGTAAACTAAATGACGATAGCCACAATTACCACGTTTAAATTGTAATTAAATTCATGTAACGCACATATTACCACAGAAAGTCGTTTTTTTTGTTAAGAAAGCTTCCATATGTAGGTAAGGCATCACGTATGCAGACTCTATTAGAATGTCAAATGATTATGTAGTTTTAATGTCTTCTTTCTGTAGCTCAAACTTTCAATTTTCTTAATCTTAAATCGAAATATATAGGTATATGTAACAAGCTGTTACAGGCTAACGCCCCGGCTTACAGAGTGCAAACATCTCTTATTCTATACAATTGTTCTTTAAAGCTGCATAGTCTGTAACTTTTGATCTTTTAATTTTAGAACTAATGTTTCTATTTTTCAAGAACACAGTAAAAAAACTAAAATTCAGGTATACATTTTACCAATTTCGTAAATCTTAACAAGTTATCAGTATCGAAACAACAGCATTTATATTAAAACTATACTTCCACCAAACGCTTTGAGGCGTGACTGTAACGGTAAATGCATTGAATTAATCGAGGGTCATGCCTTAGAGGTCGTGGTAGAAGTGTAGCTGTCTATAATTATTGGAGGGACGCAAATAATTATCGACACGAGTAAAACACACCTGTTTTATAGGATAAGTCACTTTTCCGTGCAGTTTTCCGCTCTAGTGAACAGATTTATTGTGAAAACATAACTTAATTCAGCTTTTACAAATGATTTAAAAAGAAAAGAAAATTTTTCGAAAAATGTTCATGGTTACAGATTATGCAGCTTTAAGATAGGATATGTCTGCAAATTTCCAAATGGCGTTTGGGATGAAACAGCCCTTACATAATGATAGACGACAAACTCATTTAAACTCTTGCCTAAATGTCCTCTGCTGTGTGTCATCTTTTTTAAGCATCTCTGTAGCAAACAGCGCAGACCAAGATGAGACTGCTAGAGCAGTCTGATCTGGGTCTACACTTTTTGTCTGTAAGCCGAAATAAGACCTGGACGTAAGCAAATACATGCAGCAGACGACTTCATCAGACAACATTTTCAGAAGCAGGCGAAGGGTTAGAAAAATATATAAAATCTCCCTGCCTTTTCAGTCTGTGTTTCGGTCCGATGAGTGAATGTTAAATTCGAGTTTCCGATTATTTTGCAGGTTTGGCTATATGTGGCAGTTGTTCTTTGTTTAGAAGCTCTACTCTGGAAGAATTCGCATGCTGCTTTAACTTGTCCTAATGTCAATATCACGTCAGGTATACTAAGCTCAATGTTTACTGTCGTCGCCCTGGGCCCTGTCACCTGTTAAACTAACGGTACCTGGAGCCAACTCACGACAGTAAACATTGATGGCATTATACGTTTCTTCAGCAGATCACATATTTACTTATTACGCGACCTTTAGAAAGTTAAGAAGATTGATGTTCAAACTTTGAATGCGGATTTGGAAAAGATTATCACGTTGGGCAGCTACATGGTTGGTGACCTTTAATCACAATAAAAAAACTCAGTGTAACCTTGTTACTATTTTTTTCATGGAAACACACAACCATTAAGAAGCTGAAAATCACAAGGACCTTGGCTTTCATGCTGGTATGTGTTGTGCTGTCGTGTATGTTCCTTGTAGCCTTGTTATCACCTGCTGGGAAAGGGCTGACCTCTTGGCTGTCGTGTTTGTTGTGTTTTGTTACTAAAGGCGAGGTTGGCGCCGTGAAACTGGTTTAAGCCCTCAAGTAAAATATTTTTACTGCCCGTTCCAAGGCGGTACTTCTTTTATGGATCATTTGTGTTATTTATGTATTGTGTTTGCCGTGCTTTCGCGTCTGTTCATTGCTGCGATGTGGTCACCTGCTGTCGAAAGGGCTGGCCTCTTGTGATGTTTATCTAATTGTGTTTTGTCACTTTCCTATGTGATATCTGGGTCAGGTGTGGTATAGTGCGACCAGTTAATAGAGTTGGGGCGTGTCCGACAGAGCGCTGTCATTCATTGTCTAATTAGATCAGTCTACAGTAAATTGGGTATACATATGATAGCATATGTATCGTGCAACCAACTGAATGTGACCAACGTATACGGTTAGCATGCCTGGTAAGCATTCGTAATCAACTCGAAACTGAGAGCTTAGTTTTTGCATGTGCAACTTTTAAAGGACGATTTATTTGAATATCAATATACCATTTCGATATCCGTATTTCGGTTTTCGATATTCCAACTGTTTCTGTTTTTTCATGTTATATTATGGTCAAAAACCTTCTTTAATTTTGATATTGAAAAACTGATATTCGATAATTTGCCGAATGCCAAAGAAGGTTTTTGACCATAATAACATGAAAGCAGCGACAGTTTCAATATCGAAAATCGAAATACGAATATCGAAATGGTATTTTGATATTCAAAATCGTGCATTAAAAGTAAATTTTGATATTCGGTAACTTTCAGAATTCCAAAGAATATTTTTGACCATTATAACATGAAAACAGCGGCAGTTGGAATATCGAAAATCGAAATACCAATGTCGAAATGGTATTTTGATATCCAAAATCGTCCATTAAAAGTTAGTTTTGATATTAAAATCCTGATATTCGGTAACTTTCCGAATGCCAAAAGAGGGTTTTGACCTAAATAACATGAAAAAAGCAACAGTCCGAATATCGAAACACGAATATCGAAATGGTATTTTGATATTCAAAGTCATGCATTAAAAGTTAGTTTTGATATTTAAAATGTGATATTCGGTAACTTTCCGAATGCCAAAGAATTGTTTTTTGACCATAATAACATGAAAAACAGTAGCAGTTCGAATATCGAAAATCGAAATTCGAATATCGAACTTGAATTTTGATATTCAAAATCATTAAAAGTTAGTTTTGATATTCAAAACCTGATATGCGGTAACTTTAAGAATGCCAAAGAAGGGTTACGAGCATATTAGCATAAAAACAGTTACAGTACTTTTATTGAATTTGAAAATCGAAAATAGAACTAACTTCTGATTTTGAATCTCGATAATCGAAAAAGAAAATCGAACTAACCTCTGAATTTGAATCTCGAAAATCGAAAAACGAAAATCGAACTAATTTCTGAATTTGAATCTCGAAAATCGAAAAACGAAATCGAACAAACTTCTGAGTTTGAGTCTCGAATCTCGAAAATCGAAAAGCGAACTAACTGTTGAATTGAATCTCGAAAATCGATAAACGAAAAGTCGAACTAACTTTTGAATTTGATCTCGAAAATCGAAAAACGAACATCGAACTAACTTTTTAATTTGAGCCTCGAATATCGAAAATCGAACTAACATCTAATCATACTTATCAAATAATACGAGCAAGAACAAATCAATACAAGGACTCTTTCTTACCGTCAACTCTACATCTCTAGAACAATTTACCACTAGAAGCTAGACAATCCAATACTTTAAACTCTTTCAAGCTTTTTCTTGACAAAAGGTAACCTACCCATTTATCATGGAAATAAAAAAGCTCAAATACTTCATTTATGTTTACAAGTAGGCTGTAGTGCACATAATTTGGACATATTTACTAAAACATTACTGATTAACCACTTTGTAGCTGCGGTAGCGTTGAGGACTTTCAACATTAAACACTATCTTTTTAATTCAAAACTCTTTTTTTACTTTATCGTGACCCAGCTTTGCCTGAAGAAAGTAACAGACGTATATTTGACCATGGTATATTATGGTTCATTGGTCTTAAAAAGGTTAACGTTATTTGTTTCAGAGACCCTGTACATTTGTGAAGACTACGAGGGTACAATAAGCTGTGCCCACAAACCAGGCACGGTCATCAATATTGCCTATGCCAATTATGGTCGTACGACAGGAGGTGAAACGTGTCCCACTTCGTATATGTACAACCAGTATTGTTACGCCCCAAACTCGACGTTAATTGTCAAGAATCAGTGCGAGTCGAAGGTTTCCTGCACAATCTGGGCGAACAATACAGTCTTTGGTGACCCCTGTGTTACAACAGACAAGTATCTAGAAGTCAGGCTCCACTGCATAGCTAAAGGTAATTTAGCACGATGCATATAATGAAACTAAAATAAAAGCGTGACGCCGTTTGCTAATTGACATAAACTGTGTAGACCCTGATGATAAGATGTTGCAAACTCATCTGTTTTACATAGTTTGCATACGCACCCATTTTGAGATAAATTAGAAAGTAATCTGTGTATTCCCACAGCGGATAGGCGACAATCTATCGACGAACGTGGATCAAAAATTGCTAGAAACTGTGGTTTCAATTGCCATTTGTCGCCAGTCAGGCGACAAATGGCAATTAAAAACTCTGTTTCTACATTTTTTTATTTACGTGCGTCGATAGTATTTACGTTAATGAGCGTCGCCTATCTGGCGTGGTTCCACTAATCAGAGGTAGAACTTGTGTCTCCTAAACTTTAAAATTCCTTTCTGAAGCCGTATGGTCGTGGTTTAAATATTTACACTTTCAACGTATTTCCTTGTTTGAATTCTAATTGTTCATTTTCTCGTGAACGGTGTAAATAATAAGAAATGGATTGTGTTTTCTGAGGCACTGGTCAAAATAAATTAAGCCCCGCCTGAAATTTTCCCATAGATTTAATGTAAATACGTTCATGTTTTGGATAATCATGACATTTTACTGGATGAAGATCCCCCCAAACTTTACAGCGAAGGAGCAGCAAGTTTTACTCGCAATGCGTGTATAAATACATTTTCCATAGATCTCCACAGATTTCAGTAAATGTCCCATTTCGTTTTCTATCATTTCTATAGTAAAATTGGCAAAAAAATGGATACTCTTTGAAAATTAAGCACATACCCAAAGACATTTGGGTATTTTTCAATTGAAACTTTGTGTAATTACACCTAAGATATTGTAGTTTAAATTGGGTGGAGTTAGAATTTTCAATTTCAACCTTCAATTTTCTTTTAATAAACGACTAAACTTTGAGAATTTAACATTATGCCTATGGAAAATAGTGACATGGGGCTGCACTTATTTTGACCAGTATTTTACATCAATACAATTGTACAATAGTATGAGTATACAAATGAGTTTCAGAAGGGCAGAAAGACTACTTTGGTCCTGGGTCATCATTTTAGTCTCATAGTACTGATGGTAAAATGATTTGTAATATAATTGAGTATTTGAATGTATGGTTTGTATGTTTTAGGAGTTGCAAAGGTTATAAGTTGTGGTTTTGGATCAGGGAGGATAGGTATTCAGGGCATAAATCATTTCGTATTTTGTAAAACTGTAGCAGTTATGTTCCTTTGGGTGTCGCATATTTTTGAACTAGCAGGCATACTCTCAAGGTCAACAGAAAAAAATCATTTCTTAACAATGAAAGTCTAGGTATAAAAATTGTGCCCACAAGGATTTGTTCAGCCAGAACCATGGCCTGATCGCATTATCACTGTATATGAAACTTCTATATCTTTTTTTTAAAAGAAAATGTAAGAGTCAAACCATTTTTGCAGGAATGGTCAGCTGTGCCTAATTTTACAGTTTTATGTTTAACTAAGCAATATACGCCTAGCGTCCTTTCCATGAGACAAAAAAAGTAAGGGCTCAGATCAGACGCATTTGTATGCTTATAGAATGTATTATAAAATATTGGTTTAAACAATACTTTATTTCTTTATATACATACAATATTTAACAATTTACATAATCAATGGACCAGGATCTGACAGTAAGCTAAAAGATTATACGAGTCATTTCCTGAATATTATAAAACATTGAGTAATATAAATGAATAGTACCAACCGTAAACCCTAAAATAGGAAATGGACCCGTCTAACTGAAAAACGGATATGATAGTCTATTTAGCTATTATACTGAGCTCCCTGCATCTGAAAATTATTTCTCTATTTAGGTGATTCAACCGTTGTCACGGAGCCATATTTTCCATCGCTAAGTTACAGCTATCAAATGAGAGTAGAAGCAATTATTCTGGACAAAAAGCAAACTATAGAAGCTCAGGTCTATTATAGCTACTACATGAACAGGGCTGCCATCTCGGTGACAAAAGAAGGAAGAACGTTCAAAAATATCTACAACTTTGATGCTGATGAAATATACAAGACTTCTGGTAAGATTATTTTATTCAAAAACAAAGTTTGATTTCAAGGTTTGATATCTGCATGATATGCAGACCGGTTTATAAAAAGAATAGTTAATGATGGTTGTGGTGGTGGGATATTGCACGTACATGTATAATGAGAAAAGCATCCATGTGCATAACATGATAACCCTTGGACGAATGAGAGCATTTTGTTAAACAACCAATGAGGTTTGACCATGACATTCATGCACGGATCCAGAAAGGGGACAGGGGGTCCTGATCCCCCCTGAAAAATCACAAAAATATAGTTGTTTTTAGCAATACTGGTTGAATTCCCTGGAAAACCACAAAGCTACCAAGCCAGCATTCAATTAAAATGGCGTTTTGCTGGAGGACCGATGATGGCCCGCTTATTATGATAGTTGGATACTCTCATCATCAAACCAAGCCTTGTCAAAGTTGGACCCCCTCTGACAAAAACTTGCTGGATCCACGCATGGCATCCATATATTATTGCATACGGGTTTCGTATTCAGATGAACAACAAAACAAACATATCGGAACTTTTTTTGCCAAGCAGAAATAGGGAAACTGTTATAGTTATAACTCAATGAAACCTCAGTTGGATTAACAAAACAAGATGTAATGGACTTGTTAAAGGCCGTCTATCTGTAAAATGGCTGGCAGTATTCAATCAAATACGACTAACTGTTAGTTGGTTTCGACAAATATTGAATTATATTCATTTTACCGTCTATATTATAACCAATACACATACATCAAATATTTATATTATTATACTAGAGGACTTTGAAAACACATCACCCAGATTAAATCCTTTATTGCTCAAACAGTGAGAATGTAAGCGAGAATTGTTTTATTGCATATCAAAGTCTGACCAGTTTTAGTGTGCCCAGAAAAGTCATGATTGTAACATTAATTTAAGGTACTAAAAGAGAAACTGTTTTAAGACAGGGTTGATCTATTTTGAAGGACACCCATTCAGCTGAAAGTTAGCCCCATCTTGTTTTGATTCCTGACTAAACTTATATGTGCATGTATTCTTGGCTTCTTTGACGATTGCACATTGATGACTTAACCATTCGAAATGTATTCATAGTACGGTGTGCTCAAAGTAATATCCGCTTTTAAGATGCCAACATACACCACCACTCTTATTACTATTGTCTAGCAATACAATTCAACATCTTGAGCTTTTAAACTTTTAATATTTTTCATTAGATTTTGTTGGTAAAGGCTATATGATGATAATGGCAGATTATGCATAAATTACGCTTGTTTCACGTTTCTCTTTTTGTTATTTACTCTTCATTCAGAATTATATCTGTACAATATATGAAACATGAAATAAATATATTTTTAATATGTATTATCTAAGTACCAAAACTTATTATCTAATACGTTATGCATATCACTAAATTGTTATCTTGTAAAAACTTTGGGACATAAAAGCAGTCCCAGAATAAGTGTGCATTGGTTTTTTCCTGCATTGCACAAAAATCACATAAAACGGTTTGTGCTAGTTTCCTTTAAAATAGGTATTTATTGTTTTATATAATTCTTATTAAATATTTGTATTGAAAATTTCTCAATTTATATCAATTGTACACCCGTGTGCCATCTGACATACTAATTCCCAAATGATATCATAATTTTGGAAATCGTTTGTCCATTTTATTTCTGATTTTAATTAGTCTTGTAATATATCTTTTAATTTTGAGCTGTATAGGGTTTTATAAATGGTGTGTTTCAATGAAATGATATGTATATTTGTTTTACTTTGGTCTATTCCGTGTTCCACAGCAGTTTTGTCTTTAAGTAAAAGCTTCCAACGTTCAAGTATATTGGTATTAATTTGATGGTATTTGAAAAAAAACGGTAGTATTCATACTGAGTGTATAAATTTAGTAAAGTATTAAAATTATAAAAGGTATTTGATCTGTAATCATAAATATGCTTTATGTATTTGATTCCTTTTTCATGCCACTCTTTATAATAAAATTATATTGTTCTCCCATTTGGTATCAGAATTAATCCAAATGATTTCTTTTGATATTCGCATAGGGTTTTCCTTGTAATTAATTTTACACCATGCTGTTAAAATATGTTTCGAAAGTTTATTATGTTTACTTATGTGTGCATAGTCATTTTCTTTAAGATTACTTTCAATACAAATTTATCTCGAAACTGTCTGGTTTTTGAGTAAAAAAATTTTCCAAAAAGTAGATGTAGACTCATCGTCAATAATGCGTTTCAACCAACTTGCTTTGAGTGAGTTTAAAAAGCATTCAAGATAGATCATTCTTAGACCCCCATTTTTAGAATCTCTATATATTGTAGTTCTATTAATTTATCGGATTTTGAGTCCCAAATAAAGGAAAATATTTCTTAATATAAGTTTTGTATTACTTCTTTTGGGGTGTCTAACAAAAATAGTAAGTGAGTATGATCAGGAAATACCACAATCACAAACCAAAGACAACCCCATGGCACCGCGAGGAAGAGCCGCTCAACCATCACAAGACATCAGGAAAACAAATTAAGCAAAGTAACCAGCTCTCTCTTCCCCATCAAGATTATTGCAATACTAGAATGGACATAAAGTAACGTACAACAAAACATAGAACAAATACAGACTCCAACAATGGGAGTAACAATAAACAAAAAGTCAACAACAACAGAGCCACCGCCTTAGAACGGACAGCAGCCTAAGCCACCGGGGGCTTAAATGCATTTTACTGGTACCCAATCTTCGCCCTAGATTCTGCTGTTGTTAAGTACAAGAAATGTTCAGCTCGCATGGGAAAGGGTATATTAGTTTCGGTAATGCAAAAGTTTTGATAACAGTAATTTTACCCATCAACGTCAATTTTCCCTGCTGCCATTGCTTTAAACAATCTTAGTAAAATCGTTTCAATTTTTGATACAGGTTTTGTTCTTGCATTTTTACTCACTGCAAAAAAGACTATTCCTTAAGGTTTTGCTGATTCTGACGACCATAAAAGGTTTAACTGTTTCAAATATTCAACAGTAGTATTTCTTAAATACCCTATTCGTAGGAGGGTGTTTTTTAATGTTTAGTTTTAATCCAGAAACTTGTTTCACGTTTCTTATGTATTGAGCAAGTGACGTTAACGTAAACTATGAAGACAGTTTTGATCATCTGAAAACATACCTCCTGGCATACTTTACATCAAAACGTATTTCCTAGTGTAAGTAGTCAATGTCAGTGAGTAAAATTTACATAAAGGCAACTTATGGAGATGTTTCTGAAAAGGAGCTGTAAACTAACGTTGACGTTTATTTTCGAAATATTGAAGTTATCAATTACTTTAGATTAGAAAATGTCAAAAAACTGCATTACTAGTTTCGGTTTCATACATGTCATAGTGTAAACACAAAACTAACCAAAAACATAATCTGACTGTGCAGAATGGGGCTGGATGCTATGTGCACCCATGTGACGTCATCAGTAAGGTTGCGTTTTGATACAGTCAAACTAGGCACTGAATTATACATTAAATCCTGTTAGTAACTTTTCAATCGTGTATAGTGTTTGCGAGAAATGTGCAAAATTATGGTACTGCGTTGACAATGTCCTCTAGTAAATTTTATCTGATTTTGTTTGTTTGTTTTGTTTTTTTAATAGTTAGTGCCTTAAGATATTGATTTTAGTCTTACATATGTCTATTTTTCAGTCTATGGATGTACGGTTGAGAAACTTTCTACAAGCAACGATATGTACAGCACCTGGTTATTTCCATATATCTATCTAAGTGTGGAGATGAACTTACATGTTGCAGCTCCAAGGTGGCAGGTAGACATACCGTATGAAGTGGAATATGGAGAGGTTTGTTTTAACGTTTATAATATAATAGATAATACACTTGACAGCAAATGAAAAGTATAATTTTCAACATTCATTTAACCTTAAATAACTTACTGTATAAACTCTTACCCTGATTTGAAAGACTATTTTTGGTTTGACCAGACCCATACGTTTGTTCTAGGTCATTTTATTCAGCATTATACAGTGAATTACTGTTGTTGTTATTGTTGTTGTTGTGAGACAATATGGAAAATCGCAAAAAGCAGTGCTGTACATTGGAACAGTCTTGCTTTGAATCAGATTCTACTGCATGTCACCACAGCACAATGCAACAAAATAGAAAACAGTATAGAACTCTTAAATCCATTGCTGAATGATATAAACTGCAATTCCATAAACCTTCATTTCTATCTTTTTACTCTGATCTTGAAAACGGACAGAATCCTCCGACTGCAGGTAAACTTGGTACATTATACATGATAACAATTAAGGTCTGCCCGACAGAATGCTTGTGCATTCATGAATGTACCTGTTACTCATAAACATTGGTTTGCCTCAGAAAATTCTATACAATTTAACCTACGAAAATAGACTGCATGTCTTGATTAAGACGCATGGTGATTTTTGTAAAATATGATGTGTGGATTTAGCATTACATGTATAACATCTCGAAGTTCACGTTAATTATGCTTATTTCAAGACATCACAAAGACAAAAAATTAAAGCAAAGTAACCAGCTTTTTCTTCCCAGTCAAAATGGTTGCAAAACTAGGAGGACACAAAATATTGCATAACAGGGCGAGGACCAAACACAGAACCCTCTTAAACAATGGGAGCAACAATAAACAATGAATCAACAACAACAGAACCTCCGCATTAGAACAGACAGCAGTCTAAGCCACTGGAGGGGGGCTTAAATGCATTTTACTGGTACCAGTTCTTCTCCCTAGATTATGTTGTTGTTAAAATACAAAAAATGTTAAGCTCGCATGAAGGCTTCCTAGCTATTGCGATGTATCACCACAGAGAATAAATCTAATCAAACTAACACACTATGGTGAAACAAAGAAAAAGGCTCACGGCTCACAGATAGTCGAAGCTAAAGAAAAAATCAAGTTGAACAATGGTGGGCCTAGCCAAAGAGAAGCATCAGACGCCATCTAACCCGTTAAAGCTTTACCACATGACCGTCATTGAGTCCTGACCCACCATCAAGCAATTATCGTGTAATTAATACAAAAATACCACCAAACGAGGCATATCCCGAGGGTTTGAATTGTTTCCTACCATAAAAGCCGTATTCAGCAGCTGAAATGATTTTAAAAAATGTTAAAGGAGAATCCCTATAAAATTAATAATAGGCGAAACAAAAAGAACAGCATGATCTATTTGTAAGAAATGACTCTAAATGACATTTTCAAAATCATGAATTATCATATGCGAGTTGGAAGTAAAATATATAAAACCTGACTGATTCATAGTCATAAAATACTAAACAAATATACACCAATGAATACAGATTCCGTTTATACCGTCATAGAAAAAACATTTTTCTTATACTTGATTTGAACATATTTTTTTTTCATATCCTTAAATCATCGGTCTTTCATCGTTTAAATGCACACAATATGCTTCCATAGGGCTAAACTCACGCAAAAGTTATAACTTCAAGCCCATGTAGCCTTAGTACTCACAACAGCCACAGCCAACTCCTTAACATTAACAATACATAACGTTTATAAGGTAAAATATTTTACAGTTCTTGGTGTACACCTAGAATCTTGTGTGATATCAAATGGGCCTCGACGCTACAAAAATAGTTAGTGATATATCACAATTACAAATTGCAGACAAACCCTAGAGCCATACAATAATAACGAGACGCCAGGAAAAACAAAGCAGAGCAACCAGCTTTCTCTTCCCCATCAAGATGATTGCAAAACTAGAATGCACAACAAAACATAGAACAATTACAGAATCCCACAATGGGAGTAACAATCAACAATGAATCAACAACAACAGAACCACCGCCTTAGAACGAAAATAAAACTGTCTTAGCGAGTCTCAAACCAGGCTCATCAGCTATAGAAACAAGCGAGAATATTGAGATTTCATCTGTAGCAAGTTAAGATATTATACTTTCCAAAAAAGTGAATATCAAAGGCGCTGATCAGACTGCGCGGATGTGCAGGCTGGTCTGTGCCTTTGTTGTTTGAAAACCCCTGAAGACAGGTTTCCTCGCGTCGGGGCCCATTAATAGACTGATACAAGCCGTCCAGACTGTGCCTGACATTTCATGTTTGATAGTGTGCATTGTGTCTGTCATCTTGCTGAGGACGAAAGCTTGTATAATCAAACAAGGAAATTCAGACAGTGAGGTCATAAAATATTTTGGTACTAGATTTAAGGTATCAGTTGATCTAATTCAGTTATTGAAAGTCATAAAGGTTTTGTTATTTACATTACGTCACTGTCATAATCTGTTTGTGGAATAGTAGTCTCCTTTGCTTGTATATATGTGTCTTGTTATTTTATCTGAATTCATATATATGGCTTTTACTTAGGTTCCCATGTAAGTGGTTGTGATATGTCATTTTAATGTTTGTTTTTGCTGTTGTAATTATATTGACTATTTTCGCTTTTTATGCCCTCCGCAAACTGTGTTTGTGGTGGGTATACTGTTTTCACGTTGTCTGTCAGTCTGTAACAGTTTGTTTTATTAATATATTGAAGAGTCATTACTGGAATTTCATCAAACCTTGCAAACATATTCATATATATTATACAAATATTTTTGATAAAAAAAAAGTAAGGGCTAGGGGCCAAATCTATTGGGAGTTATTTATATTAATTCTAAATGGCTTTTTATATGGGTTATGTTATTATAGTGCATGCATGGGCCAACACAGCTTCTGACGGAGAAATTGATACTTTTCCTTCACAATGTAGACACATTTTTAACATATGCATGAAGGAGTTCGGTTCATAAAAATATTTTGACAAAATGGCAGTCATGAGAAGTTAAACATGTTTTCCATAATAAGGCTTTTGTATACGTATCAATAGTGCCTTCATGGGCCTATCAACTCCTACAACAGCTTTTGATGAATTAATTCATTACTAGCCTACACATTTTAAACAGATTTAATATATGCATGAAGAGGTTTGGTGCAAAATAAATGACAAAATGACCGCTGTGAGATCTCAGTAAAATCCTGATATAGGCTTTGATATATTCAAAGAACTTTCAGTTGTTACACTGTACAGTATATCTTACCAAATGTTACAGATTGCAAAATAATAGATCATTTGCACACATTCTACTGAAAACTTTTCAAACTTTATGGTCTGCTGGTTTGAACCATCACTTGCCGAAATTAAGTTTTTTTTCACTGTCCCTTACTGTTTGGTTGTATCTGATCATCATTGTATATTAACCCTTTTTTCATTTAGGTGGCAATGGAAAAGTTGCAAAAGGGTTCTCGGACACACATCGATGGGCCTTAGGATTCGCATCTTCAAAAATGATAATCCAAATCCATTGATTCGTGTTTGTCAAGCTTGTCATGATCCCCTATACAATGTGTTTGCAAATATTCCGATGGATCCAATCCTTTTGCTAACTATTAAACTTTTATTACTACCAGCTGTACATTGGCAACACGACTGTGAGGGATATACCAGTGGATCACTGGCAGATCTGTGGATACTGGCAGCCAAACAGTACCATGTTGATAGATTATTACTTTTCAAGTAAGTTTTAGTTTC
Organism: Loripinus fragilis; assembly: GCA_964019695.1. Classification (NCBI taxonomy): domain Eukaryota; kingdom Metazoa; phylum Mollusca; class Bivalvia; order Lucinida; family Lucinidae; genus Loripinus; species Loripinus fragilis. Next base: position 76,852,868 of record OZ026518.1, read on the forward strand.
GGTTTCCCAGCCCAGTAATATTATTGTTACAGTATTATCTATTTTGTTTAAAACAATACACGACGCTGATCACAACTATCAGAATGGTTACCCACGATAACAAACAAGCACATGCCATGTTCTTTGAAGGACATTGAGGTCCGTGACAGGAATCGGCCTTTGGAGTTACCTTGCTCCAGAATATCAGTCCAGATCTGGTTAAAAATTGTTTGACACTCTGATTATGTTCCTGAAAGAATTTTGTTGAAAAAGTTAATTTTGAAAAAAAGTCAGCTTAAGACAACAAAATGCACGAAAAAAAACCTACCCAGCATGGATAGAGTTAATGACCACTTGTGTAAGATAGGCCCCCAGATATATGTGCGTACCTGAAAATTATTTTTTTTCTCAACCAAAACATATGTTGTGGGTACTCAAAAGAACCGTCTCAATGAAACGGTTCTTTTGAGCAGCCAAATCATATGTTTAAATTGCTGGCTAAGAAAATAATTACAATTTTACGCTCCAACATTTTGCTTAACTCGACCTATGTAAGATATCTTTTTTACTTACAGGAAATCGAGGATGGCAGTCGGCATCTTATGGAACAGCTCCTGTGAGGACAGAAGTCAGGGCAGATAAACTGTATCCAAACGGAACAGTATACAATCTTCATCATATCTACGATTTTCACAATTATCATTATTACAATGAGAATAATTACCCAAATGTCTTTGAGGTAAGTCAGGGCAGATAAACTGTATCCAAACGGGACAGTCTATAATCAGACCCATCATACACATATCTATAATTTTCATTATTAAAAATAACACTATGAGAATAACTACCCAAATATCTTTGAGGTAAGAAATGCGCTTATCTAGAAAGTTTTATCAGGGGGGTCCAACTCTGACAACGGTTATTTCGTTTTGTTTTAGCTGATGAGGGGAGAGAGGATTCAAATACCACTAAAAGCGGGCCATAATTGGCCTGCCACCAAAACGCCATTTAAATTGTGTTTCGCTGGTGGGGTCGATGATAGCCTATACATTGAATGCTTGCTTGGTAGCTTTGTGATTTTTCTGGGGATCTGGACCAGTATTGCTAAGAATTCCTATAGCTTTGTGATTTTTCAGGGGGGATCCGGACCCCCTGTACCCCCTCTGGATTTCAGCTGTGTCACAGCAATGTTTCAGGATTGTAAATAACGCTTTTCAGTCTGTATTAGTGGAGCTCATAGGCTCTGTTGGAGGACCGTTAAACTGGGGATCAACGGTTTGCTAATTCGAGACTCGCCAGAGTCACTATGTTGTGTCCTTGAACAATACACTTTGTCTGCTAAGTACGGGTTCAACACAGGAAAAAAAATTGCCTTGACATGGCTGCAACATTGGACGTAAAGCAACAACAAAAACTCATCTAAATACCAGTTAACAGGTACTTTGTCAAACCATAAGGGTCAACACCATTTGCTTGGATGGGAAAATCTTTATAGACAGAAATACATCATGTTAAAGACATTTTGAGTGGCAACTTCTTTAAACACATAATAGACAATACAATGCTCATTGTATCAATATGTATGTGATAATCCATTAGAATGAAAAGGGTTAAGCAAGCACATATTGGTTCTTACTGTATATTCTCAGACTTGTCTGCACATTCACTTTGTTTCGCAAGCCAGAGCATTTGATTATTGTGATCAAACACGCTTTATCATGCATTAACGTTCACCGGGCTGAAAACCGAAGGCCTCATTTTTCAACACAACCCAAGGGACCTGACGAATTTTAATGCATGAAAAAGCGCGTGGTTGATCGCTTTTACTGCATAAATGCATCGTATTTCGGCTTAACTTTTGCATTGATTTTTGCACTATTTTGTTTTGATTTCGGGGTGAGTTTTACTTTCAATATTCTCAATCCAGGACTGGGGACGGTTTGTTGAACAACAAGTGTGGTAGCTCACACAATATTTCCAATTTGCTTAGATAATTTGGTATTTAATGGAGGTTTGCTGTCAACATGATGATTTTATCCAGTCATTTATAAACTGTCTTTGACACTACTGACATCGCTAGGAAAGTAGAACTAGCTCTGATAATTTCAACTGTCCTCCATTGCCACTCAAACTAGCGATATTTTAGATGCCTGGCTTCAGCTGTGATTTCTTTTGGCTAGACAAATGCATATGACCTCTAGCTAAAACCTTACTTTCCTTATGTGCACCTGCACTTTTCTAAAAAAAGATCTCCAGCACTATAGACATGGATTGATTTGGTAGCCCTGGTACTGTAAGACATAGTCAAAGTCACAAAACTATGTTTCAACAGCGCCTGAATTCCATTATTAATAAATGGACTTGCTCCGGTTAAAACATGACTGTTGATACCGTGTGGCACGGCTTTTTATGCAATAATCTCATACACATAGCATATGAAAATTATAATTGAAGGTTAACACCAACTTTGAGGCTTCTAGTCCCACTACCATGATTAAAGAATGACTGCACACATGCGCAAAGTACATGTACAAAATATCATGAGCTGATCCCAACGTTCAAATGAGCCAGCCAATCATATGGTGTTACTCGCATTTGTGCGAATGTCATAACTAAGTCCAGTGGTGCCAAATAGAACAATTCATTGTAATGTGTTTGTCTAATAGGTTTTATGGGCCTCGATGCGAGAAAACCTGACTTTGTTGCAGACAAACAACAATGGCGCAGACCAGCCTGCGCATTGGCGCTATTGTTATTCACTCTCTGGAAATGATAATAGCTACCCCTGCTGCATGCAGCGTTTCAATATTCAAGCTAGTCTATGCAGCTGAGTAAGCTGGTTTGAGCCTTACCTGCTCGCAAACCTCAAAGACATGTTTTCTCTTGACAAGGTCCATATTGAAATGGTCAATTATTCATTATGAGAGGACGTATTTCAATTTTTTATTTTTTTTGGCAGTTTGCAGCCATGTGATATCATTTACCCTTTGCACATTTCAACCAATCAGGAATAGTCAAAAATTTGCATTTTAGAGAACCTGCTAAAATATGAAAGATCTCATTGGTTAATAAACAGACTGTCCATACAAACTCATTCTGAAAAGGCATAATTACTGAAATTGAATGCGAAGTCTAGGGATACAGACTGATCGATAGACTCTAAGCCAGAAACTTTAACCTCTTAAAACCCTCTGAAAAGTACTTAAATACGATTTATTAATAGGTAACTTAGCATTACTTTATATGATGATGGTTACTTTCAATGAAGGCACCTTATTCTGATACGAAAAACGGTCCAAGTTTTGGAGAAATCATCTGCCAAAGCCTGATTATTATATGATATTTACCATCATTTTTTTCCTATAAAACTATTGTTATATTCAGGTGTGCATATGTGTGCTTCTTTTTCTAAAAAGGAAAATTTTTAAATTTTAGTCTCTGCCTAATCGATTTGATTTTAACTTAACAAATCTTTATTTGCATTTCCACAGCCTTCCCATAATAATCAACGGATTACTGTCGTATAATTATGTCTACAATACGTTTTTAAAGCACAGCCAAGTCACCTTATTCTATTTTAAGAACGCATACAGTTATAAAACAGCAAGAGGCACTCTACGGGAGATCAAATTAACAAATACTGTCCCTATCGACTGTCTGAACGACCATATACGTCCCCCTTTGCTGCACTTGCAGTGAAGCTATTTGTAAATTGCCTTCCTTCCAAAAATGAGAGCAATAATACATGTAATAAAAATGGCTAAACTGTAAGAAATGTGGATTTCCAGCATGCAGTACGTATTTTTGACATGGTTATGTAAAGACATAAACATTTATTCGTCACTGAAATGCATATTAAGTTAGGTCACATTGCAAGACAATGAATTATATGTATATGCTTTTACAAACCGTTTGGCACTCTGAAGTTGAATAAAGAAGCTTATTTTATAGATTATAAAAAATCAACAGGCGACAAAATTCCCAAGTATACTAAGATTTAAGCAACATCAGACCAGCTGATCAGCAAATTAACCCTTAAAGTGTCGTCTGCAATAGAAATGATCTGAAAATGGTTTCTGTATTGCTTATCTGCTGCATATGTTTGCTAGCATCATTTACTAATAAAGGTATAAAGGTAAACAGTGGGGACTCAGGTCAGACTACTCCTTTGGAAACAATCTGATCTGTGTCTGCACTGTTTGATACTGAGGCTTCCTGAAGACTTACATATGACCATATGCATCTTTCAAACTTATTAATGATTTGTAATTTAATTGTCACCAGCAATTAGTATTAAGTAAATACACTGTGATTAATACACAGTTTACAAGTGTTACAAACAGCTATACATATAAAACATATTCCACTATTGAAATGCAGCCGAATATCTTTTAAAGATATTTCTTGTTGATTACTGGCTCATAAATGGTTTGCCTTTAAAAGGTTAATGTCCGATGTTCTCTCTCTGGCCTGGCCCAACGTTTCTCAAACAGAAGGGTTCTTTAACAATTGTGTCTGATTTTATATATCAGTTGATACTAAGAGGCTGAGTGCTTGATACTCAGGTGATAAAACAATCTTATCACGAGCTTGCTCAAATAGACAATGCAAAACTGCAACATTAGTTAAATATTACTAATGTTACTTATACATAATGCATGTCCTTCCTGCTACATGTAATGTGAATGGTTAAGGCACTGATCAACTAATGCAATTACGTAAAATAAGGCGCCAATCGTAACTTTAGGAGACTAAATATTTTGTAATACAATTCTAAATTGCTATGAAATAATGCTTGGCATAACATAATTGCATGAACCGATAAATAATTGGTACTTAAATCCATCTTAATAGACGCATCCAATAGGGTTGGTGCATGAACTTTATGATAGGATTAACCTATATTATGAAAAGTAAAATGAAAGATAATACGACTTCTGTGGGGGGCGAACCCACGAATGCGGCGTGCGCGCCTAGCACTGCAACGTCTGACATCCTTAACCATTACACCATCAAGGCATCCCCAAAAAAGGATGCTCAAATAGCGTATCAAATAACTGAAAGATAATATTTTGATTCTCTTCAGACGCCAATAGATGTTGTTTGTCCAGGTAGGAAGGACACAAAGCCAGTCCCAATGATACCGGACACTTTCTACTACAGAGTAGAGATAGTTGACACATCCAGAGATCAGACAACTTATGAAGATGTAAGTATACCTTCCATCCATACCATAGTATGACCACAACTTGGCGTTGTTTTCTTTTTATATACTTCAGGTCCCATAATTACAATGCCTCCTTAAAGTTAAGGTCAACATAAATTTACGAACTTACTTAAATATTGCAAATATTACAATCATGTTTCCTTCCTAAAAATCAATGTCTTGACTCGTGGATATATGAATGTTCACCAGACACTATTCTTCGAAAATTTGGCTAAATTTGGAAACTTTACAAGCTTGAGAACGACCTCCATCCACTTTAAACCCAAATTATATAACATGAAATTACTCAATGTCAATGCATTTATGAGCTATCGCCCTTTTTTACCAATGGTCAATTTAATCATACTGAATATAACCATACTTTTAAAGATACAAAGTGCACTATCTGGATAGCACAATGGTATCATGCAGCCTTGTTTTGGGGTTTTCTTGAAAAAGCAGGTCTGGCAGTGGTTCAAATCTCACCAAGAATGTGTTGGAATTTTGTTTGTTTTGTTTTTGGTTTAGTTCGTTTAGTTCAATGCTTCAACTGCCTTTCTTCGAATTTCATTCCCTTCATTTTTTACTTCGAGTATTTCAAACAGAGCAGAAGGTGGTCGTTAAGACAAAATAGTTGACATATTAGATTTTGGTAGATAGTGCAAATTAAAAATACCTGTGTTTAGGGTAACCTAACCCTAATAATGATTCTATTCATTTTGAAGGACGAAATGTCTTTCAAAATGCATATAATTATATTTTTCTGGGAAACAAAATAATAAAAAAAATATGTGTGCCTACCCTACCTAAAATTTTCAGACCCTTTACCAGAAACACACTTATTATTTTTTTTATTTTGCCTTATTGTGTATGCCCAAAAACTCCTATAAACGCTGATGCAGGCGCATCAAGAGGGGCTAGACGTTGTTTTTTGTCGTTGTGTGTTAGTCAGAGTCTTTCTCTGCTTCCCTACTTTGCGTATATGAAGATATGGTCAATACACGCTGGCCTACAACAAATTTTGAACATATGGTAGAGATTCCTAACCCTGTATAGAATGCCATGGTTAGACACTATTAGATGACTTTTGAGTGAAAATTCTGGCTATGGTATAAGCATCTACCTGTGCAGTAAACTTAATCAAACTATTTTAAATCTCAGGTTTGGTATGATGGTAAACTGGGTTACTATAGAAGAGACTATAGACCCCTCTACAAGCATTATCCAACATTCAATACAAATCCTATCTCAGAAATACATGACTACAATATTGGTATGATGTTAATGTTACTTTACTCTAATTGTAACAAAATATGGCGAATAATTTTGATACTAGTGTGTGTATGTATTTATCATCAATAATTTACACATTTTATATAGTCTCATTTACTCTTTGCCTACGAATTTTATCGTCTGCTGTGGATTTTTGCAAACAGTTTGGACCCAGACTAGGGCTGACAGAATATCAGGCTATATCAGGATCAAAAACGTTTGACACTCTGATAGTGTTCCTGAAAGGTTTTTTTTTCTTGAAAAAGTTAGTTTTGAAAAAGGTCAGCAGACGACAAAAACTCATGACTTATTACCCAGCATGCAGAGTTAAGCTTTAAAATCAGAAGACTAAACATCAACATAGTCCACACATATGTTGAAATTACTATATGAACTACTCAAAACAAGTTTTGCAACAGTTATAGGCATGTATTTATTTCTTATATTGACAGAAAAAATTGAAACTAATATACATTTAGAGGGTGTTTGGGTTATTTTGGCACAGACAGTTGCATGCAATCATCCATAATTATTAGGTGACAGCAATAGTTATCAAAGTCAGAATGGCGGCAAAGATCAGGAATTGATACAATTAAGTACTACACCTGACCCAGGATACCACATGGGAAAGTAACAAAACACAATTAAACATCACAAACGAGAGCCAAGAGGTCAGCCCTTCCCCATCAGATGACCACAAGGCAGCAATAAACCGACGTGAAAGCATGACAAACACAAGACATAAATAACACAAATGATGGACAAAAGAAGTACTACCTTGGAAGCAAAGATAAGGACTTAACACTGCATGAAACTGACTACTGGAGCAATAGAAATCCAACAGGTGAACCCTGGTCGGTCTGACAACAGCCAAAGTATCAGGACCCTACCATCTCATCAATAGATGTCTTTAAGTCAGAACCGTCATAGAGTCTGAAGTCAGACTGGCGTGCAATTAAACAGGAAAGCAAAGTTGCCAACTGTGACTGGGTTGAACACAAAGCATGTAGTCTGTTGCAATACATTTATGTTATAGGCATTTTATGATGAGAAATTATTTTAATACACTGCGCTGAAAAATTATTAGAGCCAATAATCGTCTTCAATTTATACACCAAGTCACCATAGAACTCAGGTTCCGAAAGTCCTTGGTGCAAGAGAGAATTTCAATCCAACTTTTAATTTAGATATCAAATCATAGTACTGTATAGTTGATAAAATTTAAAAAAGGTTTTGCAAAGTTTATGATACAGATAGCCTTGTTTAAAAAGTTTCTGAGTTAACAGTTTATTGCGAGTGTGAAAGTCAGCAGCATGGCTAGATGCTCTAGAAAAACAAATGAGTTGAGAGATATAGACTCCATAGGATGTTGAGCGAGAAACATCACTGTCTAAAAATGGGAAATTGACAATTTCAAAATCAAAATCGTCACATTTATCATGAATTTTGGTAGAAACAAATCAGAATTAGAATGGAAAATGCAAGTCTAAAAATGTGGCTTCAGTATCAGAGGTATTAGCTTTATTAAGTTGGAGCTCTGAAGGGTATATTTGACTTACCATATTGTCAAAATAAACACTATCAATGTTTAACATATCATCCAAATATCTGGATGTAGTGTTTAAAGAGTCAATAATATCAGCCTGCTTATCATTAGAAAGAGACACCATAAAGTTCCTCTCATAACAAAAGCCTGAAGTTATTCAAATGACATTTAGGCCGCCACTCTCTTTGTGCTTATCCAGAAACCTCTGGACCAAACACACAAACACAATACTTCCAGGCCTTTGTGAGCAAATAAAAAGGTTGCTCTGAATGTATACTACTATTATCATTTTTTTTCCACCAATATAAAAATATAAATGCATGTTTATAACTGTTGCAAAATATGTTTTGAGTAGTACAGTATTCTCCTGATAATTAATGGAGCATGAATAAGGTATTAACATAAATATTGCCTATTAACACCTTTCATCATGATGGATTCATCTGACATATGTATACAATAAGAATGGGATAGTCCATTTAGTGTTTTATGGAATCAGAAGTCCAAATTTCTAAATGATGATGTACTAATGGCCCTACTTAGGACTGCTTTATCCTTGCAAACATTGTAGACTCTGATGAAATGCTGCCTAATACAGCATTTCATCTGGGTTGTCACTGTTTGCCAAATTACATGTTCACCGATATCCAGAATGAAAATGGTTAAATTCCATCTGTCTATTAACAAACTGGATATTCTAGAAAAACATGATCCTGTATAAATTCTAAAAAAAACTTTCAGACAAATAAGGGTTCCTGCTGGGAAAGGGCTGACCTCTTTGCTCTTGTTGGTGATTTTTATTGTATTTTTGTTACTTTCACATGTGGTATCCTGGGTCAGGTGTGGTGCTTGATTGTATCGGTTCCTGATCTTTGCCATCTTTCTTGCTTTCAAACGTAAAACCAAGAGAAGTCTATATATATCTAACGCTCGTGATAAGATCTTGTTTGCATATATGCCGAAAATAAAAACAAATAACATAACAGTTCTGTTTTTGTTTTAAAATGCCCAATTTTAACAAATAACACAACAGTTTTTGTTGTTGCTTTTTATTTACAGAAATATTTTTACATATTTTAAAACATCATAATTCAATTATTTCTGTTTACAGGTGTTCGATATTTGACTGATAAAACCCAGGGTAACTGTACCATTCTTCCATTAACGAATACCTCAGGCGATGCTACAATGAATTTTACCTCTCAGAATAATGCTGATTCTTACATTCTCAACCTTAAAAACCCACTCCAACTATTCAACCTTGATGTGAATTATACATATATTGGACAGGTATATGTTGGGAAAATTATCATATGACATACTGTTTTGTTTTGTTTTGTTTTGTTTTTAGTAAAAATCTATTGCCCTAAAACGTTATAGGACTAGCATTAACCATTTTTATACCACATACAGGCAAACAGGTACTTTAACAAACAGTATAGACCCAGATGAAATGCCACTTATCAGGGATGGCGCTGTTTGTTTGATAAAAACACTTATCAGGAACCAAATTACACCATTTTATAAAAATTGTGTAAGACAACCCCTTAAAAAGATGGACAATACCATACCTGTTTTATATAAATATGTATAAAAATATAATGTGTAAATGTTCTGATAGTCATACTATCTTCCTAAATCCTGGATAAATGGCTATGTAAAAACGCTATCTTCCTTCATTCGTTGTCTTTTCAAATGTAATTTATTAAATGAGTTTCATGTGACGATTTTGAAAAAAGGACATTAGGCGTTTAGCAAACTTTATTTTACCAAAATGATGTGCATTGTTCAATATACCTCACATAAATATTTAATCATGAAAAATAAGGAAAAAATGATATGCCTATGAGAATATGTATTCTATGGAACATTAAAATACAATCTTTTGTTTTAATCTTTAACGTCTTTACTATATGAGCCAGTGCATGAGATTTCCAACAATGTGGTATGTGCGACCAGCAAAGGCTCAGACCAGCCTGCGCATACGCGCAGTCTGATCAGAGCCTTTGCTTGTCGCTTGAGTATTCTATGATTGTTAAGCTACTGACAGAGCACCATTTGGATTGTCTAAGCTTAAAAGGAGGCTGCAGAGGCTTGTCCGGGTCTCCACTTGTCAAAATGTCAAATTGTTGGAAATCTCATGCCACGGCTCATATCATAGTGATAGAACATACTCGAAACTACCATAGCTCGTTTTTACATACCAATGGCACATGTACCAATAAACGACGAAACAATGTGATAAAGGCACTCCTATCATTAGAATTAGCTTGTGGTGGTATATTTAGCCTTCGAGCCAGTAGGGAGCAACACTTCTATTTTTAAATTAAGACACCTGTCCAAATATTTAATCATTTTCTTGATGCTGTCTGGATGCCTGATTAAGCCAGAATCATGCTTTCTATGCTTCTTTTGAATATTTTTTAAAATAAGCAAAAGTGTTTTGGTTTACTTTTATTGTCTGTTTGATGTCATATGACTATTATCGTTCTTGCCACTTCCTCATGGTGCAGTGGGTTAGTCTACAGTATGTGATTGTGTTATCTCGTTGTCATACTCAAGTACTTTTTACACTTCGCGTTTTGTTCAAATGCGTTAGTTACTACTGTGACAAGAAAAATCTAATTTTATCACTAGAAACTTAGATTATGATGAAAACTACTAATGTGAAATATGTCAAATAATACTCAGAATTCTTATTGCTGCTTAGCAAGCAGTACATATTACGATAAGATAGAACGTTTTAATGCATCTCAATCTGTCCACAATAGTTTGCATTTACAATGTACTCATTTAAATGCTTTGTTTGCCAGAGTTCTTGTTTTGAAACGATTGTTCCTGAGCTGTTTAATATAAAATATCATATTTCTGTTTTATCTCTCTGTAGTATATGGAGCGAGGTGTTCTCTGTGACGTGTTTGTAGCAGTTAAACCACACTTGTATATAAGTGGATTTTGGGATCCGAGTCTCAATACTACTGTCACGTTTTGGTTCCTTTCTGTAAGTACATGCAGTGAGGTAGATCACCTCTAAGTTTTTAAGGTAAACTATTCTGATTTAAATTGTAGAAGTGTCGTTTGTGTTAATAAAGGGATGTCAGAGGTGTTTTACAAATCCTGTAAAAACTGCAAAAGTTGAGATTGAGAAATAGAAAGGATTAAGAAATGAGTGTTGTTCCAGAAGAGATGGATCATATTGGCCATCCCATCTGGATCTACACTCTTTACCCAGACCTACTTCAGGTCCGTAGTGTTCAGAGGATTAAATGATTTAATATCCATAATGTCATATTATAAACTAAGCTAAGTAACTAGCTGTCTTCTAATGTGCGTAATTATCTTTGGGATTTGTGACAAGGTGATGCTCCTTCAAGACTAACAAGCCATTTAGCCTCGTCTTGATCTTAAATTTAGAATATTGCCAGTTTAGATAATTTGCTCTTTAGAGGAAAAAATAACAAATGCGCTAACTAGACTGCACATATATTACACGCTGGTCCATGTCTTTGCTGTAATCATTCAAATCAAATTTATTATTTTGATAAAACAAAGTAAACATTTTGATTGATACAGATTTTTTTTTCTTTCATTTGCTAGGAATACTGGTCAAATTATGATAATCAAAGGGTAGATGCTGGCAGAATTCGGACACCAGTTAAGATGGAACTTCATGCCAAAAGGGTAAGATGCAGGAAACCATTATTTAAGGATAATGTTATTCTATAAATTGTAGTATGGCCGATGCTTTTTTCTTTGATCTTTGCTGATGTTTAAATCAGACATCCTAGAATAACGACGAAGGATGAGCTTAAAACAGTACTCTAACTTCCAATTTTAGTTTAACAGCGATGTAGGCGGGAGCTTCCTAATATCAACAAATTTACGCGTAGGTAAATGTAATATTATTGACAGATAAGGCCGGATGCTGAGAGGAGCGAATGTAAATTTCGTCAGGTGTCAGTCACACGTGTTTATTTGCGCCTGCGCCATCCTACAAGCTAAATAAAGGATTTTTCCTAGGCTTTCGGTTTAAACAAGAAATCCTCGGAAAAGTATCCTTTATCTATTACTTGTAGTTTCCAACTTTAAATCTTAGAAATCATTTATTTTGAACCGCATTTTTCAGCATGTCACATTAGATTTTCTATATAATGGGATTTAGCATAACATCTTTTCAGAATGTGTAATTTTTCAACATGATGCGTTTAAAACAATATTGATATTTTGCTACAAACATTTGACATTTGTTCAAGTACATCAAGCCTTGTCTTTACTACATTGTGCGACTAATGTAATTGCCTATATAGAGGAGTTTACATGAGTGCTCATGTTATATTGATTTTATTAAACGAATTTTGGAAAAAGAGATAAAATGTGAGGCTTGCCAAGCATTTTACCTCTTTTTCGCAACAAGTTTGATAAATTAAATAATACAAGAGCACAAATGTAAGAATCTATTTATCATATGACATTAAGATTACTTTGAAATCTCATTTCTGTCGTAAAAACGTTATAATTTTTTGTCATTTTGTACGCAACTCTGTTATGGACGTCATAACGTATCCCAAAAATCTGTAAACCACTAGTGGTTTATCCATTTTATTGCATGGCATTATGTCACTCCAATATGATAAACATATATACAGATATTGTGTTATTATTTAGGGCACCCATTACCATTTGCAAAATCTAAATTTCCACAATGATTTTGTTAAAGTTTTGCAGTAATATTGATACACTACAATGTTGAAGTAAAAATATTGTTTCTGATGGTTTCGTTAAATAATAAACCTTATTTTCAACAAGTAAAAATATAAAACAAATGTATGGCTTTTCAGAATTAAGTTTAAGGACATTCTAGAGGTTTATCTTCTATCTAAATGTTGTACAAGTAAAATGCATTTTAGCCCCCCACCCCCACCCCAGTGGCTTAGGATGCTGTCCATTCCAAGGTGTTGGTTCTGTTGTCGATTCATTGTTTATTGTTGCTGCTATTGTTATTGTGGTATTTTCTGATCATACTCACTTACTTTTTTTAAGTTGTTTGAGTAGCGACATATTAATTGTATAGAGGTAAAAGCATTATGGTTTAAATACCTAGTCCAGCATTACCAAAACATAAGTGAATATGGCCAGGAAATGCAACCATCACAGATCACACATACCAACTAATGGCGTTAAGAGAGAGAGAGAGGCACTAGAACACAGTAAACACCCTTTTTATGCAGGTTCTTACACATGATTATAATGGTACATGTACAAGAGATGTTTCATGTTTATTTGAACGAAATTAAAATTGCCGTTATTCATTTATTTCTCATTATATTTTTTAATAACTGAATAGCATAGGGTAGCCTGATCTCCTGGAATACGCATTTACCAAGAAAATAGCTTTTTCTTTACAGGTTGGTTTGAAGTAGTCTCTGAAGATGAGTAGTCAAATTTTATGCGTTTAAAAATGCTGTCTGAAACGAAATGTTCGGAATAGTTCTCGAACGACTTCTCTTAAAGAGATGTTGTTTTTCTCTTGGAACTTATTATAAATTGTACTTAAATAATTAAAGTGTATATGTTAGAAAATAAAACATTTCAGTTCGATATCTACTTTTTGGAAGCTACTTGAACTTCAAAATTTAGGGTTTACAGTTTCCATGGGAACACTTAATTGTATGCAAAATACACGAATGCAATAATTGATGATGAGTTTTATTGGTGATATATGCTTAAAATATCTAAGAACTTGAGTCGGCTGTGAGTTTTGAGATTTTTTTTTTACATTTCGTCCAGGACACATTTTATGTCATGTAATGCCCATTTTGGAACTTGTGTGGTGAAACTTATCATGCCCAGTTGTCAAGCAAAATCAGGAGCACAAAAGCTGTTTTTCATTTGAATAATAGACTGGATGTTTCTCTAAACTTATAAGAAAAGTGCACACTTAAATACGCATTTTCATGAAAGATACACCCGTTTAAGATCTTAAAAACATGTAAAAGGGGTGGGGCGTGTATTTTGGGCTGCTGTGTTATGGTTATGCTTTAGATTGCCATGTTGTCTATTTGCCATACCAGGGACACGTTCGTTATTTATGAGAAAGCAAAAATTTGTTTTTATTTATATGCAACCGCAAAACGTGAAATTTACATCTGTTCAAATAAACATGAAACAGGTCTGGTAGTGTGCTAAAACTAATGCAGATCATCAATCTATACTATTTGGTTGTTAAATAGCCAATTTCATGGTCCATATGTATTTTTCCATATTATTTTCATATTTCAAGTCACATGCACTTATATTACATGACTAGATCAGCAAATCAAAATTGATGCCAGAACAACGAGGCCAGCATCAAAATACCAACAGTAATTCAGTTTTGTAAGCATAATGTATTGTATGGATTGCAAACCAAAGTACAGATTAGTTGTTAAGGGTCATTCAGCATCGTTTTGTAGATTATTTGTTATGGTTAAAACCGATTTTAGGTATTTGTGACAGCTTTCATGTTTGTTTACATTCCAACGTCAGCATATGGTGCATTGGCATACGTCACAGGACAAGAGTAGCATGTGGTCACGTTAATATTTCGCTATTTAAAGAATGGCTCAGAATCTCAGCATAAAAACACCTGTCATTGTGCTATCGTGCTTTCGTTTCAATCTAGATATTCCTTAAATAATAGAAAATTACACAACGTCAAACATATTCACTTGTCATCATTGAGAAACACACATGTTTATTTTTATAGGTAATTTTTTTGATTGGTCAGGTAATTTATATTTAAAAAGTGCTCTGAGCTAATCGGAACCGTTTGGGAAACTTTGTATGAAATTGGCTATATTGCACTTAATCACTTAAGTTTGGACACAACATGATCTGAGCTTGTCGAAAGTATTTTTGATCTCTTTCAGTAGTGTATGTACCTAAACTTGAGTGTTAAATGATATACGAGCCAGAGTCTACTCAGATTGTGCGATGCCATGGGGCTCATTGTGTGTCCTAAAGCTACCTCAAGTAACAGTATCATTCAAAGAGTGTCCTGATATCAAGACAGTGTGCATATATATTAAATAATATCTGCAGTATTTTTCCTTGTTGTTTTTTACACATTATATTCATTTAATATTCATAGATATAAAGTATTTTTTCTAAAACAGTAACTGTTAATATCTTTTATAGATTGGTTTCAAGGCTGTATACAACTATGTGGACTTTAATGCAGATTATCCTTGGTTAGAAGTATTTGATATAGCGCCATGCTTTCCAGATGACAGTAAACTCAAGTTTCAAGTCAAGTTTCCTGGTCAGTGCTTTCTAATCTTAGTCACAAATAACACTTGTTAGCACCTTTTACGACAGTTGTAGTCTTCTTTCTCATCAACTGATGATAAGATAAGACAAATTAGATAAGGTCAGATCATGAGCTACACTTACTATTATAACATACATATTTCAACACATAACACAAGAAGTCTAGATAAGACATGTGGAGTTCAATGCTGATTATCTTTGGTTAGAAGTCTTTGATATAGCACCGTGCTTTCCAGATGACAGTAAACTCAAGTTTCAAATCAAGTTTCCTGGTCATTGCTTTCTAACCTTGATCAGAAGTTAACCATTTTTCCACCATACACTCAAATTGATGCATGTATTCCATCTACTTATGTACTTTGAAAATAGTAAGTGAGTATGATCAGGAAATACCACAATCACAAACAGCAGACAACCCATGGCACTGCAATGAAGAGCCGCTCAACCATCACGAGTCACCGAAGAAAAATTAAGCAAAGCAACCAGCTCTCTCTTCCCCATCAAGATGATTGCAATACTAGAATGGACATAAAGTAACGTACAGCAAAAGATAGAACAATTACAGACTCCCACAATGGGAGTAACAATAAACAAAAAGTCAACAACAACAATTCTGCGGCCTTAGAACGGACAGCAGCCTAAGCCACCGGGGGGCTTAAATGCATTTTAATGGTACCAAATCTTCGCCCTAGATTCTGTTGTTGTTGAAGTACAAGAAATGTTCAGCTCGCATGGAGGCCATCTACCTAATGCAATGTATCATCATGGAGAAACACTCTAATCAAATTAACACACCATGATGAAACAAAGAAAAGGGCTCATGACTCACAGACAGTCAGAGCTAAAGAAAACCTCAAGTTGAGCAACGGTGGGTCCAGCTACAGATAAGCATCAGGCACCAACCCACCGATTAAAGCTTTACGTCAGAGCCGTCATAGAGTCTGAGGCCTGACCCACCGTCGTGCAATTAAAGAGGAAACCATAGCTATAAACCGTGATTGGGTTAAAAACTAGGCATGCAGACTGTCGTGAAAGCCTTATTTGCAAACAATATCCACCCTGATCAGACTGCTCCAATATGAATCAGCGATCATAGTATATGCTTCTATGATAATGGTATTTTGGAAGGCATTTGAATATATGCAGAAGCCAAAACAAGCAGCTGCCTATTTGATCACACATAAACATTGGCAGGATAAGGGTTATGTACCATAATTTACACACATGTGTGTATTTACAACATAACTTGAGGGTTTGCATAAAAACTATACCCTTTAATTTTAACATGTATGTATTGAAAACCAGAATTTTAAATCATTTAAGATGCATGTACATGTAAGAATGCATGTCAAAAATGTGAATATGACTAGGAAGTATCACTGTCTCAACCCATCTTATGCCACCGAGAGGACTATGTACAAAACAAAGACAAATTACCTAATCTATAAAACGGACCCTTCCAAAATAGAATGAAAAAGCCTCATACTTGGTTTCATTGAGTCTGTTCATGAGAATTAATGAAAAGTGCAACAGCTCTCACTCCCCCACACCTATCACTGGCTTTAGATTCGTTTTACTTTCTACCAAAAGCCAATATCCAAGAACGAGAGGAATTAGATATTCATATTAACACTATCGATGTATAGGGGTGAAATTTTACATACAATAACACTTGACACAATGGCAGCTGTTGCAACATTTTAATAATCTGGCAAAAAACGATCCTTCCATAATTTTGTGAGCCTACACAATTTGAAAACAGTAGACTTGGTTTCTCTGTGATGATACATTGCATTAGCTATGAAGCCTCCATGCAAGCTAAACAGTTTTGCATTTTAACAAAAACAGAATCTAGAGCAAAGGTTTGGCGCCAGTAAATACATTTAAGCCCTTGCAGTGGCTAAAGCTGCTGTCCGTTCTAAGGCGGTGGTTCTGTTGTCGTTAACTCCTTGTTTCTGCTGCTTCCATTGTATCTTTAATTTTGCTGTTAGGTTGTATTATGCCATTTGTGATTTGTCAAGTGATCATCTTATGCAATGAGGAGATGTTTGCTTGACGTTTGATGTGCTATTGTTGTAGGGAATGAATTCGGTGCGCTTTTGTGTTGTGATTTAACAACAGCAGAATCTAGGGTGAATGTTTGGCGCTGGTAAAATGCATTTAATCCCCCTGGTGGCTTAGGCTGCTATCCATTCTAAGGTTGTGGTTCTGTTGTTGTTGATCTATTGTTTAATGTCCTTCTTATTGCTTGTGGGGATTCTGTGTTTGTCTTTGTTATGTTATGCGTTTCTCTTTGTCAATTTAAGTTTTGCAATCATCTTGAAGAGGAAGTGAAAGCTGGTTGCTTTGCTATGATTGTCTTACACATGTAATGTTACTTTAAATGTTCTGTAGCTCTTCCTCACGGCGCGGTGGGTAGGTCTGCAGTGTGTGATTGTGGTATTTCATGATCATACTCATTTACTTTTTGGTAATTTGTTTTATATACAAGCAAATCTAAAGTAAGTAAAGTAACCAGCTCTCTTTCCCTTGGGTAGATAATTAAAAGTTATGAACTTTGCTGCTATATGTGATAAATACCAATACCCGATGTACTGGCTAAAACATTGATTATTTTTTCTGTTTATAGGAACTTACAAGAGATCTGCCGGTACAATGCTAAAAGATATGGCCCACAGAGAGTTTGCTCAACATCTCAATGTGTCTTTATTAAGGATACAGGAAGTGACGTTGCTCTATGATGATTTCTACCTTTATATCTCAGCAACACTTTTGGACAGACCTCCTCCACCAGGTAAATTCTAGCAATTTGTTTATTGTTTTCACCCTTAAAGCGCCATCTATAATTTGAAGCAGACAACATTTTCAAATGTTGCCACTTTTTCAAAACTAACAAATGAGCATGATATTTCATGAGAATCATCTGCTGGCAGATAATTCTCGTGAAATTTCATACCTTATATTTTTCAAAAATTAAGAAAAGTGTTGCATAAATTGTCCTCTGCTGCAGTTGTGATTGGCGCTTTAAGGGGTAATCCACAAAGCGCCAAACACAGTAAAATCATTTTGCTTTTGCTGACTACTGAAATATTTAAGAAGCTTCTTGGTCATGACTCATACACATGCAGTCTGATATGAATCCACATTGTTTGCATCTACACTAACATTAATCAATTATGTTAGCAAATATTTTCAGCAGATGACCTAAGCAGATGACATGTTCAAATTCATAATTTTGCTGATGCTTTTAGGGTAAACATGTCAATAAATACTTGTTAAATACGTAAGGGGTCGAGATGCTCAAGGCCCGTAAATTTTGAACTGTGCCCCTTCACATTTGGAGAAAAGTATATGAAATATTAAACCTGTGACCCCCTTGATATGAACATTGAACTATCCCAAATACATATTATGTAGCATGATGGATGAACTCATCACTGTAAAAGGGGGTTAACAGTGTCATGAGAAAATAAGTACTCTTTTGTATGCCCACAGAGCTTCAAAAGTGTCATCCATATATTATGACAATTATGCTTTTTTGGGGGGGGGAGATGCTAAAATAATTTTGAAGGATGGACATTTTATAGCTTAGACTCACCCTATGATGGGAACTTTTCCTTGCACACAAAAACAGTATTTTCATCCTTGCGTACAAAAACAGTATTTTCACAAGTTATGCTTGAGAGCATGAAAGCTTATTAGGTTCATGTTACACTAAAACTATTTGGAGAGGCGTAGTATCATCAAAGGAGGCACAGCAGCGCACATGGAAGGTATTATAACGCAAAAGAAGGCATAGCAACGCATAAAAAACGTAGTAAGTTTTAACGCAAACCTAATAGTGGGGCAGATATGTGAAAAAATCGTGCACTTTATGATAAAAGCATGAAACTTGGTACATGGCCAGATTAGTAATTATCAAAATTTCTGAGGGTCAGTGCCAAGCCAGAAATGCACCTTGACGGCCGCCATCTTGAATTTCAAAATGGCGACCTATTTTCATGTAATGCCTGATACGTTGGGTATCATTTTGCAATAAACTTTAATTTAAAGCTTATGCAAGTGTGAATTTTAATAATAGAATATTTGAAATTATCTGAAATCACATGTAGATTGGCATATTATCCATCTTGGTGGCCATTTTATAAGATGGCCGCCATTTTTATATGTTACATCAAGCTTGCTTTATGAAAACATCATAGAATGAACTTAATTCAGATTATTGCATCAAATTAAAGCTGTTCCAATCATACAAGGTCTCAAAATGTGACTTTGTTATTTGTGAACAATTTATAAGAGAGCTTTGATACAATATGGCATCCAAGATGGCTGCCAAAGAAGAATGGTTTTCGTTTTTTATACATTAATATATCATTGAGATTTGTATGAGTGAAATTTGCTTTAGTAGCAATGAATGTTCGTTTCTTATATATAATATGTAATTTGAAATTTTCTCAACTGTTAATTTAAGCATGGCATCCAAGATGGCCGCCAAATAGTAAAATCCTATTTATTGGTGATTTTGCTGTCTTTCTAAATAAATCTATACATTTTTGCTATTAGGCGTTTTCGACATCACAAGCTAGGATGTATAATGCTAGTGAACTGTTCATAATCAAGGACGTATTGGAAATATACACTCAACAAAAACAAAACAATGAATGCATGTTTATTACTACCTGTCTTGAGTCAAGGACAGCAAATGATCATAAGGTTAAGAAGTTTACGGAGTTTCTGCCATGTGCATTTGCAATGTATGACTGCAGGCAGCTCTAGGATGTTTCTAGCGTAGAGAATGTCAATATGATTACAGATCTTCTTCCTCAGGTTTTTATCAGGTGCTATCACCTCCATCTTCCATCATTAAGTAGTGTTGTGCCACAGGCATTTTGTGCACTTTAGCTCAAGGGACAACTTTAATTGTATATGACTTCATATTATTATGTTCACATGAAGAGCCTTCTCCTTCCAATACTTCCATGCATCCAATTTCACTAGCAATTCCTCCATGGACTCAGCCTTGATCACCGGATTATATTTGTACAACAGCATTTATGTGCAGTCTGTTCTGAATTCCGTGATTAGAGCCTCTTGCTTAACAATTAAGAGCAGTGGAGTCAGAACAGAGCCACGATGAACATCAACACAAAAAAATTCTCACTGCGACAATTACCAACTATCGTCCTGCTTTTCATGTCCTTGATCATGCCATTTATCAATCACACCAACTACTTGTTGATTTAAAGCATGCACACTAGCAACCTGCTGTCCTTCTCTATGTTGATGAATGTGACGTAGAATGGCTTGTTAGAAGTCAGGAGCAGCTTCTATAGCTGGCTTAAAATGAATACCACAACTGGAGTGCCGCCATGGCCTGACATAAATCTGCACTGCATCTCGTCAATCTCAACTCTCTGCCTGACATGTCTCTCCAATATGCACTCTAAAACCCTTATTAATTGCGTAATTATCTTCAAACCTCTGTTCAGAGCACCCCCTTTGCCGATGTTCATTCTGTCAATTTCACTCTGCACTAATACTCGAGATTATGTTGCAGGTTAGGTCAAACACCTCGACTGTGCCAGTTTCCCAAATGCATGTAGTCTATAGCATCTGGATGACAATTGCTGATGTCTGCTTTGTCAGAAGGCATCCTGCTAATTGTTTTTGTGATAATTCCTGTACTGATCAGCTGGCTAGTCCTTCAACTGGGATTTACTCTGGCATGCCTTTTGCATTCCAAAGAGTTCGAATTTTAGTAACTTCATAATGCTCTTTCCACGCTTCTTTCAACGCTTCTTCACATAGCGACTGTTGGCCTGCGTCATTCCAGACATGCTATTCCCATTTTGGCTTATATACTAGGTAAAATCATAGCAATGACCAGTAAATAGTACAATCAGAGCTAACATTCTTCCTACAAAATCAAAGTGGGGAAAACTAAATATGCAGATAGATAGTATACAGTGGTGATGAAGCTCTCCCCTTGAAGGCAGTAACTAGGCTACCTTAACACAACCAAAATCATTCACATGCATGTATATTAAAGTACACACAAACCACATTTACACCAATAATAATAAAATAAGAACCACAACAGCACTACTACCTTAGAACGATTTATAGGACGAATGTCTAACTAGTCAATGAAAAACCACAGTGAACAATAAATCACGAAAAGCAAGAATTGATACAGCAAGGGCAGAGATTCGACTGCATATGCGGTAGGGGCACCTAGCTGATCTCCATGGGCTGTAAAAGACCATCACTGTAAATACCGAGCAAAATAACATCATCATTTAAAAACATTACATACCTAAATAGACAAAAAGCTTTGGTTTTAACTAACTAGACTGAAGAGGTTTTTGGACTTAACTATTATGGAATCAAATGCCCAACTCACTAGCAAGCATTTGGTGAGGGAAGCTTTGGCTATTAACTAAGATGTCTGCAACATTATATATTGGATTGACTTCAGAATAATATAAACTTTGATTACTTTCAAGTAGATATGATAGTGCCAGCTACATAATCAACACAACCTAATAAGGCTGGTTGCAGCAAATACGTCATTTGACAAGATCAAGTTGAAAAGATGATGTGTGTGAAAACGGAGGGTTGTGGTCTAAGTACATTTTTTTTTAAATTGTATACAGTTTTAGGAGACATATAGCCTTTTAAGCCTATGGTAACTTTATGAGAAGGAGAAAGGTCAAAAAGTAACTTTGATATCTCTATTACAGATTTTATAGGATTTTTCACTAAAATCTGATGCAAACAAATAATATTCTATGCAACGGCAATTCTACAAAGAACAGTTTTAATTTGCTATAGGTACAAAAATTCTTTGTATCTCATTTTGATCATATCAATTTTATATAGAACACACATAATAGCAACATCTGTATAAGTGTCTAAAACCAAATTTAGCAACCATCGTGGATGACAGGGTGGATGTCTCCTTTACTATCATAATTCATTAAATATAATCATTTCTTGAAACTCATTTTCATAACTTCATACAACCTCAAAATATGTTCCTATAGAAAGTAAAAATACGGTTCTTTTTTTTTTCTAAAAGTAAATACAAAGCCATCTTGAATACCATGTTATAATAAGTTAAAATAAAAATAAAGTCTGATAAGTTCATCCCTTGTTTGTGTAGCTATTTCTACTTAGTTGCATAATGATTTTGCATGGAAATTCATAATTTGTCAAGTTGGTATACCACCACTATTGAGAATGCAAAATGAGTTTTTGTTTGTTTGATTTGATTCTTTACGTCCCATCAACAATCTTTCAATTAAACAGGGAAGGGTCTTCCTGGGTTGAACCAGTACTAAGCTAGGATAAATGTGTCTTGCTCAAGGACCACAACACAGATTTGCCGGTGAGGCTCGAACCCGTGGCCCCTCGGTCTCGAGTCAAGCACTCTACCATTGAGCCACTGAGCTCCCTTTGGATGCTAAATGTGACAGCCTATTTGAGACTATGTCCTAAATCTTGTGTTTTCTAAGCCTAAATGACAATTTTGAGGCAAAGTAGTATGATTGACTGCAAAATAAGTGGAAATAAATGAAGACAACAAATTGGCTTGCAAATGTATGAGCTTGATATAATGCTGCATATTTTGGAAAACCAAGACGGCGGCCACCTTATAAATGGTGTCCATATAACATGTCTACTTTGACAGCCGTCTTGGATGGTATGTTGGATGCTCTCTTCTTTATTCAAAGCCATTAAATAAAGTTATTCTTTAAAATCGTTTGCATAAATTCAAACTACATTCTTCCAGTGCCAAATGAAAGCAGATAGTATGTTATGATTTGCACATTGGTAGCCATCTTTTATACCATATTTGAACAATACACAACAATAAAGCTATGCTGATAAATTAGTAACTTGTTTAATGGGACTATTTCTACTTGCTAGAAGTAATTTGCATCAAAATTTATAACTTTGTAAAATTCTATAATATAACTGCACTTTTTAGTTATAAAAGTGGCGGCCATCTTGAAAAAATACAGCCTTAATCCTGATTTTTTAAAATTGAAAGATGATTTTAAGGTATTGAGATATAACTGATGGCTATTTAAGTAAAATTAACTGAAGAAAACATGATGTTTGCAAATAAATAATGAGAGTATAATGAATAAGTTGAAAAAAGGCGGCCATTTTGGAAAAACAAGATGGTGGCCATTAGAGGGCATTTTCGGCGTGGCACTGACCCTTATTTTTTTTGTTTTGTTATCAACTAGCCATGTACCAAGTTTCATGCTTTTATCATAAAATGCACGATTCTTCTCAAAATTGTTACATATCCGCCCCACTATAAAGTTGAAACTCGTGAAAGACGGTGTTAAATTGCCTTTTTTTACATTATAACGCCTACAAAACTTATTATGATGTCTTTTAAAATACATTATTTAACCTTTTGTAAGGCGCCATAACGCCTTATTTCGCATTATTTTGCTTTTTGAAGATCGCTACAATGTATATATTTTGGTGCTATTTATGGCAAAAGAAAACCTGTCATCTGATATGGCCATAGTGGGGATCATGAGGAAGAGCCACACAACAATCATAAGACACCAAGAAGACAAACAAAGCAAAGCAACCAGCTCTCTCTTCCCCATCGAGACGATAGCAAAACTAGAGTAACACACAACTAAACATAGAACAATTACAGAATCCCACAATGAGAGTAACAAAAATCAACAAAGAATCAACAACAGCAACAACAACAGAACCACCGCCTTAGAATGGACAGCAGCTAAAGCCGCTTGGGGCTTAAATGCATATTACTGGTATCGAATCTTCGCTCTAGATTCCGCTGTTGTTGAAGCACAAAAATGTTAAGCTGGAATGGAGAATTCCTATTTTTTGCAATGTATCATCGTAGAGTAACAATAAAATCAAATTAACGCACTATGATGAAACAGAGAAAAGGGCTCACGACTCACAGATAGCCAGAGCTAAAGAAAACCTCAAGTTGAACCACCGTGGGCCCAGCTACAGCCAAGCATCAGGCACCGACCACTGATTACAGCTTTACGTCAGAGCCTTTATTTAGTCTGAGGCCTGAACCACCATCGTGCAATTAAAGAGAAAACCGTAGCTATAAACCTTGATTGAATTTACAACCAGGCGTGCAGACTGTCGCATGATTATAACTGACTATAATTCTCGTATAGAATATGCCAGTCTATATACTTATTTTTTTATCCTAAATAGATAAATTACAATTCAAACCAGCATGCACAGCTTTCAAGTGGGACTGAAAATCAATATGCGGTCTAAGTCTTTATCAAATGCCTTTTTGTGTGTGTACATGCTTGTATGGCCTCAGCTAGTCACATTTGTTTGGGAAAGCAATAACTACCAACATCTCATGATGTTTCTCAAATATTTTTCAGCCCAGTTTGAGTATATCCCAGGCCAGGTGTTAGAGAAAGTAGAAGATTCTGTAGTACATCATGTACTTCTTCCAATGCAATGTGCCGATTTTTGTATCAGCAATCAAGGCTTTATCTGTAACAGTTTCGACTTCTGTCCCAATGATCAAACCTGTAGATTAAGTAAACAGCACATTGGAGATGGGACAGCTGTGTTGTCAAGTAGCAGATTATGTGACCATTTCTCAAGTAAGTGTTAGCTTCTCTCTGTTAAATATACACTTGTATTAAAATGTATCACTTCCTATAAAGCGTTGTTTAAGTTATATCGCCCCCTACATACTAGCATACTATGTACAAGAGTGTACTATTAATTCAGCAGCCAATGTGTCAGTGATGTTTTGCTTTCATGTTAGCTTAATAACAAAATGTCGCATTTAACCCTTTACCTCATATAGACACATTTTAACACTTTTGCATACAAAGCAAACCCAGATCAGGCAGTTTTTGTAAGAGCTGCCTAATCAGGGTCTACTGTGTTTGCTTATGGAAATATTATTAGATATGCTCCTACACCAGTGGACCTGACAAGTAATTTATTTGTTCTGTGAACAAACGTGAATGTTTATTTATACAATTATTCACAGTGGGTGGAGCTTAGCATAGATATTCATGAAGGAGAGGGTTAATCGGGGTCAACATGGGTTGCTTATGTTTTGTGATGAAATAGTTCTTTGTATTTTGTATTCTTCATAGTTTGCCAATCATCTCACCGAGAAAGAGGGAGCTGTTTGCTTTAATTTATTGCTTGTATACTTTCATATACATGTATGTCTGTGTTTTTGTTTTCTATGTCTCTTACTTACAGTACCATGGGATAGTCTAAGCTCTGGGATTGTGACATAATCATTCGTTTTTTAGAGACAGGACTGCGTTCATCATTTAGAAATTCTAACCTGATATATATGTTGAGCCACCACATCTTGATTGTATTTAACCCAAATGTATTGTTAATTATTTATGAACTTTTCTAACATATATAACAATATAATTAAAGTTAATTCTGTGTAGTTCATAAAATGTTTTTTTTACTCAAGGAGGTAGCATACTAAATATACATCTTAGTGTGGCATTTAAAAATGTACACAGAAGTACATTTTGTATCATACATTATAATATGACGTCGAGTCTGGGAGTGAAATAATGTCATGCATTAAAATTAATAAACCACTAGTAATTTATAGACTTTCAGAAAACGTTATGAAATGATGCTTTAACGTCACGCATATGTCAAAAACCTAGCGCTTTCACCAAAAAAAAGAATTTCAAAATAATTTTAATGTCATATGATAAATAGAATCTAACATTAGTGCTCCAGTATTATTGAATTGATTAATCTTGTTGCGAAGAAGAGATAAAATTATTGGCAAGTCTCGCATTTTATCTCTTTTCCGCCACTCATTCAATAAATTCAATAAAACATGAGAACTCATGTAAGATCCTCTATGTAACACAATTTGATAAGCTTAAATGCGTTTTATCTTAACCCTTTCATCACCTTGCACTGTTTACAAATTTCTTTCATAAATTGGACTTCAAAATAGCAAAAAAGGTAGAACAATAACAAACTGAACTCCTAAGAGCAGATTTATCTGGATCCAAACTGTTTGCCTCAAACTTGAAAAACATCTTTTGTAAAAGCAAATAAATGTAGCAGAAGACATTGCCGGAAGATTTGGTTTGAACTGGTCATTAAAGTTATTTTGACTTAATGACAAACTCTTTCATCAAGTATTCGTTTGTTTGAAAAGCATGTGTATGTGACCAGGTAGTGATTCAATCACAGTTTACATGAAACGACCCCCATATAGGCATTATTGCTAACTGTCATCATTTATAAATGTGTAAGCTTTGTAATTTATTGGAAATAAATACTATTTGAACCAATCACAGTTTACAGCCAGTATATGACACCAAAATACAAAGAAACAATACCTTAGGTAAAATCACAAACATGCACGAGAACGAAACTAGCAATGCATAAAATAAGACAATGACCTTCATAAACTCCAACATCATGGTAGGCAACATATCTAAAGAAGTAGCAGTAACAGAGCCGGAAGTTCCAATATCCTGTATTATGATCAAATTTGACTATTGACTTTATCCATTAAATGTGTATAACCGTGATATGAATTATGTGCATTTATAACCACTTTCATTTTGTGCATCATGTTTTTGATAATGTTATCAACTCAATTTTTAAGAATAGTAAGTGTCTGCCTAATTTGTACATTGTATTTTCATTGTCAAAAAATCGCATCAAGCTTTACTGAAAAGGACAGGTCTCAATATTGGCATCATCACTTCTCGTTTATAAATTTATTTGCTTTTCTGTTAGAAGCAATCTATTCACAGTGTATATTTTAGTCTTTTTTATTTTCAATCATTATTAATTTCCAGGAAGTGTTCGAGGAACAATTCCAACACTCAATGTTCAAGATGCATATAACAATCTTAGAAATGATGTGTATCAACAGTCTGTTACCCTGAAGCTACCTGCTCCTGACACAGTATGTTGGCTTGTATTCTTTATCATTCTCTCTCTCTCTCTCTCTCTTGGTATCAAACTTGGCAACACTTACTTCTAATCTAGGTGCAGGTAGACATTAACCACATTCTTAACTATGGTATTGGGGCATTAGCAGACAGTTTAGACCAAGTTGCGATTGAATGTCTTATCAGGGCGTGCACTGTTTGTTTTTGATAGAAAAAGCAAGTGAGATAGTAAAAGCATTTGTAAAAAACATCTTTAAGTGTGTTTGTAAAAGCCATAATCAAATGTGTTTGTTATTGCCATATTAAAGTGTGATTGTAAAAAACACATTCATTTGTATTTTCTTGTTTTATGTATGTGTGTCTGAATTAACCTGTCTTCTATTTATGGTTAAATGACATATTATAGACCAAAGCCAATTTATAGCAACTATAGGAAGAGACACGATAGCACAGACCAAATGGTAATAAAACATATTTAATCCAAAACACCAGAACTGGTTGTTGTCCATTCTAATGAGGTGATTCTGTTGTTACTTCCTTTTGTTTAGTTGTTCATCTTGAGTGTGAGTTTGGTCTTGCTTAACTCACATGAGCATGAAATTTGTTGCCTCAGTAAATATAACAAAACAAATGTAGCACTTTTCTTGCTCAGATCAGCTAACTATATCATTTGTTCTGGTCACATGTTTCATAATTTAAAATAAATGACCAGAACTATATAAATAACTTTTTAAATAGGATGAATACATCTTATTCAATTTTATGGCTCTACAATTTGTTACATAAAATACAAAAATCAACATATTTGTTTTGTATTACCAATTACTTTACTAGAGCTGTTCAAGTACGAATGCATCTACCTTCACACTTTTCTTCTTAGAAATGTTACGACATAATAATATAGGTTTCTAAAAAGAACTTTTTGCCTCCTTAAAATAAGTACCAGACATTAAAAAAACAATATACTTCTTGAGTTATGGCCCTTTATATTGGGGTCAATCAAGTTCACTCAGGCATATGTACTTTTAAGAAAAATGTAAATGGTTATGATTTTCCTTGCTTAGTTTTCTCCATATTTTGATGACTGCATTCTGTGAAAATTATTGGAATCCGACATGCTTTTGTTTACTTATCCCAATTCCTTTTTGTCCAAAGTAAGTAAGGGTGCAAAGATCAGGAATCGATACAATCAAGTACAACACCTGACCCAGGATACCAGTTGGAAAGTGACAAACTCACAGTTAGACACCACAAACGAGAGCTAAGAGGTCAGCCCTTTCCCAGCAGGTGACCACAAGGCACATAAAACAGACGCGTACAAAGGCAAAGCAAACGCTAGATAGAAAAAAAACATAAAAGATCCACAAAAGAAGTACCACCTTGGAATGGTCAGTAAAATATTTCACTGGAGGACTTAAAGTGGTTTCACGTCTTTTGATATGTGCAAACTATTGGTAAACAAAACATTAACTTTCCTTTTTCAGTTAATATTATTTCTAATAAAACGCAGGAAGCCACATTTAAACCAGTAAAGCATATTTTGAACTCAAAGCAAGCACTAGAATACGGCAATGTACATCAATGGGTAATCAGCTTATAAAATAAACAACTCACAACCATTTTTGATTAAATAACTGTTGTGATATACCATATCTGCACATTTATAAATTGATGGTAGTTTGGCTGAAACCATTCTTGTATATATTCATTGTAAATAGCTAATCAAATCTCAGATTACCTCCTCCTCTAATGCTGTTGGCTGGTCTATGCTCTTTGACCATGGAATATTCTGTTGATACTACTTGTTTTCGTAAATGTCATTAACCTCTTTGCCTGTCCAAATTTTAAAATTCAACTTAATGTGCTGTTAAAATTAGATCAAACATACTGTTTAGCTTAGCTCAGAGAAAGCGTAATTATTTAATCATCATATATGTTTTGTTTTTATTGTAGCAGGCCTTTACAGCAGTTGATATATCTGTGGTATTTGGTAAGTAAATGAGGACCTCTAAATAAGCCTTAACCAAGCGGTATAAAACCAGAATTTGTCACAATTACGTATGATAGCCCACCTATGATGGCCAAAGGAGAACTAATAAAAGAGTAGTCAATATATAAGTTATATATGAATATAGCCGCAAGAATATTTGACTTTGTGGCTTTTGACAAGGTAGGACCCAATCCAGCTACTCATTTGCAGAGACAGTTTTGCAAATTTAGCGCAATATACTTTCCAGGGAGTGAATGTCAAATTCTTTGAGCAGACTGCATTGTTGTCCAGACTGGTCTGCGCATTTGTTTTAAAAGTGAAGAAGGCAAATATCAGGAATTGAGACAATGAAGTTCCACACCTGACCTGGGAATCCATATGGAAAAGTGACAAAAACACAAGAAAACAGCGCACACCAGAGAACCAAGAGGTCAGACCTTTCCCAGCAGGTGATCACAAGGCTGCAACGACGGAACAGATAAGGCAGCCTAAAAAAGACTAATATGAAACATAAAGGATCACAAAAGAAGCACAGCCTCAGACTGGTCAGTAAAATAATACTGCAGGGCTTAAACAAGTTTAATGGTACAAGCCTTGCCCTTAATTCTGTTGTCGATTAAGACACATAAATGTATGGTTCCCATGAAACTTATTGATGCATCATCTCCTAGTACATACAAATCAAGATATAAAAGGGAGATAAAACAAAGATAAGGACTCAACAAAACACACAACTGAATACAGGAGCAAAAGAAATCCAACAATTAAACCCCATTTGGGCTGACCAAAGATGCGACATGAGGCCCCAACCCTCTCATCTATATATAAGTCTTTAAGTCGGAACCATCGCAAAGTCTGAGGTCCGACCGCCAGCTTGAAATCAATGAGGAAAGCAAAGATGTCAACCGCAATAGGGTTGACCATCAAGCATGCAGTCTGTTGCAATACATTAATATTATACCAATCTTTTTATAATGAGAAATTATTTTGATAAACTCCGCTGAAAAACTATTAGTGCCAACAATTTCTTTAATTTAAGCACTTAGTTGGCATAAAACATTAAGCATGCAATGAAATAAGGTCGGCTTGCAGTCTGTTATTATGGCATTTCCAGGTCAGACTCACTTACTTTCTTATGACAAGGCTGATATACTAGCAAGAAATAATAAGCCAAACAACCAGATGAAAATGACAAGAAATGACAAGCATTATACCCCAGCACAACACTTTCCTCATTTAACAATTTCAAGTAAGTAAGCGTGCAAAGATCAGGAATCGATACAATCAAGTACCACACCTGACCAAGGATACCAATGGGAAAGTGACCACCACAAACGAGAGCCAAGAGGTCAGCCTTTTCCCAGCAGGTGACCACAAGGCACATATAAACAGACGTGCACAAAAGCATAGCAAACACAAGACAGAAAAAAACATAAAAGATCCACAAAAGATTTTTGGCAAATGAAACATTGTATAGCAATTTAAATCTTTGAGCACCTGCAACGTAGTTGTGCAATTTTCTTTTTCATTTATTTACCATCACCTTTTCATAATATTCATATTTGAAATTGCTATGTTAGTGCTTAGTTTGATAAAACATCATCAAATCATGTGGACCTTATTTTTAATGTGTTAATAATATAACCTCTACCTCAGCAGGCGCCATTCTACCTATTTACAGCTGTTTTTGTTATAAACCAGTTTGAGAAAAGTTGCTTACTCTGACAGATCAGGTTTGTAATATCTCCCGAGAGGCTAAGCAAAATTGTATGACAACCGCTTTCACTCTTTATTAGTTCACCATGTTTACAAATAAAACATTTCACATATGATGTTTATTTTTAAATATGCATTCATTATAGTGCAATTAAGAAAGACAGAAAAATATAATCTTTCTTCAGAGTTTTTTTCTAGTTTAACAATCATCTTGACGAGGAAGAGAGTGCTGGTTGCTTTGTTTTATTGTCTTCCTGATATCTTGTTATTGTTTATAATCTGTGGCTCTTCCTCATGGTGCCGTGGGTTGGTCTGCAATGCGCGATTGTGGTATTTCTTGATCATACTCCTACTTTTTCATGTTTTATTGCATTTTAAAGGAGTTGAGGAAAAGAGACAAAATGTGAATTGGCCAAGCATTTTATTGCTTTTCCCAACAAGATTAATAAAATCAATAATACAATAGCACGAATTTTAGATGTCAATTATCATATGACACTAACAGTTCTTTACATTTTGACGTAAAAAGCTCAAGAGTCTGCCATATATGCACAATGTTGTCGTTACATAACGTTACAAAATATGTAAATAGCTAGTGTTTTATCGATTTTATTACATGGCGTTATATGATTCCCAGATTAACATCAAGTGATTATGTTGCTTTATATATATTTTGGTGTGTTTTTCTTTAAAGTGTTTGTTCCTTTCAACTATCTTTGTTTTAATATGATTTTTTAATATTGCAGCTCTAGATAATACTGGTTCAGTTTAAAGAAAAAGTTATCTGCAAGAATGATTTTTAAAGAAACTATTGCTTTTGTCATTGAGACTAGGAAAAACTTCCACAAAAAATGAAATCAGATGTTAAGTATAATACAAATGGCATGATGATTAAAAATGCATTTTCTTGTCTCTTTATATGATAAACCAGTATTTCCACACCTGTTTTACTTCCTTAAAATTGAGTCAAAGCCACTTGCAAAATATCACTATCTGCTCAAAGATGACGGTGCCGTGGGCTGGTCTGCAGTTTGTGATTGTGGTATTTCCTGATCATACTCACTACTTTTTTATCTTGAGATAACCTTGTTTAGACGATATATTATCCATTAATTAGCTCAACTAGTTGAGTTTTTATTGCTGCTTTATATTTACAAAACTATATTTTCTATACAGGATGGGTGACTTCCAAAGTTATAATGCCACAATTTAGTGATTACTTCCAGTATAAGATAGAAATAACAATCCCATATCTGAAATATGCCTATGAAGCACAGGCAAGTATATGTATAAACAATAAAATAAAGGTCAAGTTGTTACATGTACATTAATTGATACATTTTTCTGTCTTCCTCATGTTAATAGATATTAGTGGGCAATTGAAAATTAATTGTCTTATTTCTCAATTAAAACATATTTTATGGGTGCTCCATAGAACCGTCTTATAGCGATAGTTGTTTTGGGTATCAAAACCAAACTGATGTATAAGAAAATTATCACAACCTTATACAGGAATATTTGCTCACTTGTAAGCTATGCTTCCTTTAAAATGGCAAGTGGGTATGCCTGTTTTGTTAATATTTTGGTTCTAGTATATCTGATCACTGACAGATATATAGTAAAAGTATTATTGATTAGAATTTTAGTCATTCCTTGCCATTATCAGGTACCAGTAAAAACGCCTATCCCGATAAATAGGAATCTTTATGAATGCATTTGGTATTTTCCTTGCACTTTTTAATTGCTAGGTCAGTATTTTAAATGTATCAAATGTCTCAGTTTTTGTTGCAGTTATTGTTGGTTTACTTTGCTGATTACCATACAATGTTGCGTTGTTATTTTGTTGTTATTGTTGCTGCTGCTGCTGCTGCTGCTATGTGGGTGGTTAATATTGTTTCGTATATATTAGCCCATGCATATTTTACAAAAACATTTCAAAAAGAGAACACCATAAGTGTCACACGTACTATTGACTGCATCTGTCAGTTAATAGGATGGATAGGAAAAATCACAATTTGTTTTTGATAGCACTTGATTGATAAACGTCATTCTGGATTTGCAAGGAGACATACTTCTATCTATTTAGGCTCCACTCCTTGTTGTATTCAGTCTTATATAGATGTAGTAGTATATTCCATCCTATCTCTGTCTACCAGTTGATAAGTTTGTATATAAGCGTGTTCTTTATATTGGGTGTCGTTTTAGATATGGTATGACAAAACCTTGCAAAAGATACGAGAAGACGTCCACTTTGACACAATCATAGCACCTGTAAATCCAGTGACTATGATCAATGATTTTGAAACAGGTAAGTACTTGTGATATTCATACTCAAGCCCAGAGGTTATAAAAAATGTTCAAGCTCAACTGAGCATGTAATTTCAACTGCTTATAAAGACTAAAATGTTAAAACTGTTAGACTTCTCCTGCTTTCAAACTCTCATATGTTGTATTTACTATGCTGATAAATGTGAAAATAACAAAAATGAGTTAAGCACAACTTAGCCAGGACTCTCATAGAATAGTTTTTACCCTAAAATATTTATGGAGACCTTAACTACTTCCTCATTATACTTTTACGTGTAGTGTGTTACGTCTAGCAACAAACCCTGTCAGTGGAAAAGCATACACAACCACCAAGGATGGTGTATTGCTTATATAGGCTACCCTTACTCGTATCACAAACTACATGCTTTGTAATTTGCACAGTCCACACAGTACACTGAAGGACTTTAAAAACGCAAAAAATTAAAATTATTATTTTTTGCATCCAGAACATTTTTTTGCCTTCTTTAACCGATAAAAACGGATAATAACGACACTTTGTTTCTATCTATACCCAGTACCAGTGTTTTTAAAGACACTGGCTACCACCAGCTATGCATTGCTGGTTTACTATGTTTTGCACGTGGCGTCCCCACGAATCAATAAAGCAAAGTATTTTATCATCTCACTTATAGCTTGTAAGTATACATGTATGAAAAACACAGCAGCTTTAGTGTTATACCGTTATTGTTCATGCCACGTTTGTCTGAACATGAACGATCTGAAGCAATTGGAACGTTAAAAGTGGCGTGCGAGTTTCTGACGACGCCAAATATCATACTTGCCATCGGTCAACTATACAGTGCCTCAAAGATCGTCACCAGGCTATAGGGTCAGTTAAAGATCAACGCAGGTCTGGTCAGCCAAGAATGGCGACTGGCGTTAAGAGCCATCTTACGTCGATTGTATATCGACGGTAGTAACATCGACGATATCAGTTCCGGCCAGCTACTGTCAGTGCCAGACGAATAGTAGGGCTCCAAGAGTAATTTGTTTCTGATTTTCTAATACGAGGGGGGTTCAATATGTAATGAAAACCCACTCATAACTCCATCCACAAACGCGTTAGGATTTAATGCCATATGCCAAACAAAAGATCAAAGCGTCGCCGTTATAATGGTGCATGGAACATTATTTTATCTTTCCAAATCGAATATGTTACAGGCTTCTTAAAAAGCACACTAATATACACTGCATATATTTTCCTCCGAATTGTAAAGACTCATTTTAACAAAGGTAGAAAGGCATGCTGTGTTTTCTAAAACAAACATTTAATATGCATGAATCACATATCTATAGTTTTCAGACTCATTTCCCCTTTATCTGCTATAGCGATACAAACTTTTGACCGGTACTGATGTCTCGTGCAAACGGTTTTAGTACGTTACCCCCTCTTACGTTGACGTCGTTTAAAGCAATGGACGTAACACTAAATTTCGCATGGTTCTTGAAAATAGGAAATGTGGCTTTGTACCAGGAAAGGACAATTTTGATTGTATCGCAGTTTTAGTAAACACAGTGCATAGGCAGCAGACCAGCTAAACTGAAACCAACATCTAGGGGTATCTCATCTGAGTGGTATACCATTTTCGTTTCCTATAATTTTATTGTCTGAAATTAGCCAGCCAGATTATGTACATGTTAATACCAGTAATAATATCCAAATAATGCATCCCGATGCAAAAATCGAGGAAACACAGTTTTGTCTGATCTATTTCAGTGTTAGCCAATGATGGCATTCTTTTAAGTGATTTTCTTATTTTAAATGACGTACTTGGCTTACTTTATGAGTGAGATTAAACATGGAAATTTCAAAATCGGCTTTATAACTTGCAAATGAACATCGAAGCGACCAGAAAAAATGTTACAAAAGATTTTCGTATGAATTTTCGCTATGTATTCGTTCACGCAAAAACGACTCTGTCAATGGAATGCCAGAAAAAGTAGCACCAAGGAGGATTTTAACCAAAATGACAGCCTCAGTATTTCATGGATTATGAAGCAACATCAAAAAATTTGGCAGGTATAAATCTCTAATATATGGATGTTTACCACACGAAGAAACAGACTGAAAACATTCCTCGTTAATGTAGTTATCTGCTTTTGAAAACATTGTTGTATTTCATATCGCAGTGTACTTCAGCACCCTATCTTGAAAGTGGCTTGTGTAAATAAGATAATGAGCTGGACAACTGCAATTTAATATGTATTTAGCCAAGAAACAGACCTTTAAATTAAAGTAATTACGAAGTGTGTAAATTTAAAACTTTGGGATATACTGGGCTGTTTTCATTACATATTGAACGCCCCTCGTAAAAATATTTTATCACAATAACTTAAAATCGTGTCCAATTTCTAGACATATTTCAAATTGCAACTTTAGAATCATAGGGTATTGCTATTTAATATACTGTTGCTCTAACATTATTTATTATTTGAAATATAATTTAAAACATGTTTTGCTGACATATTTATGTTCATTTTTGCCAAATCTGAATAAAATTGAGACATCAAAAGTTAGTAAATATTATGATTTTCGATTTTTGCGTTTTTAAAGTCCTTCAGTATACATCTAGTACGTTACACAAACGTATAATATCCGTTACTACACATCATCACATTACTTTCCCCTCTAAAAAGTTCGACCTGAGACTTGGCCTGGTAAAAAACATGGGTAAAGCAACTCTGGCTTGGCATTTGATAATATCCCACTGATGCCACAAAATGTAATGTTTGCCAACAAGTGAACAAACTCCATCAGTTGAAAAGCATGATCACCCACCAAGGGCAGTTTTTGCTTATATTGGCTACCTTGATTTGCATCAAAATCAATAGGGTTTTTCCAATTTGCATATTGCAACTAACCCTACATCTAATACGTTGTACTGATATATTATACACGTGACTGCACATTATCACATGCTAAAAGTCTGCTTTATTACGCGATGAATGCAGTGGTTGAGTGCTAGACTTCAGACTGAGAGGTTCCTGGTTTGAGCCTGACCAGAGGCGCTGTGCTGTGGCCCTGAGTAGGACACTTTATTTTCATTGATCTGTACTGGTTCAAGCCAGTAAAACGTCCCAGAATGACTGAAAATTGATGACTGGAACTTAAATTATCAACAAAAACTACCTGATGATATGTGAAAAAGTTAATGATGGAAAAGCCAAATGTGTCTGCATTTATGATAAATAGCATACTAATTATATCATTATTGCATATGCATTAATAATATATGCTTTTTGCCTCAGATACTTTGTATTTGAAAACAATTTATTTACAGTTTTGCATATTTCAGAAAATCAATAAGGTTTGATATTTCAATATTAATATTTTGTCTACTTGATTAACACATGATACTGTAAAACACTTAATACTCGCAGCATCAAATTTTGATGAATTTCAAAGACTGACGTAGTGTATTTTTGGCAGATTCTAAATTTAATGCCCTTTAAAATTATTTTCTATTCTCATAGGGGGTACTCTTGAAGGAACGAATATGCTCCCCTAAAGAACCAATATGCTTCCTTTGGGGAGCATATTTTTCCTTTAATAGTAGCCTCTTTTAAGACGTGGTTTCCTAGACGTTGAAACAAACTGTGTTCAAAAGTTGGTTTATACTAGGGTTTGTGTTTAATTATTGCTTGGTGCGCAACTGAATTCAAAACTGTGTTTGGCTGTCTCATGTTTTGTCAATTTTATAGCGCCAAATATAAATGCTTTGCAGTACCAGAATGATCTTAAAATGTGTTTTACTGAAATATTTCTAAAAAGTTAGACCAAAAATCTCTGTGTGAATGAGATGTGCTGTGGCCTTGTATATACTTAACAAAAAAGTTAAAGAAATTATGTTTAAGGGGCTATGACATAAGATCTAAAATATTTAAAAACTTGTAAATTTCACAGTATTATAATGTGTCCATTTAACTTTAGATGGATGCTTTATTTAGGTTGTAGCACCAATAGCAGCTTAAGAAATCAACGTCAAAGTTGATTAATCTTCACACTATTTTTCACAAAAATTTAATGTACGGATCAATCTTGGGTTTTCATGCATTTACATTCACAAGGTCTCTTGGGAGATGTTAAAACCAAAGATGACAGATCTGGTTGTTTTTAGAGGGAAACCTGATCAGCCATTCGTACATAGATGAGGTGTTGAGGCTTGCTTTATCTCCTTTTTAATATGTTCTGGGAGATAATGCATTAATCAGTTAGGGGTCTTTCATGCAAACCAAATATATATGTGTCTTGATCCACATCTGAATTAAGGGTGAGGTTGGCGCCGTTAAACCGGTTTAAGCCCTCCAGTAGATATTTTACTGACCATTCCAAGGAGGTTCTTCTTTTGTGGATCTTTTATGTTTTTGGTCTTGTGTTTGTAATGCATTTGTGGGTGTCTGTTTATTTGTGCCTTCTCGTCACCTGCTTGGAAAGGGCTGACCACTTGGCTCTCGTTTGTGGTGTATAACTGTGAGTTTGTCACTTTCCCATTGGTATCCTTGGTCAGGTGTGGTACTTGATTGTATCGATTCCTGATCTTTGCACCCTTACTTATTTTGTTGTCCTACCTTTCCTGTGCAAGAACCAGTTCCAGTACCAGGCCTAGGATGACGATGTCAGAATACATCTTGCCAGAATTAGCAAAATATTTCTTTGTTGGGAACAATGTTGTGTGCATTGACTGGCCAGTGCGCTCACCAGACATGTCTATAATTGAACACGTGTAGGACATTCTTGAACAGAGAGTCTGATGCATAATACTGGCATCAAGAAACCGCTAGGTTCTTGATGCGGCATTACAGGAGGAATCGAAGCTGATTCCTCAGCACCAAATCACCAGATTTATTCCGAGTATGCAAAGCCTGTGCGAGTCCTAATTTGCCCCTGAAGGGGGATACACTCATTACTTAAGGCATTCTCATCTTCCAAACGTGCCATTGAATGCTATCATGTTAATTCCATGTGCCTTTCAAAGGAATTGTATTTCAAGTTTTGAAACCTTCCAGCTTATTCATATGTTTAGCGTCAAAAGAGGGACTACTATGTAGATATCATTTTGCAAAAATGACTTTGATCCCTAGGTTACCTGACACAGTGCCACAAGGCAATTAGTGCTAGCAAATTAAAGGAAACAGTTTTACAACTGATGAAATGTATCTAAAAATAGATAAAAATGAGTAATTGTTTGTTTTGATGTTCTTTTGTTCCTGGGTTTTCTGAGATTTCTTTATTTTTGTTGAGTATATGATGTCATATTTTGACTTGAAAGAAACCTCAGCCAGCATACAGTGTCAGACCACTATCAGCGCATCTGTAAAGCAATATTCTTGCATAATTACAATCCATTGTCAAATGAACGAAAATCCATGTTCAAATTATGAGGTTTTATTTTAACATTACTTCAACGAGCTCTAAACTGTTCGCATGACGTTGTATTGGGAAGTGTTACAGCCTGGACTGATCATTCTACTGATGCCTTTGATTGCAAAAACGTTGCGTGTGGCTATGAAATCGTAATGACGTTAGAAAGTTTGATGCTGACACCATTTTGTATGGATAAATTCAGGGTACAAAAAGTGAAATTTTAATGTTTTAGTGCCATTTTTAGTATATTTTTGGTCTGCATTGGGTAAAATATGCAAGAATTACAATCGCACATGTTTGTTTCGTTGCAGTTACACTTGCCTGGTCCTGCTGTTGACGTTTGAACACTTGTCCCTGCAGCTTCATGTTCAAACAGATTCCTCAAGACTTAGCAAGTGTTAATGCAGGACAACACATGTATGATCCCTATATTTGAAAAACATTTGCTGATGAGTTGAAAGTGATTGCTTTTATAAATTTGGGAAAGTCTGGCACAATTCGAGAATCAAATCAAGCCTAGGTTGTTTGTAACGCTTATTCCGCATAGTACTATATACAAAAAAACTCCATTTTGCTAGTGGGAACTGGTGCAAAGAAAATTAGTTTTGTAGCATGTGGGTTCAGCCCTATCAAAATTCATTTTTCTGATTACCTGAACAGTTTAATCAGCAGAATAAATAAAATTATGTATTTTTCAATATAAACTTCATTTATAACCGCTTGTTTTGCTGCATTTACACTTGTTATTGTGTTAACATGGTTTCTGTGCCGTCAGCGTCGCGTAACCTTATCACTCGCGTTATCAAAGCAGTTCGTCAATGTACATCTGTACATCTGTCGTCCTATTCCACAGAATTTCGCGAAATTGGCGGAGGCAGTTCAGATTGTGCTTTTGTACACATACTGGGAAAAACTTCAGACAATAACAGAGAAAATACATATTAACCAACACACTTTTCAATCATATCCATTTTTACTCATTTTTACTTGCTCTTTCTGACTAAATTCTTAGCTAATTGAATAGTCAAATATCCTTCAATTATTGTGCTTATTTTTTGACCTGTCAAAAGTTTCAAACAATATCCTTACAAAACAATTATTGGACTCGTGGAACTTAAACTTTACTCATCTATGAAAAACAACATTGGCTGTGACTTTATACCTGCAAATAGTATGTTATTACTTAACATAAATACGTTGTATGACATATAGCATTCAGTTATTGTATATTTGTGTTGTAAACATCTGCGAAACCTTTAAATTAGCGAATTATTACATCTGAGAAGACATAAAAATATTTCTATGTCAGGCCACAAGTGCCTCTGCTCGTTCTGTTGTGCACAACTTAGTCTGCATAAAAATGTAACAAAGCACAACTTGGTCTGTATAACAATTACAAGAACGCACATATTAATGTGCATAACAAAACCAACAATGTTAGTTACACATCAACAAAGCCAATACCTTATTTAACATGTATCCATATATTCTTTGGGATATTTCAAACAGTTGCGATGCATTCAGTTGATTCAGTTTCTATATCAAATATATGTGCTCAAGGGAAAAACAGGTATAAATAAAAATTGTGACTTCCTTCAACACAATTCCATAAAATGTCAGCAATAACAATGCCTAAATAATATGTATTTTACTTCTGACATTGTATTTCCTTAGATGTATATCATCTTGAAAAATGAATTACATTTATAGATAGCGTGTCATTTGGCTATGTAATATTGATTATTTCTGTAGTTGGTATTTTTCTTTTATAGATATTTTAAGAAATCTAATGTGGAAAAGTAAAATATGTATTAGAGGTCAGGTATTTTCATATCTTACATTTTGTAAATAATATATCTATCCTTATATTTCTATGGAAATTTAAAGCTAAGATATCAACATAGGTATATTAGCTAGATATATCACCATTAAGGAAACTACTATTTTATGTACTTGTCCTGTACACCCAATTTTCTTACATTGCTCTAGGTTTACAGTATGTAACTGACAGAGTTAATAAGAACTGTACAGTACGACCAATACATACAAACACATTTGGAGCTATTTTAAACTATGCTGTTCCAATTGAAAACAATTCTACATGGAGTTTAAGAATGAAAACACCCCAGGAGTTGTTTTTAATAGATGACACCTACGACTTTGTTGGTCAAGTAAGTCAGCTTAGTCTATATTAGCCAGCCATTATGAAGTGTATTGCATGTGCATAAAACATACTTTACAAGTACACAAGCCACCAACAAGTGGAGAGAGATTATATTGGCTAGCTGATGAGGTTGGTAATAATTGCAAATCTGTAAAGCCACTCATTGGGCATATTTATGCAGCTATCTAGATGAACCAGGTAATGCCTAAATCAAAGACCACCTCACAGCCTCAAGAGGAAGACTCACAGAGCACTATAGCCAAATGACAGCAAGAACACACTTTAATACAATAACCACCTCTCTCTAAAAAGTTTTAATTTTTCGCACAGCCTTCATTAACATCCCTTTTTGTATTTGTGAGCAGCAAACGCTCTAGAGAGTGTGCGTTTGTGCAGGCATGTCCGAAGCATGTGTTGCTGGCATCTGCGATAAGTCCAAAGATCTTTTTTTTTATCTGAAACTACATTTATGCACATACTTTGGGCTTGCAATCAGTTATGCCTCTAACCACAATGTCCGAATTGGTCTGTTTTTAATAATAGTGCGCCCTTGTGCTACTAATGCAGACAAGAGACATGCAAGTGATGGTATTTCAAACCATGGTAAAGATGTGTTACAATTTTATATGTACTAACATATTGAGAAGTCAGCTATTATTATGACAAAACTAACAAAATGATATAGGCTTTGAGTGATGACTATGAGTAACCTAGACATCAAGCCAGTTAGATCAAATCTTACAGATATAAATAGTGAATACTAGGTGAGTGTCTTTTGATATCAAGTTTACCAGGCAAGGCTTTGAGAACGCTTGTTGACATCACGTGACTTGCCAAGCAATTCAACAAAACTTGATATCAAAAGATGCAAACCTAGTATTCTATTTCTTAGTTAACACATTGATTCACTCTTCAAACTAGCAATTATGACGTAATTTTCGATTTTTGTGTAGATTCAGCATCATTAGCGGCGTCATTCAAAAAATGCAACATCATCATGACCTGATAAAGGCACATGCTGTGAGTTAGACAACGTTTATCAGGCAAGGCCCAATAATGCGTTTAATATGAGAGGTAACTGATAAAACTGTTTTTATGCTCAACTCAGCAGAAAATGTAATTTCAAGTGCCCATTTAAACTCAAATTCTAAAAGATAAAGACATTTCTTGCTTTTGAACTCTCAGAAGCTGTATTTTTCATGCTTATAAAATGTCAATTATATTATAATTGTAGTTAATAGACAGAACAAAGGCCCCTTTTTTCCTTGCCCTTTTTTCTCAACACTGGCTGACTGACCACCTGCAGATGTGTATTCTCTAGTTCAAGTTCCAGATGTTCAGCAAATCCTTAGCTTGGTGTTATTAGTTTACTTCAGACTTGAGAGTAACTCAGTTGATATTTACACAAATATGGGACAGGAATGTGGCTATCCAAACCCCATCCCCAGCATCCTCCTGCTTTTATTTACAAATACAGCCGTACCTGGGTATATTCAACTTGTTTTTCTCATGACTATAGAAACAAGCATATGTACAGTTATATTCTATGTTGTATATTTAAGTGTTGTCACTTCATATTATGTGAGTATAATATGCTCCACATGTAGGATCTGTATGCCTTTCATTTTCACCCCAATATCGGATGCCTTTCAGAAAAAATCAAGAAATACCAAGTGCTCTTCCGCCAAGGAGCCAATCATTATGCAGGGGTTGACGCTTTCCCCCTAGTTTTAAGAACTGCTCCCAATTCAGCCTAAGCATCATGGAGTCCTAGCTCAGTTTTACGAGGTTGACACTTTCCCTCAATCAACTTTACATGGGGTTGACGCTCTCCCCCCAATTCACTGCTATTTAAGGTTTTCTGATGTTGGGTGTTTATGATGGTGTACAGTCCCAAAGAGATAGCCACAACCTTTTTGTTTTTGATAAATAATGATATTTCTTTATATGTTTAAAATGATCATAAAATATATATATATATATATATATATATATATATATATATATATATATATATATATATATATATATATATATATATATATATATATATATATATATATATATATATATATATAAAGTTGAACTGCTCATTGTGTTGTCTATTAATGTTAAATAACCAAACAATTGTATACATAATGCCTTGCATATTATACATGAATTTCGTTTTAAAGTTAATATGGTGCAAAAGTCTATTTCAGAAAACTGTTCGAGGTATGCTGTGCAATGTGTTTGAATCCCTACGACTTGACTACAAACTCTCAAACTTGAATACAGACTCAAGCTACCAGTCTGTGTTTCGATATTTCTTTCTAGCAGTAAGTGTTGGTTCTATTGATAACTTTCTAAACGTCTGTTTTAATATAGCTTGGACAAATATATTCTTAATATATCCATATTTTTATCTGCAACTATATTGGTAAATTTTATTAAATGTATGAATAGAAAAGAACTAACGTTGGTATTTTACAAGATATATTTTAATCAAATGTTTTACTAAAGAACATGTTTCTGCCTCACTAATATTGGATCGAATAATGCCTGAATGTTTGTGACGATCAAATCATTGATGAGCGCTAAATAGAAACAGTAGGGAGATAGTAGAAAATGATGTTTCCTGAATATTTTTCAATTCCTGTCTATATTTTACGAGATTGTAGTTAGAATGCTTATGACAAATTTACCAAGAGTAGTGTTATGTAACACACTTTATATTTAAGCTGATTTGCTTAAAGCAGTTTTCCTATTTTTTCTTGCATTAAGTGTACAACTGCATGAGCTTAAATTAAAAAAAATATATGAGCTGTGACATTAGATTTCCAACAATGTGGCATTTTGACAAATGTAGACTCAGACAAGCCTGTATAGCCTCCTTTTACTACCATGCAACTACCAACTTAGCAAATGCATAGTTCATAAAATAAAATTTGTTGATACAGCTGTCATGTAAATATAAACAATTTGCCATATAGTGACAGGTATTTTAATACTGATTGGCAGATTGAGATGTTAAACAGAGGAAAGCCAATGGACATGATACTCGTTTAGTGTATATTTTAAAATGGGTGTCCTTAATTTCAGTAACATATGTTGTTGATACACATTGGAATTGCCTCTATGCCCATTCAATAAATGAGTGTTTTTCACCATAAAACAGGGTTTTCACAACTTTTCAACTACTTTTTTATGTTTCAGTGTAATGAGCATGTAGAAATGATCAAGTTTTGTGTAGTTTGTCATGCACCTGGATGACAATAATAGATAGCCAATTTTATACAATTGACAACTTATCTTAAGATGTTTCATTGGAATGAAATGCTAACTTGGTGGTTGCCTGGTTGTAAGCTTAGCAACTCCAAATTGTGTTCAGTCAGAAGCTTAATAGTCATAGATATTCAAGCGACTTGCATTTGGATATTTTCATCACTCAGATGTTAATTAAAAACGAAAATAACTCGTTGTGTAGGCTTTATTCAAACTACATGAACTTTAGGTTTTACAGCCATGTATCAATATATTAAAACATTTAACATTATTTCTTTGTGATCAAAAACTCCTAAACAGTGATGACCCAGATGAAATGCTGCATAATGTTGCATTTCACCAGGGTATGCACTGTTCGCTGAGACGAAATCCATCTTCAGAGAAAAATACAATATTTTCTGGAAATTATAACCTGAGACCCCTCAGTATATACAATGGACCATCCTGACTTTATTATATGTAGCTTTATGGGAAAATCCATAGGTCTGAAAGCATTAAAAGTTGTTTA
Organism: Loripinus fragilis; assembly: GCA_964019695.1. NCBI lineage: Eukaryota > Metazoa > Mollusca > Bivalvia > Lucinida > Lucinidae > Loripinus > Loripinus fragilis. The sequence continues at coordinate 76,897,468 of OZ026518.1, forward strand.
TCCTTTTGTATATTTCTCTTTAGGATGGCTGGTATGAAGTGAGTGAAGAGCAGGGTGGATCAAGGTCTGAACCTGTTCAACTAGAAATAACAATTCTTGAGGTATATTATAGTTATACACACATTATAAATATCATTTTAGTTAATATCCTGTTATACAAATATATAAAAATATATATATAATTTTAGTTATTAGTCTGTTTACAGTAACCAGACTTCATTCTAATGCACTTGTAAATTTCTGATTGGATAATGCATTATATCCTGCAATACACTGCTGGAAATTGGACATCATTATGTAACGTTGCTTTTCATTGACTAGCAAGTGGTTTTGTGCAGCTTACGGCAGCTGATAGACTGCAGGCTCAACATACTAGATGTTTACTATGCTTTGAAGCAAATGTTACCAGTGCATTATAATGGGATAACCATATTCAAGCTTATCATTTGGGCAAGTATATCACCGTCTATTTGGTCGATAATCACACTTTACAAGCCCATTATTGCGTTGTTATTAAACTAAATTTCTGACCACTTATCCGATGATATACCTCCCAAAATGATTATTTTGAATATTGTTATTACCTAAACATGAGGGCTTAGATGGGGTATATTGGTTAGCAATTTCGGCCATATATTATTTTGATTACCGACTTTTAGCCAAAAATAATAACGTTTAACGGTTTTTATCTAAAGTTTATCAATTTTCTGCTTTAAATTATAATAAGGATAAATAAAAACTCATGATTACCGATTAAACACATTCTAAAATTATACGAGCATAACAAAAAATACCAAATATAGGTTTTACTGATTAACAAGTGAATTTTATCGATTAGACAATTTTTATTATAAGCGATTCAATTAAGTAACCAAAAGTTTAATGATAAGCGATTTTCAGACCCCCCTATCCAGGCCTTCAAATATGTGTTGACTCAGTGGTAGAGGTACAATGAAATTGAGACGGCTTATGACAATATCTTGCTTCAACAATAGCCAACCAGCAAACACTAGGCGCAATGACTGTGTTGGTAGAGCATTAGATGGGGGATCAAAGGTTTGCTAGTTCGAGACCCACCATAGTCACTGTGTTGTGTCATTGAAGAATACACTATGTCCTCTGCTTAGTAATGGTTAAACCTAAGATGACAGGAAATTGTTCTGATATGATTGAAAAATTGTTGACTGGGACATATAGCATCAACACAAACAAAACAACCAGCAATCACTCACGAGAGGTTTATACTAATTTGCATTTTCAAAAATGCTGTTCCTGCACACACCCGTGCACTAGGGATGAAAATAAAGTTTCAAAACACAATGTATCAGTCAGGCCTTTAGTTAAGAGTGCGAAACAGAAAAATAATTTTCTCATTTCTGAACCAACATATATGTTGTGGATACTCAAAAGAACCGTCTCAATCAGACTGTTCTTTTGAGCACCCAAAACATATGCTAAAATCTATGGGAAGAAAATATTTACAATTTTACGCTGAAATTATTTGTTTATCTAAACCTATGTACATGTATCTCTAGCACCACCAGATAGATGTGTATTTGTGATATGAACTAGACTCTCATTAGCAGGCCAATTTATAGTGTGTACAATTTTATTGATTGTTTAAAAAAGAGATCCAAAGTGTTTATTGATTAACCAAATTACAGGTAGATGAAGAGAAGCAAATATTATACCTCTAGCCCTGCTGGAAACGTCAGCATGGGTGTTTATTAGAGACATTTGTTCATATGTGATAGGTATCGTCCACCAACAATTTTTTTGTGGTTTAATTTGAATTAATTTACAAAAAGTCATTTTACATTATATAGTTTGTGCTTTCTCTCAGCACTTTCTAAGTACCACAAAAACTTGTTGGACCAGCATACAGAAATCCCTTGCACTGACCCATATTCATATTTTGCCCTTTACTTTCAGTTAGATCTGTTTCTGGAGTATGTATTCTATGATTTTAATGATGACCGTCCAGATATATCAACTTACGATGTTACTGAGTGCTTTGATCCTACAGACCAATATACCTTTCAGATAACATTTCCAGGTGATTATGAGTCAGTAATTTTGCTAAATTAGGTTGTTCTTTGTTTAATTACGTCCCTCAAGGTGGTGCCTCTTGTTAAATTAAGGTCACAAAAAAAAATTTAATCATTATAAATAAGGTAATTAGTTGCTGATTACTATAAAATAAGGCTGTTATTCATGTATTTATATATTTCATACCCGCAAATGAAGCTATTGAGTTAAAGTCTCATTTGCTCGCGCATTTGCTATTGACAGGAGTCAAATTACCAGTTTGATTGACTATTTATTGTGCTATGCGCACTATTGTACTATAGACATAAACACACAAATACATATTAACTAGTAGGCTGACATGTTTCTAGGGTTTGCAAATACCTGCGTGTCTCATGTGATACCAAATACATTGGTAGTTTTTAAAATAATTTGTTTGTTTGTCTGTCAGAAAATAAGTTGATAATAATGTTAGGTTGTTTCATTTTCAGTCAATAACAAAATATATTTAAAAAATGTTACAATTTGCTTTATTAAAAAAGCATTAATTGTTTGACACATGATGATAATTTCCAGTGTTCAGTGTCTTCCAAATGATACCGAATTATTTTCTTTCTTTGCTGTAGGTCCCTACCATCCTTATTTAGACACGTTAAGTAGCATGTTTCAAACAGAATCAGTATTTGCGATGTCTAGAATGACACTGTTGCCACCAATGAGGTTTCAGAGAACTACACTTTACTATGACAACAACAATATTTATATGACAACAACCATGGTTGGTGAAGCAAGAACTTTAAGTAAGTCAAACACACAGTTAAATATATATTAAAAACATTGTTTCTGCTAATTTAAATGGAATTGAAACTAACTACCCAACAACCCTTAAATTCGAAATGAATTTGTCCATTTGATAAGGGTAGGGATTTCGATTTGGCATAAATTGGTTAAAACATGTCCTTCTCTCTTAAAGTGCAAAGAGTTGTATAGCTTCAAACCACAGAGATCCTTTTTACAGAAAATATAATGCGCCAAATTGCCAACCGGCTGGTATGTATCTGATATATGAGTGCATTTGCCTTAATATATAACTATGCAGAGGAAGTACAGGTGCATTTACTAATCCTTTCTACATTTCCATTTTCCATATTATTTTTAGATAGGGATGACAACATGTTAAAATGAAACTGGTAAACAACATTTGGTGCTTTTCCTTTGCTGTAACATTTGCAGGATGCAGAACATTGAACTTTTGCATATTGCACTAATTTCATATTTGTAAATTACCTGCGGATGTGCACCTTTAATTGGGCCATGTCACGACAAAACCTGTCTTCGGGGTACCTTTAACTGCGATAACAGCAGTTTCTATAACCAGAAAAAAATGGTTTTTGGGACTATATCTTTTTCTACATAGTAGACTTAATTCCAGTGTATATCAGGTTATTGTCTTTCTAATTAAATGTTATTTAATTAATCTTAGTGATACATAATTAGATTCAGTACATATCGGTTTTAGGTACTTATACCATCTGAAAACAGACAAACTTGTTCTACTTTCCCTTTAAAGAGACTAGGTCTGTAACTGTGAACATTTTTTCGAAAAAAAAACATTTCTTTTAATCATTTGTTAAAATAGAATTAAGCTATATTTTCACAATCAAAATGGCCAATACAGCTGAAAACTACAAGGAAAAGTGAATTATCTTATTAAAAGAGGTGGGTTTTTTTCTCTTACTGGTAATTATTTACGTCCCTCCAATAATTCTAGACAGTTGATTTTTAACATAAATGCTGTTGTTTTGAAAGTGTTATTTTGTTAAGATTTACGAAAATGGTGAAATGTTTACCTGAATTTGAGTATTTTTACTGTATTCTTGAAAAATAGAAACTTTATTTCAAAAATTAAAAGATCAAAAGTTACAAACTATGCAGCTTTAAGTATTAGCATGCACGCTTGCTTTTATGAACATAGATGGTACGAAATTCACTAATTTAAAGTATTTTATTTCGTTGGTGATTTGTTTAGTGTTTGTGGTGTTTTATAGGCTACTATACTTATGTACAACAAGGAAGTGTTCCTGAACATCCAGAAGGTGTATATGATGAGATACAGAACCTGGATGCCTGCCTACAGTTATGTTATACCAGTACTAGTTTTGTGTGCAACAGTTTCTATTACTGTCCAAATGAGCTGCAGTGCCTGTTTAGTAAGCAGCATGTCCCAAACACACCAGCTATAAAATCAGCTGATGCTTGCCAGGCCTACTCCAGTAAGTACTTCAACACTAACAGACAATCATTAGATTGTCTCATCTATTGAACCATTTGAGAAGAATTGGGTACTATACGAGGGGCGTTCAATATGTTATGAACACACATTCATAATTCCATCAACTAACGCGTTATGATTCTTTACTATATGCCAAACAAAAGATCAAAGCATGGCCTTTCAAATGGTGCATCAATCATTATTTTATCTTTCTAACTTATTTAGTTACAGACTTTAAAAAACAACAACTCATATACACTTTATATATTTCCTCCATGTTGCAAAGAAACATTATTACAAAGGTAGGAAGGTATACTGTATTTTTTAAAACAAGCATTTAACAAGCATGAACCACATATCCATCGTTTTTTGGACTCAATTCCCATTTATCTACTAAAACTCTGTGAACTTTTGTTTGAACAGTACTGATTTCTCATGTGGCGGTTTTAGTACGTTACCCCCTCTTACGTTGACGTCGTTTAAAGCAAGAGACATAACGTTATAATATGCATTTTGGCTTTGGATCAGGAAAGGACAATTTTTATTGTATCAAAGTATGAATACTCACAGTGCATTTGCGGCAGACCAGTTAAACTGAAAGCAATATCTATGGGGATCTCATCTAAGTGGTATGCCATTTTCGTTTCCTATAATTTTATAGTATCAAATTGACCAGCCAGATTATTTACATGTCAATTTGTGTAAAATGTCCAAAAATCGCATACCTGAAAAACGATGTTTTGTCTGATTCAGTTCAGTGTAAGCCAGAGATAGCATCCTTTTAAGTGATTTTCTTAATTAAATGACGTATTTAGAAATACTTTATGAGCAAGAAAAATTATTAAAATTTAAAAAACGGCTGTATTACTTGCAAACGAACACCATAGTGACCAGAAGAAATGTTACAAGCGATTTTCGTAAATGTTTTTGCTATGTAAGCGTTCACGCAAAAAACGAGTATTTGAACGAAATGCCAGAGGAAGTGGCATCAAGGAGGATTTTAACCGAAATGACAGCCTCTCTAGTTCGTAGAATATAGGTATTCACCTCACGAAGTAACACCCTGAAAACATGTTTAGTTCATGTAATTTTCTGATTTTGAAATCACTGTTTCATTTCATATTGCAGTGTATTTCAGTAGCCTATCTTGAAAGCGGCTTGTGTAGATTAGGATAACAGCTGGACGACTGAAATTTTACATATGCATAGCCAAGAAGCAGACCGTTTTATGAAAGTAATTATAATGCATGCAAATATAATTTTTTTGGATATATTGACCTGTTTTCATTACATATTGAACCCCCCTTGTATAAAAAGCCAGTCTTAAAACATATATATACAGCTTTCCTGTGGGGCTTGAAGCTTAATCGATAAGCCACTAGTGCAATATATATTTAGTAACGTTGTGTATTATTGCATTAAAAGCCATGTCGCACACTAATAACAGTCATGTTTTAACCAGTACAAATACATGTAATAACAAGGCCATCCACGTGCTGTTGATGCACAGCTTTTTGATTTTGCGTATACACATTTGGGGGCTATCACAAAAAATGACGTCATCAACAGTAACATTCATAGAAGTGAGCATAATATAGTAACATCAAGATGACGTAAGTCTGCTCTGAAACTGGCGTTTTTGAAACCTACGCATCATTCATTATTTTGCACGCCATTATTATAGTACAGAAATTCAAATTTTCTAAGCGTTTTCTCCAAAGTTTTCAAGCAACAAAATTACAAAATGCAATAATAGCAATCAAACATGTTTTTCTGATAAATTAGGCCCCTCAGGGGCTGTTCAAACCCTCAAGTTTCAGACTCGCATTACAACACCACCCTCAGGCCCAGCAGATGTTAATGCATAGAAAAGCATGTTTGGTCCCTATAATGACAGTCATTGCAATACCGTGTATATATTGTGAAATCTTAGCGTTTTCACGCCAAAATACGATTTCAAAGTATTTTAATGTCACGTGATAAATACAATCCTGTATTATTGAATGTATTAACTTGTTGCAAAAAAATCAATAAAATGTTCAGTAAGACTCTCATTGCATCACTTTTCCTCAACTTGTTTAATAAATTCAATAATACATGAGCACTGATGTAATATATTTATTGGTAGTGTAGGCCCAGATGAGATAAAACAGAAAGTACTATATATGGAGTGAATATTTTCCAAACTGGGCAATCCAGGGATATTTTCCTAGTTGTAAATAAATTTACAGAGAGGATCTTACATGAGGGGCCATGTATTCATGAAACAATTGGTTCTCTGATTTCTGCCAGAATCCAATATTCATGAAGGTATATTATATAAAATAATTAAAAATTATATCTATATACACAGAGAAGTTTGACCAACTCCTCCTGACACAAAATCAGCTGATGGATCATTTTGAAATAAAGAGAATCTACAAAATGCTTTCATGACTGAGCTGTTAAAATATTTTTACTAATTTCTTAAAATACACTTGAAAGTTCTATTTTGCTGTTACTAATGCAGAAAATGTACAAATAATGAGACCTTTGAAACATCGTACATGTAATATTATAGGGATCATACATGTTTTTCATGCATAAACATTTGCCGGGTCCTGAGGAAGTTGTTTATACAAAAGGCTGTAAGGCAACGTGTTCAAACTTTGTCCGAGGTGCCAGGCAAGTGGTAATGCAATGAAACAAACATGTGTGATCGTTATTCTTGAATACTATACCTGGTTTCAACCTAAACCACACTGAAAACGTCGCTAAAACAATAAAATGTCTCTTTTCTTACCGGAATTTCTCCAAACAAAATGACGTCAGGGTCAACTTTTCGAAAGTCATTACGTCGCCACAACGTCATAGACGTGCGTAACGTTTTTGCGAACAAAAGCATCGGCAAAATGATCAGTCAAGGCTGCAAACCGTGTTACTTCATGCAAAACAAATCAGGGGCCAATTTAGACTTTTACAAGTCAAAAACCATGTTCAAACATGACGTGATACTCATGATTTGAACATGGATTATTGTGGCTTTGAACAGCTTTGCGTAACAAATTCCATGCAAGAATACACGTTTCTATACCTTTTAAGGGTGGTAGTTTGTGGCTTGGACTGTTTTGATTACTCTTTGCATAACAATGAGACTGTGTTGTTCTTATTTCAATACAGGGACAGTTACTGCGATGACATATGCTCCACCATCAATTGATTCAGCTCTAAGAAGTTTAAAGAATAGCATATATAGAGGAAATTTAATGATCGTAATACCTGGACCAGGGATACTAGAGGTATATTCAGGCATACAATGAAATTTAAAAAAAAACTCAATAAAAACATATTATTTGGGTACTCAAATAATTAGATCGTTCTTTTTAGGACCAAAACAAATGTTAAAACTGATGGATAATAAAGTATTTTCAGTTTTACACTCCCAAATTGTATTTATCTCCAGCATTGTTAGTAGCAATATACAATGATAATATAATGACACATTTTAAAGGCACTATGTCCACCCAAACTAACAAATCATTATCCATGCCAATATTTCAAAAACATTTTATATTAATATATCATTAACCCTTGCCATGCTAATATCGCAGCTCCTAATCAGTATCTTCATCAGACGACAGCTGATCTGGATCGACAGTGGGCTTTTTTGTTGTTTTTAATAAATGCAGGTTTCGGAAGCCTCAATGCGAGTTAAACAATTTGGTGTTTTAACAACAACATTTGGTACCAGTAAAACACATTTAAACCCCCCTTCCCCCGGTGGCTTAGGCTGCTGTCTGTTCTAGGGAAGTGGTTCTGTTGTTGTTGTTGATCTGTTGTGTTTAGTGTGCTTCGCATTGGTTGTGGGGTTTCTGTGTTTGTATTTGTTTTGTTGTGCATTACTTTGTGTCCTTTCTAGTTTTGCAATCATCTTGAAGAGTAATAGAGAGCTGGTTGCTTTGCTTTCATTGTCTTACGGGTGTCTTGTCACTGTATATGTTCTGTGACTCTTACTCATGGTGATGTGGCTTGGTCTGTGGTGTTTGATTGTGGTATTTCCTGATCATACTCACTTACTTTTTCCTATTTCTTGTTTTATAATATAATTATGCTTTGATATATTTTCAGCCTCACCAGTATACAGCCACTTCAATTAGAACTGACATGGTAGGCGCATCACCACAGGCAGTTCAAGGTAGGAACTATTGTAAAGCCCTGTATAACACTTTATTATGTGCAAATCAGTGAAATACTGGGAAATGTTAAAAGGATATATAGTCTAGAAGATATTTATTTTTTTAGACAAATACCAAATATATTCACCGAATGCTGTAAAAATTAGTATTTTTGCTTGTAATACTAATATTTTTTTTTTAACACACAAAGTGAAATCTATTTGGTATATTCCAAAAACAAATCTTTTTTTATACTCAAAGGAGAATTACAGAAAGCAAATTTTACTTTTGTCCTGGTCGTTTCTTGTCAGATTTGACCTTTTCAGTGTGTTTATTAGGTATACCATTTGGTGTAACACAATTTTCACCTTGAAAATGGTTAAGAACTACATTTTACCAAATGAACTAAAGACATTTGCCTTTGAAGAAAATCTTTTTTGTTTGCCTAAGGACTGATGGTATGGGCAAAAATAGCCATAAACCAGACCATATAATGACGCCATAGGGTTTTAATTGATGTCAAAATGCCCATAGCGTTATTTCTGACAAAGACACGTCATTTCAAACCTTTTTGAACAAAGATTCAGTACCAGAATAATCAAATTGCCTTTAATCTGCAGTGAATGCATCACTCACCAGTGAAATGATACGATATATTTTCACTGCATAAAATGTCAATTTAATTCACATTTATATGCATTGAATGCCCTGCTAAGTTCAAAATGAAATACATATGTAAAAATTTACCAGTGATTTTTAGAACATAACCTATTTTCACTGGGCTTTGGACTACCTCTGCTTTCGTCATTGACATCCCTGAGTCCACTACAGAATTTCAAACGCATGGAACTTTAATGGTTGTTAACCAAAAAGCTAACAATGTGTATTCATTCCATTAATTAAATATTAAAAAAAACGTTTGGAACCAAACGCTTTGGGGTTTTTGTCTCAATATTATTTCGTTTTTCAATTTCCAGCTTGTCCCTCTTCTGTGGTTTTAGTGTCGGATGACAGACACATTATGCAACTCTTCATCCACTGTTTGTTATGTCAAAAGTGTTTAGATCTATCATAAATTAAATTGAATAAAATTGAAAGACAAATTAGTTTTTGTCATGAGTATGATATGCTTTGCATATTACATTATTGTCAAAAACGTATAATCCGTAAATTTTATTCAAAAATAAGAATATCTTCAATATTTAGGATCAAGACTTCCAGTGATTTAGTTGATTGTTATTTCCTAAACTAATTCTGAATTCGTTCCATTTAATTCAACAATGGTATCAGTAGTAATACTATCTACCATACTAATAATTTATTAATGATAATTTGATTTGATACTTCTATGTGAGCAGCAAGTGACACAATAGTCATGTCAAGAATCTGGCTAAAGTTATTACATGCCATGTCTTCTGAACAATTCTTTGTTTTAATTAAAATTAACACTGTATTTTAGTACCCCTAACACCTTACACATTTATTAACTATTTTGTAAGAAGTGATATATTTGTGATGGTATTTTGATATCTAAAAAGTGATGATGCAGTCTGTGTGGATATGCAGCCTGGCATGCTTTTTGTGTCACCTGTGAAGCAAGGATGACACATACAGATCATGGCTCCGGCTGCGTTGTCGTCGTCGTCCGCAGCGTTATACTTTTGATTTCCGATGGATAACTCTTTTACGGATGTATCAATTTCATTTAAACTATACAGAAGGGTCAAACATCATAAAATACATCAAGTTCGGTAAGTTGGGTAATCCGCAAAATTTTGACTGAGTTATGGCCCTTTTTAGATTTTGGCTAAATTGTCAATTTGTGGTGTCCGATAAATAACTTTTGAGGGATGCACCAATGTCTTTCAAATTTTACAGAAGGGTACATCATCATAAAATACAGGTCAAGTTCGAAATTGGAGGTCATTAGCAAACTTTTGACTGAGTTATGGCCGTTTTTTGACTTAGGTTTAGGCTAATGCAAAAGCTTTATTTGCCTTTTTGTGGAATAAACTTCATATTTCTCCAAAATTATAATATCTGACAGCTACTCGCTATAGGCCATGATTACCCAGTGCGTGTAGATAAGCATGACAGTGATAAAATTTTTACCCCAACCCCCTGACCCCTTAGGTGGGGTCAAAAGTGCTCTGTTTAAATTTCGCAATAGCTCAGTAATTTTTTAATATTTATTATTGAAATTTTGCATGCAGACAGAGGTACAATAAAAATGAAACATATCAAACGTAATTTTCGATCGAAGGCCTGTGTCTCACCCCCTGGGGACTTAGGGGGTGGGGTCAAAAGGTCAAAATTCAAATTTTTCATAGCATGGTTATGTTGCATATCAAATTAAAGAGAATCACGAATGCAGCAACATGCTAGCAAATATTTTGCCCGCAGACCCCCCTACCCCCTCTCTACCCTGGCGATGGTGTCACTAGGTCAAAATTCAACTTTTTTAGAATATGGCCATGACACATATCAAATTCAAGGGAATCACAAATGCAGCAACATGGTGGCATATATTTTACCCGCAGACCCCCTCCCTCCTTAACCCTAGGGATGGGGTCAATAGGTCAAATTCAACTTTTCAGAACATGGTCATGCTGCATATCAAATTAAATGGAATCACTAAATGCAGCAACATGGTAGCAAATATTTGCACGCTGACCCCCTCCCCCCAGGACCCTAGGGTATGGGGAAAAGATCAAACTTTCAACTTTTTTCAGAACATGGTCATGTTGCATATCAAATTAAAGGAAATCATGAATGCAGCAACATGATAAATATTTTTGCTCACAGACACCCCCCTCCCCAAGGTGAACTTAGGGGTTGGAGAAATGGGATTTATGTTTTGTAATTTATAAGTTTCTCTTAAATAACCCTTCACCTGGGATATAAATTCGACAAAATTGCCTTGTTTGACTTCTATTTGGCCAGTTGACACATCCCATTCTCGGAATTCTAGTTATACACTTATTACTATTAAGATCTTGACATGATGCAGCGCATAATTTATATTCTAGAATAGCTCATTGTATATTTTAAACAGTTAAATCTTTGCATGCTGGCTTATTTTCAAACTTTTAGTTTCGTTTTGCTGACCTTTTTTGTCTTTACTTTATCAAAAAAGATCTTCTTGGAACACTATCAGAGTGTCGAATGGTTTAGATTCATATAAGGACAGACATTCTGTCAGTCCTGTTTTGGGTCCAAACCACATAAGTTATCAGCAGACACCAAGTCGCAGCAAGCAAAGAAAGCGCTAACAACATAAATGAAGCAGTAGCAATATATATATAAATTATGTTATTATTTTACGTAATACAAACATCTGTGTATTTTAGCTAACCCATTTCACCGATTTACAATATTCAAGAACAATTCAGAAAGCATATACATAGACAGTGAGACAGATAATCTATCTGTGGATGAATGTGCCAAAGCCTGTCTGGACACTAGAGCCTTTCAGTGTCAAGGCTTTTACTACTGTGACATGACATTCATGTGTGGTCTGGTGAAGACACATCCAAGTAGGTTACCCATTCCACCAACTAATTCGACATTGTCGTGCTATATTTACCAAAGTAAGTACAATCCTTTATGTCACATACGAAGGGATCTCTAGCATTGTCAATTGCAGAATTTCAAAATCTTAAAGCTTACAATTTCTCCATTGACATCATCACCTGAATCATTTAAGTGTCATGTTATCTCTCCATAGTCATATACTGACGGACTTTAATTATTGTCTCGAAAAAGAAGGCAGAACAATAATTTTGATTGTATGTTAAAGAGCATTTAATTGTAAGTAAAACATGGACAACTTGTCTAACTAAGATGAACTTAATGGATTAAAATGTAAACTTTTTGAGATATGGGTCAACTGTTTCATGTGACCAAATATCATGAATGCAAGATTCCCTAATTCTTTAGATCAAGAAACACGAGAAGCATCAAATTAGTGTCATGGACTTTATTAGTCATCGAGATATCACTCTCATATTTATTGGCAGGTCTGCGATACAGCTTATTTGCGTGTATGACATTTATCTGGGTGTACCCTTTCATTCAATAGCTTAAAATCTCCTCTATTTAAGCAATGTTTAAATGGATAAATTCATACAGAGTAAATAACATCGTCCAGTTTAGTCACGCATTTAAAACTAAAGTGTTTGCTGAAGAAGCCAACTCAGTATGACATTATCAAAGCAAAGAAATTTTACATACAGCTGTTTTTTGAAAGATATAAAGGGAAGTTAGTGTTGCGTAATTAAAGTCTGTCAGTATATTTTTATTTAGGACAGGCATATAGAAGACTACAATCAAACGAACAGGACCAAAGAAGTAAATGAGTCTGATCATGAAATGCCTCATTCACATACTGCTTTGTTTGGTTATTTTAAAATGGTATTCTAATTTGAATTCAAATTTAACTGTTACACTTTTATGACGGCACTGTGTAATGCCTTACATTCTAACCTTTACCTGATTTTATGTGCCTGAGTAAACATGTATGATATTAGCTCTTTACGTATATGCATCATATTTCTTTGTACCTATGAGCTAGTGCAAAAGAGATTATGGTAATTGTTGCATTAGCTAATGCATAGGCAAATCTGTTCAGATGCACAGAGTTGCCAGTGCATGCGCTGCTCATATAAACAAAGCATTTATGTACACATTGGCATAGCACCCATTACGCAGGTTACGCACGTGCGCAATGAAAATAGTAACATTTAAGGAAGGTCACTAAATGTGATGTAAGTTATTTTCCTTACTATAAGGAACTGCTCATAAAGGAAAGAATTCGTTCCCAGATTTAAGAGAAGTTTCCATTTTGAAAAGGGATGTAATTGAAGAGAATCATTGCTTGATACAGTAATCTCCCTTTGATGTGCGTAACTTTTTAGCGTTCTGGCTACGTCATTGGTACTTGTAGCTGAAGGCTCACACCAAATATTAGACCTTGACCTCTGATGGATGCGCCAGCATGAGCGTTTATTGGAGGAATTTGCGCATAAATAATTAGTTCCGAAATCTCAGGCACTGGCCCATATAAAGATCCTGTTTAACCCTTAAAGCGTCAATCACAGCAAAATTCGTCTGCTTTTGTCGTCTGCTGAATGTTTTAGAAGCCTTTCCAACAAACAATGTAGACTCAGATAAGACTGCTCTTATAGGAGAAGTCTGATCTGGGTCCACACTAATTGTCTCTTTACTTAACTTTGTTAAATAATGTTAGCAAAAATTTGCAGCAGACGACAATTGCAGGTGGAATTTTCAAATGATTTTTTGCTGGCTTTTAAAGGGTTAAACTACCATGTGGTACAATGTTTATATAAAAAAGGCAAATCTTATTTAGCTGCTCATTCTTATATTTATCACAGGAGACTATCTCGATGACTACATTGAAAGCCCAGGCTTTGTGATGGCATCAACAGCCCTCATAACCTACTACCCTGTTAGTTCAAGTAGCGAGTGTGCCCAGGAATGTAGTCAAGATGAGTCACTTCATTGTCGCTCTTTTGAGTTCTGTGACACCACAAAGGAGTGTTTTCTGTTCCAAAATAGAACTATTGGTACGCCTAGATCAAGAGGCATAACACAATGTTCCTACTTTACAAGTAAGGTTCCTTAACCATTTCCATACCATTAATGACAATTGTTGTCTGGTCGCTAATCTGCTTATACACGTTGGAAGCCAATAGTGCAAACAACATGGACCACGATCAAACTGCTCCCTTAGGAGCTGTCTGATCAGAGTTTATAGAGTATGCTACCATGATCAAAAGTAGTATGAAGTGCATTTAAATAATATACAGCAGACGTAAACACAGACAACATTTTCAGGTCAAATATTTGTTGTCATGATCCGTGTTAATCATTACCATAAAATAGTGTCCCATGCAAAATGCTATTTGCAAATGGTGCAGATCCTCATTAGATGCCAAAATGCACCATCTGACCCTGGTGTAAGTTCATTCGAGATATCATTTAAAATTTTGTAGAAGTATGTGTCAGACGTCAGTGAAGCTTGAACAGCTGGTATTTATTTTTATATGAACCACCCAAATATGAAATTCATCTCATATTTTTTCGAATCTAAATGAGCTTATTCCATATATATATATATATATAGAAGTCATTTGGTAAAAATCTTGAAAATATTATGACAGGCAATTTCCAACAGTGTGTCATTTTGATAAGTGTAGACTCAGATGAGCCTGTGCAGCCAGCCTTTAAGCTTAGAAACTACAAAAGATGTTCCGTCAGTAGCTTGACACTCATAGAATATTCAAGCGACTAGCAAACTCTCTGATCAGACGGTGCGTATGTGCAGGCTGATCTGAGGCTTTGCTGGTTGCACATACCACATTGTTGGAAATCTCATCTCGTGGCTCATATCACTTACGTACAAAACGTCTTTCATGAGATATAAGGGTGTCTTTCAAAAATATGTTCATGTAGAAACATACATCAAAATGTAAGTTCTTAAATGAATCATGCAGTTACTAGTAGAGACTGGTGTCTAGGATAGGTCTGACCATTCATTCATATATTATCCTGTGGAAGGCTTGCGTTAGGATTTGCTGTGTGCATAACTTTATTGACCATATTCATAAATGTATTAGTTAAGTTAAAAATGTGATCATGTACAGATCTTTATAATTTTAACATGGATTTGGTTGCTTGACCATAGCTTTAATTGATTTAACAATGGCGTAAATTTATACATGAGTCAATATACCTTACAAATTTTGTACAACTTAAATAAAAAAAAAATTGTGACCTTACTTTTATAGAAGTCATTTTCTTTGTTCTTTAGAAAAACTGCTATTTTTCAGGAAATTACCTTGTAAACTTTCAAGCTGCAAGCAATGGTTCATTCATATTCTCGTCTGTGGTACAGTTCTCAAGTGTGACCCCAAGTCAATGTGCACAGGTTTGTGTTGAACAACAGGGGACCCGTTGTAATGGGTTTTATTTCTGCCATCAGTCAACTGCATGTTATTTGACATCTATGGGTAGTCAGTCTAACACAGCACCAGGAGAATCAAAAGTTGTGGTGGATACAAGCTTTCAAGCCAGTATTTGTTCTTTCTACAAACGTAAGTAGGTAACATCTACATTTAGGCCAAGTAAAAAAATAAGTGTGTTTCAGGTAACAGGACTGAAAATTTTAGGTTGGGTAGCATGCATATATTTTTTAATTATTTTTTTTCTGGGAAAATATATAATTTTATGCATTTTGCATGGCATTTCGCCTTTCAAAATGCATAAACTTTTATATTTTCCAGAAAACCTGAAAAAAATCTAGGTTTCACCTGTAAATTTAGGTAGGGTCAGGTTACCCTAAACATAGGAATTTTTCATTTTGGCCTGACGAATCAGACAATACAACTTTAAAATATCACATACACAGATCACATACAGTAAAAACTCAAAAATTCTAATTATGATTGTTTAAAATACTCACTAAATCAAATAAATTTGAAACACACTGGATTAAGAGATTAAGAGATTATGGCCTATTTATTAACAAGTTTAATAACTGTCTATTAACTGTCTATTAACATATATGTTCGTGTGTAAAAGAAACATCTCCCTGAAACATTTGTTTTATGAACCCAAAAATAATATTTGATAGAATAAAAACCAATAATAATTATATTTGGGGGTTAAATATTTTTATGTCTATCTCCCTAACTAATGATAATTCGAAATAAAACTTTAGTCCCGAGGACTTTGAATTTATGAAAGTCGACTGAAAAATAAAAGTAACAAGATTTCCCTTTCTTGGAATTCTAATGCATTGGATTTTGTAACATGGCGACTGATTGTATAACATCAAAAATTTGCGACAGTATATCTTGCGATATACTGTCAGAAATAGTTTGATGTCATTAATAACGTCACATATCGTCGGCTGATGTGCAGCTTTTTTTGTGGCTTGCAACACTCCATTTTGAGACAAAACTGCAGAAATGCATTAGAATGGGGATAAACATATTCAAAATTTATATTTAGGGAGGTATATCATCGGATATACGGTTGGAATCGCGTTTTACGTCTATGCTTGCGCGTCACTGTAAAACTAAATTTCCAACCTAATGTCAGACGATATACCTCCCAAAATGAAATTTTGAATATAGTTATCCCCTAAGTTTAATGCACTTGCAAATGTAATGCGAAGTCTGATTGGATAGAGTCATAAATTTGTTGCAGTATATTTTGCGATATACTGTCGCAAACTCGATGGCAGACAATTGGTTTCATGCTGGCTGTAGGCATGACTAGCGTCTCTTTCACTGTTTTTTGAAGGAAAAATGATACTATAAAACTAAATTTCCAGTCGTACATGCGACGATATACATGTACCTTCCCAAACGAACAATTTGAATGCAATTATACTATCTAAATATGTCCATAGTTTCAAGGAAGTAAACCTCATACTGACAGGCAAAATTCCTGATAAGCCATATGCGCAGGCTGATTTGGGCCTTTATTCTCTCATGTCCTGTTTAAAATGTGCGACATTGATTTTGGGTTGCAGGTGATCGACAGAGAAAGCCAGGACCAAACATTCTGTAAGCACCAAATCTGTGCAGTTAAAGACGGAGAGGAAATATAGGGAAGGCAAGAAAAAACTATTGAAGGATAGAAGCTTAATTAAAAGTTGACCATATGCATTTGGACTAGTCATTCCCTTTCCAATCTGGATACCTTGGGGTTACCAGGTCTCTTAAAAACCTTGATATATGTGATGGACCCTGCTTCTATGAGGTACCTTGAGGTGATTTCTTTAAACGCGCTACAATGCTCATGGCCGTTGGCGTTTGGCACAAGACGTTATCACTTCGTGACGTCATGTTAGATGTATCACGCAGGCGCTTGCATGGAAGAGCTATTGTAAAATTTAAAGCTCTTGGTGAGCGAACAAATCCCTCGGGGATCCCACAGGCGACTGTTTGAAAGAGTTATCATTAACTTTCAAGCTCTTCTGATA
This sequence comes from Loripinus fragilis, assembly GCA_964019695.1. Lineage (NCBI taxonomy): Eukaryota > Metazoa > Mollusca > Bivalvia > Lucinida > Lucinidae > Loripinus > Loripinus fragilis. The sequence continues at coordinate 76,914,935 of OZ026518.1, forward strand.
GAGCAAATCACAGGGTAATTGGCTGAAAGATATCTGATTCCTAATGTATGAGCCTGCGTCCGATTGGACGGCACACGCTTCACTTGTACCGGTACTCTCTGGGACGCACATATTACATTGATGAACAGCTTAGGCTCTGACAAGCCTGTGCACATTCACAATCTTACAAGAGCATTTGCTGTGCGTATACACAAAGTATGGAAACAGAAAAGGCTCAATCTCAAACGTCTAACCTCATTATTTAGCTGCACATGCATGTTTAAATGGTGCCTTTGTGTATATGAGATTAGTAACAAAATCTCATGAATTTTCTCAATTATTTTCAGTAATTGAACCTATCCAGCCATCAGTGTCATCTTCCTCCTCCTCATCATCATCATCATCCTCATCCACTGCAAAAACAACAAAAACGACAACAACAGCTGCTCCCCCAGTAACGATAACATGTCCAACATTTCCAACAAGTACAAGCACTCCTTCAACTTCTACCAGTACTACCAGTGCATCTGCTACGACTACTACTACCACCCCTAGCACAACAACAACATCCACAACTACCAGTAAAACAACGAGGCCAAGTATTGCCCTGCCTACTTGTTCCTGTCCTCAGAACACAGTCTTAGTTCCTGTAACTTGGACCCCTGGGACAACGAAGTCAGGCCTACCAACAGCTTTACAACTAACATCTGATGAAAATACAAATAATGGCAAGGATAACACTAATGCAGGTAATATACCTAGATCATATTGGCCATGTCATATGAACCCCTATTTATAATGTGAGCATACTGCAAAAGTGTACGTCAACCATGCAACTGTCTGCATTTGTACAGTACAGAATAACTCGGATACAATGAGCTTGAGACAAGCAGGAATGGAAGGTTCGTAGAATCAATTTAGACAATCAAATAACGTATTTTTGTATTAAAGTAAACATTAATTTTGTCCTTGCACTTTTTGTTAAAGAACTTGATAGACAAGAATCTGTATAGTTAACGCCTAACAAACTGTTTGTGTTATTCTATTATGTATGTTTTTTTTCCTTTCATGCAGGTCTTCTGGTGGGAGTTGCTATAGCAACCTTTATTCTTGGAATGGTCCTGGGAGGGGCTGTAGGTTTCTTTTTCCAAAAACGTCGCCCAAGCAGGACTAAAAGTGAAGGGGAAGAATGTGAGATGAACTTTACAAAAATGGAAGATAATCACGTCAAAGATTTGTCCAGTTAGTACTCTACAAACTGTTTTAAGCTTTTTTAACACAACCAATTCAGTGCAAACTTACACTTTACAATAAAAAAATTACCATATGAAGAGTTTTTCATATTAAACCAGTAATCCTTCTGAAATTTGATACAACGCATAATTGTTTCATCTTTCCAAGAACGCATTTGAGCAAGTGCATGGAATTCTGAACTTATCACATCAGTAATCAGCGATGGCTCAGACAAGTCGGCATCCGCAGACTTCCCAGAGCCTTTACTGATCGCATGCATATAGTGATTAATGAAGGCTCAGACCAAAATTGAGGTCCCAAAGGGGTTTGGGGGCTAAGGAGAAGGAATATTTATTTTTAGGGAGTTGGGGGCTCTTTAAATTATTTAAGGGGAGCTGGGAAGCATGCACATACTTTTGGAGAATTAGGCAGCATTGTCAAAAAGCTTAGGAAAAGACAATTTAGCGATTAGGGGAGATCCTAACATCATTTATAGGGATCAAAGAAGCACAGACCTCCCCCTGTGAGAGCATCAAAACGTAGTCAGACAGTCTTGCAAACAACGCCAGTATGTGCATTTATCAGAGGCATTTGTGCATATGCAATAAGTATCAAATATTGTGTGTGCCAGGCCATTTATTGGGGTGCTCGATGTAAGTTCCAATTGTCACATTAACAAAACTTTCCTGGAAGAATAAGCTCATCAATGCCTACCTCATTGGAGAGGTTGAAATTACGGGGTCACTGATGTAGTGATATGTTTCTGTGATGTATTGATAGTATATTTCGTCATCTATGAACACCATAGCATTAATATGCGTTGCTTTTCTGTCGCTAATTTTGACGCTGGTGCAGTCTGAAACTTTATACAATTATTGACTTAGAGTAGTGAGACTAAACACTGAGGTGAATATGAATTGAGGGTTGATAAATCCTAACATACACCTCTTTGAAAAGTAAGTAATGGTGCAAAGATCAGGAATCGATACAATCAAGTACCACACCTGACCTAGGATACCAATGGGAAAGTGACAAACTCACAGAAGACACCACAAACGAGAGCCAAGAGGTCAGCCCTTTCCCAGCAGGTGACCACAAAGCACATATAAACAGACGTGCACAAAACATAGCAAACACAAGACAGAACAAAAACATAAAAGATCCACAAAAGAAGTACCGCCTTGGAACGGTCAGTAAAATATTTTACTGGAGGGCTTAAACCGGTTTAACGGCACCAACCTCACCCTTAATTCAGATGTGGATCAAGACACATAGATATTTGGTTTGCATGAAAGACCCCTAACTTATCAATGCATCATCTCCTAAAACATATAAATCAAGATATAACAAGGAGATAAAGCAAGGGTAAGGACTCAACAGTAAATTAAACTGAATACTGGAGCAAAAGAAATCCAACAGGTAAACCCCGGTGGGCCCGACAAACAGCCAAAGCATCAGGCCCCTACCATCTCATCAATAGATAAGTCTTTAAGTCGGAACCATCATAGAGTCTGAAGTCCGACCCACCGGCGTGCAATTAAAGAGGAAAGCAAAGTTGCCAACCGTGATTGGGTTGACTACCAAGCATGCAGTCTGTTGCAATACATTAATGTTATAGCCAATCTTTTTATAATGGGAAATTATTTTAATGAACTGCGCTGAAAAATTATTAGAGCCAACAATCTTATTCAGCTTATACACCAAGTCACCATAGAAATCAGGTTCCGAAAGTCCTTGGCGCAAGAGAGATTTAAGTCCAACTTGGAATTTAGAAATCAAATCATAGTATAGTCTATAAAATTTTGAAAATGTTTTGCGAAGTTTATGATACCGATAGCCTTGTTTAAGAAGTTTCTGAGTTAACAATTTATTGCGAGTGTTGAAGTCAGCAACATAGCTAGATGCTCTAGCAAAACGAATGAGTTGAGAGATATAGACTCCATAGGATGTAGAACGAGGAACATCACCATCTAAAAATGGGAAATTGACAATTTCAAAATCAAAGTCGTCACGTTTATCATAAATTTTGGTAGAAACAATATCATTAGAAATTGACAAATGCAAGTCTAAAAAAGCGGCTTCGGTATCAGAGGCATTGGCTTTATTAAGTTGGAGCTCTGAAGGGTGTATTTGACTAACCATATTGTCAAAATAAACATTATTAATATTTAAAATATCGTCCAAATATCTGGAAGTAGTGTTAAACGCATCAATAACATCAGCCTGCTTATCATCAGAAAGAGACATCATAAAGTCCCTTTCATAACAAAACAGGAATAAATCTGCAACCAGGGGAGCACAATTAGTGCCCATAGGAATCCCAACAACTTGTCTATAGAGCTTGGTGCCAAATCGAATAAAAATATTGTCCAACAAAAAGGTCAGCGCATCACATACATTTTGACACGACCATGCATGATATTTTTTAGGTTTTTCTGAAGTAAAGAATGCATTTCTGTCACTACATGCAAGGTAAGGAGAGCCTTCTCTCTGGAAGGTATTTTCAATAAGATCAATAAGTTTATCTTTAATTAAATTATGAGGTAAAGTAGTGTAAAGAGTAGAAAAATCATAAGTAGACAAACTGGTCGCATTGAAATCTCTCGCTTTAAGTTTATCTAAAATTTCACCTGAATTTTTAATCGACCAAAATAGGTTTTTACCGGATCTCTCATATACCTTTTCACAATATTTGATAACATGTTTTCTAACAGCTGTAAGACACGAGGTTAACAATTTAGAAAGTTCTGTTGTCGTACAAGAACTAGAATTTGCAATAAATCTTGCTTTATAGGGTTTTTATGGAGTTTAGGTAACCAGTACAACGTAGGAACTTTGTCTTGATTTTCTTTAGCTTTGACACCAAAATGTAGGGCTGTATGACAACCATGCCCATCAACAATCACCCTTTCACTTAAAGAAGGCTGCAGTTTATAGGCATTAGTGTCAACAAGCTCACGCTTAAGAGTATTAATATAATACAATCGTCAAACAACTACAACATTGTTAGCAGCTTTATTTGCTGGAACCAAAACATAGTTCATATGACAATCCTGGATACCTCGTTTAAGATGATGAAAAGAAGATTTAGGTTTAGGGAGCAAAAGATGTGTATTACAAGAGTAAAATGAAATACGAGTATCAATAATTTTAAAAATGTTAATCTTCCATTCCTTCAAAGCATCAGGTTCAACATTTTCCCGTTTGCACCAACGATTACTGAAGTCATTTAAAGAAGCAGCTATCTCTCTACGGCATTTAGAGAAATCAATATTAGAGGGAAATCTATATTTAGGACCTTTAGAAATGATATTGCGAACTCTAGCGTCAGGAATGACATTTAGATTACCTGTAATAACATGCCCTGCAGAGGGATATAAATAATTTGAATTTTTACAATCTCAGGAGGCAGGAGTATTGAAATCTATATCTAAATCATTTACAATTTTATTAAGGTTAAATATCGTAGACCTTATTGGTTTGTTATATTTATAACAAATGATAGGAGTTTCAGAATTATTAAAGTAATTTGGAATAGATGAAATCACTGAATTATCCTTGAAGATACTATGTAAATCAATAAACTCAATACCTTTGTTAATGAATGGAATTTTGATAAAATGTCGTTTATGGTTGACCTCAGAATCGATATAAGGACAAAGGAAATGTTGAACATAACACCTTGTAAGGAGTGCTGCTTTATATAATTTGTTTGCTCTATCATAAAGTTTATTAGCCTCTAACTCTAAATTGCGTAAAACTGAGATAGGCAAGGAACTTAAAAATGAAAATAAGCCATGTCGACATTGATTAGTTAAAGCCAAAGAAAGATCCTTTAGAGAAGTATTTAAGCGTTTTTCAGTACAAATTTTGCGCTTAATGTTGCCATTTTTACGTTTACCATGAGATCTACTTTTACGATTTTTTACATTCCAAAACAGAAAAAACATCAAAATCTGGCATTTTAGAAATGTTGCCTTCATGGTATATATTATCATTAAAGCCTAAAGGAAAAGGTGATTGCAAAAATTTAATCCATTTAAGTTCAGTCTCATGTCTCTTAATATTTTTTAATCTAGTTGATGAATTTGGATCATATATAATTTGAAGTCAAAAACTGTTTAAAAATGCGACTAGACGTATTATTTGTCGAGTTGTTGGGCTAAGTGTGTGCACAGTGTTAAACTCAATGTTTAGATACTTTTTCTACTGGATTGACAAACCAAAAAAAATGCCAACATTATCATGTTCGCACCTAATAAAGACTCAGATCAGCCAGTATGTATTTCTTTGTTGCTGTCTGCATGCAAACATCAAGCACCTATGGAACAAATATGGAAGACCCCGTGGGAACGCAATTCACATAATGCTTTACCATGGTCAATTGTGTTGATGAAAGTGGCTTACATGTAAAGTGTTTGGCAGCATTGTGATTTTAATTTCACTACAATTTGGATTGTTAATGAGATTCCAGGTTGGCTGACATTCAAATGCTAAAGTATGTACATCGCAGTTAGATTTATCAATTGTACCAGTTTTAGCTGTCTAGAAGTCAATATAAAACGCCAGTCAATTTATTGGCCTCCAAAAATTGGTTTCTACTGCGTTTTGACTTTCTTATATCTTAGGAGACAAGTTTCGACTTGCTCCAAGTAAACATAAAAATTTATCAAAATCGACTGAACCAATCAGGAGACAGCTTTTCTCTGGTCGTATAACGAACTATTTCCTGTAACATATTTTATTTTAACTTGATAAGCTAGACATAGAAACATCAACGAGTTACAGAATGTCAAAGAATTAACATGAAAGCTGGAAACAATGCTGTTCTTCTTATAATAAACAGAAATAAATATAATGACGTTGTGTGCATTAGCTGTTGAAATGTATTTATTTAATGCATTCATACATTACGTTAACGTGGTTTTGCACTGAAAATCATTGTGTCACGTCTTCAAAAAATGACATATTGCATTAAATATTACATGATGGACAGCTTATTAGGGAGCACACTCAAATGTAGTTTTGCATGTCTAGTATACGCAAATAAAAAAAACGAAAGATAAAATGCACGCTGGTCATAGATTGTTAAGGAGGATTTCTAACGTAAGAAATGGACTAATGCCAACGAATGCACTTTAGATTTTATAAAAATTGGATATAGAAAATGTATGAGAAGACATGGGGGCACGAATCTGAAACCCTATCACATCTTTTCAAATTAGCCCTAATTGTATATATAGGTATAGATTTACCATTGTCATAGTATTTGATACCAGAACCGTTTTGTATTAACATGCGCAGATCCAGAGGGGGACCCCCCCCCCCCACGAAAATCTCAAAGCTATCAGGTTTTTAGTAATACTGGCCCAGATCCCTGAAAAATCACAAAGCTACCAAGACAGCATTCGATGGAGGGCCCTCATAGGCCCACTCATAGTATTTGGATCCTCTCTCTCCCCGCTTCAACTAAAAAACAACAACAACAACAAAGTCAGAGTTGGACCCCTCTGACAAAACTTTCTGGATTGGTGCATGTATCAATATGTATTTTACCAGCTACAAAATAAAACAATATTTGTGTTGATTTAGAGTGAATCAGTTCAATCCAAAAGAGTCTGTACTGTTATAAAAGTAGCCGAGAAATCCAAAGATTGAGTTCAGCTCTTTGTGTTTGATATTTATGACAGTTCATGAAAAGATGGTCAGCATTTTCATCATTGCCACACGGACAAATAGTGATTAGATAAAGATCATTGCTTAGAAAGCTACATATTTTTGCGAATTTTGACATTATATGAAGTACCTGGGTTTGTCTATTGTAGAAATATTTTGGGACAACATAGTTTATCACTTTTAATACATGACGCTATATCACTCCTAGACATGACGTCTTGTGATAAAGATGCACTAAATTTGGCGTCTATTTCTAATTATTCTCATTATTTCCTATAATTTGAAGTGATGAAAATATTCAAGCTTGAGGTTGTAATTATTTACAACTGTGATAGTTATATGAAACTAAAGTTAACTATGTAAGAAATCTGCCATCACATTATTTGCTTCGAACGCTGAATAATATAATTCAGCAGCCTCAGCATTCATAATTCGGCATACCTCTTCAATTGCACGACGGTGGATCAGGCCTGGGACTCGATGACGGCCTGATGTGCAGCTTTAATCCGTTGATTGGTGCATGATGCTTGTCTTTGACTGGGCCCACCTTGACTCAACTTTAGGTTTTCTTTAGCTCGGACTATCTGTGAGCCCTTTTCTTTGTTTCATCATAGTGTGCTAACTTGATTAGAGTGTATCTCTTCGTTTGATACATAGTTAGAAAACCTCCAATCAAACTAAACAAAGTTTGTGTTTTAACAACAACAGAATCTATGGGCGAAGATTTGGTACCAGTAAAATGCATCCCCCCCCCCAGGTGGCTTAGGCTGCTGTCCGATTTAAGGCGGTGGTTCTGTTGTTGTTGATTCATTGGTTATTGTTGCTCCCATTGTCTGTTTGGTTCTGTGTTGAGCTCTTGTTTTGTTATACAGTACTTTTTGTCCTTCTAGTTTCGCGATCATCTTGATTAAGAAGAGGGAACTGGTTGCTTTGCTTTGATTCCCTTCCTGGTGTCTTGTGACCGTTGATGTTCTGTGGCTCTTCCTAACGGTGCCATGGGTTGGTCTGCAGTGTGTGATTGTGGTATTTCCTGATCATATTCACTTGCTTTTTTCTCATGACAATACCAACCAAATGACATGTGCCGCCAGTGAAACTCAGATTAGACAGGGCACATGCCCACTCTGATCTGAGTTTTTGCTGTCCGCCTGAAGATACCATGTGTCCTTTAACAACTACTCCTAGCAAAGACTGACTTGATAAGTCGTATCATAGTCTTCACTGGGCAAACCTGCTACTATGTTTATTTTGTCATGAGATGTATAATATAAAAAGTTAAACATCCATTTTCCATCTAATAAGCATGCATGCTCATCTAAGCACACCCTTGGTTCTCACTACATAGCCTGATTTACAGTCAATCAAACGGTGCTATTTCTTTATTTATATAGATTCCTTGTGAAAACGTGTGGAACCTAATCAGCTGGCTTTATCAGAAACTGGTCGATCTCATTCAAAAATGTTTCCAAAAGATGTTAAGTCTTCTGAAAAAAAATACGCACATAATGCCCACAACTCAGGACAAAATTTCGAGAGCATACGAAATTTGTCAGCAGTACAGGACTTGTTCTTGATGCTATCATTAATTCTGCGAATTGTATTTGTTAGATGGATGTTGAGGATATCAGATTCCATAAAAAATAACGAATTTGAATTATTATTTTTCACCCAGACATGTTGTATTAGAAAAAAACCTTCAGTTAGTTCCTCTCAGTATATTTTGTGGTTTTACTGATTTGTAAGGTCAAATACAGTAAAACCTGTGTAAAACGACCACTCAAAAATAAATAAAACAAAGGTCTTAATGACAATTGATAGCTTAATGAAGGTCAAAAGTATTGCAGAATGCTCCCTTTGGAGCATTCTGCAATACTTTGACCTGCATTAAGCGATAATTGGTCTTGAAAACCAATTTTTGGTCTTTTTGAGAGAGGCCGTTTTACATAGGTTTTACTGTATGTCGTATTTAAAGATATAATTTTTGCATTTAATCTGTCATATTGAACTGTAACCTTTGCTAAGATCCTTGCACTTTTAAGCAACCTGATGACGCATCATACCCTATATAAGATGTGTATATAGCAAGGATTCACCATGGGCCTCGACGCGAGAAAACCTGTCTTCGGGGTTTCTGACAAAGTGAGATTCAAACCAACCTGTTCAGCTACAGAGACTAGCGGGACAATTGAAATTTCACTTATAGCAAGTCTAGATATGATACTTTCGAATTAGCGAATATTAAAGGCGCTGATCAGACTGCGCACATGCGCATGCTGGTCTGCGCCTTTGTTGTTCGCAAACCCCCAAAGACAGGTTTTCTCGGGTCGAGGCCGAAATAATAATAATAATAATAATAATAATAATAATAGGAAATCAATCAGGCCTCATCGCAAAACAAACACTTTGATGTTTGCAATCAGACCAGACCAGACCAGATAGAACTGAGCAAGTAAAGACCAAATAATAGAAATACCAGTGTTTAGGGTTATCTGACCCTACCTAAATTTATTGCTGAAAACTAGACTTTTTTCAGGTTTTCTGGAAAAAATATAATTCTATACATTGTGAAAGGCGAAATGCCTTTCAAAACGCATAAAAGTATTATTTTTTTCCAAAACGTTTCTTTCAAAAGATATATATGTGTGGCTACCCTACCTAAACTTTTCAGACCCGTTACCCTAAACACACTTATTTTGTTATTAGGCCTAATTGACAATGTCGCTGATCAGACTCTTTGGGTATGCAGGCTGATCTGCAATATCGTAGTTCGTCTAGACAAAAACATATTTTCTCACAAAAGACTCTCAATCGATGGTTGGGTCTACGGAAAGAAACCCACTGCTATCATTACAAGAGCGCAAATTAAATAACGATTCAAGCATACCATGGAGGTACATTATGATCAAAGCTAATAGTCGTTTTGAAGAGCTTTCTTAATGGTACACCAGACCATTTAGATTGATATATGTCACAACAGTATGGATAGCACTTCAGGTTTTGGTACTTGTCGCAAAAAACCCATGCTGGGGTTGTCTAAATTTTGGTCTGAATCTTCATCACTACAACATGCGCAGATCCAGGGGTGGGGACAGGGGGTCGAGACCCCCTAGGAAATCACGCCATCATCGCTCCACCAGTGAAACGCCATTAAAATGGCGTTTCACTGGCGGGCCGATCATGGCCAGCTTAGAATATTGGTACGGACCCTCTCTTCCCTCTGTAAAATATGATGACTAAACCAAAAAACAATATTTTGGACACCCCTTACAAAACTTTCTTGATTCGCGCCTGTGCTACCATACTTTATGTATGCGAGCAGCAAATGCTCTGGTGAGACTGTGCAAATGTCATAAATACCAAAATCTGGAGCTCAATATGAAATTTTCAAATGTACATTGTCAATGCTTCTCCTACTATAGCCAATTTTACATATCTATCAATGATGCATTTCTAGCTAATTTGTCGTACTAAGTATTATGAAGTTAGACGCTATTCTGGCACAATTGCGTCATCGGTTTAACACAAGCACTTCAACCCAAATAAAGAGGCACTATATCAGTCTCAATGTTTATTTTGCATATTCAGTAGAATTGCTGTGCCAAATTTATTAATTCATATAGACCCAGATCAGACGACATGCAACACAGCGTCTTATCAGGGTCTTAACCATGGACTCGTTCAACTGTTAAGGGTAGAAAAGTATTCTAGGCTTTTATGACGAAGTAAACTCAATTTGACAGACTATTGCACTTACTTTAAAACTTTACAGCATTCTATCTTCAGAAATTGTGTAAATTTGTTTAATCATACCTAGGTGAAGTGTAGCATTTGCTGCAATTCCTGTCTTGGAATGATGGTATGGGAACTACAACCATAACTTTAGCGCTACTGTGTTCTGAGGGCTGTCTCTCAGTGCTCGCCGAAGAGCACAGGTTGTTTTGGCTTGTTTGTTTATTATCTGATTGTGTTTCACATGGTAGACACCGCTCATTCCATGAGTCTATGCTTGTACTTTTACATGGTAGACACAGCTAAGTCAAAGAATGTATGCTTGTATTTTACATGGTATGCTCAGTCAAAGAGTTACATTGTATACAATATTCTTTCAAAGGGTATCGGCTTGCATATGTACACCTTCAAAGAATATAGAACTGTTGACAATATTTCTTCAAATAGTATAAGGTTGTATTTGTATATGGTAGACACTTTTCTTTCAAAGAGTAAAGACTTGCAATTTTACATGGTAGACAGTATTCCTTCAAAGAGTGTAGGCTTGCAACTTCACACGGTAGACAATAATCCTTCAAAGAATATAGGTTTGTTTGTTTTTTCATGGTAGACGATAATCCTTCAAAGAATATAGGCTTGTATTTTTACATGGTAGACGATAATCCTTCAAAGTATATAGGCTTGTATTTTAACATGGTTAACAATATTCCTTCAAAAAGTATATGGTAGACAATTTTCCTTCAAAGAATATAGACTTGCATTTGTACAGTATAGGCTTTATTTTTACTTGGTAGACAATATTCCCTGAAAGAGTATAGGCTTGTAGTATTGTCCATGGTAGACAATATTCTTCAAAAAGTATAGACTTCTATTTTACATGGTAGACAATATTCCTTCAAAGAACGTAGTTTTGTATTTTACATGGTAGACAATATTCCTTCAAAGAGTATAGTTTTGTATTTTACATGTTATCATTACATGGTACACAATACTTCTTCAAAGAGTATAGGCTTGTATTTTACATGGACGACAATCAATATTCCTTCAAAGAGTATAGGCTTGTATTTAACATGGTAGACATTATTCCTTCAAAGAGTATAGGCTTGCAATTTTACATGGTAGACGATAATCCTTCAAAGAAAATAGGCTTGTTTTTTTACTTGGTAGACTATATTCCCTAATAGAGTATAGGCTTGTAGTATTGTCCATGGTAGACAATATTCTTCAAAGAGAGTAGAATTCTATTTTACATGGTATACAATATTCCTTCAAAGAGTATAGTTTTGTATTTTACATGGTAGACAATATTCCTTCAAAGAGTATAGTTTTGTATTTTACATGTTATCATAACATGGTAGACAATACTCCTTCAAAGAGTATAGGCTTGTATTTTACATGGTAGACATTATTTCTTCAAAGAGTATAGGCTTGCAATTTTTCATGGTAGACGATAATCCTTCAAAGAGTATAGTTTTGTTTTTTACATGGTAAACTCTGTATAGGTGTGTTTATTAACATGCTAGACAATATTCCTTCAAAGAGTATAGGCTTGTATATACATGTTATCATTACATGGTAGACAATACTCCTTCAAAGAGTATAGGCTTGTATTTACATGTTATCATTACATGGTAGACAATACTCCTTCAAAGAGTAGTGTTTTGTTTTTTACATGGTAAACTCTATATAGGTGTGTTTATTAACATGCTAGACAATATTTCTTCAAAGAGTATAGGCTTGTATTTTACATGGAAAGCATTACTCATTCTAAGAGTATAGGCTTTGAGTCCTTAATACGGGCAAATATAGCACAGGCATTGAAAGAATAAGCTCTCTCTTAGCCACCAGAGGGGGCATTTTTCATAATTCATCCCAGATGTAACAAAATACAATCTGCAAAGTAGGTGTTGTAATGGTGTTTTACTCTTGTCAAGGGAAAGTTCAATATTTTATTGGCTGTCATCATGGCCATATCTATATTGGATATCTGCATGATATAATATTTATTGGAAGATAAATAAAGGAAGGGCACATCACCTCTACTATTGAATTGTCGTAGGCGTTGTAGGCTACTAATTTCCAAATTAAACTTGGACGCAAGCCAATAGGAAGACCGGTCCTTCTCAGTTAAGCTGAAAAGGCTCGTTTTTAAAACAAAATACCTCTCTTACGTCCTTGGCGATGTACACGTGTGCATTTAAATGCTTCTTAGGAAAAGACCAAGCTTCAATATAGCAATATATATCCAGCCCTTCTCCAATGGACACTGACAGACATATATTCGTGATATCTGCTAGTGGTCATGTTATCATCAATTATTTTGTTTAAATATTTTCTTAGAGTTTAACCCACAAAACCCTTTTTTGTTGCCTTTCTTTTTTTCCTTAGATCACAAATAAGTCGTGCCAATATATTTGGTTTGCGATAAAGAGTAAGGACTTCCTTATGTATTCCATTTGTATGCATCATTATTTTATGCCTGTTTGTCAATTGTATTGCCAAATGTATACAAATGAAATAAATGATGTTGAAAGTAAAAGACTCAAACTGCTAATCGCTGTTCTCGACAATTCATGTGGCTGCACACCTATAAAATGGTATATCCCAAGAATGCGACACCGCAATTAAGCGCTTCAAATTTCAAAATGCGATCAAACTGCTAATTGCCATACTCCACAAAATGTGCTATTGTTCTTCAATGAACATCCAATGTCCGAAATTCCATAATCCCTGGCATCCGTGTACGTTTGTAGACAATCCAGACGCACTTCCAAGAATAAGCAGACAGTATATTAAACTATACAAACAGTTTTGTACGTGATTGTTCGGTTCTATTGGTACTTTTGCAGGAACTGTACAAAACATGAAACCTGTGCACTATGCACAGGTTTCATATATTGTACAGTTCTTGTGGCGCAACTATGAAATGGTACATCCCAAGAATGCGACGCCGCAATTAAGCGCTCCAAACGAACTGGGATATTTGGTTGTTAACCCGTTTGTGGGTAATAGAACTTTCCATTCGCTACCATATCGGAAAAGCCTAATATTCATTATAAATGGGATGCTGATCGAAATTGAGTTGGCCCATACAGAACAGTTTATTCGACGTTACCTTAACATTTTCAAGTCAATCAAATACAATAAAAATAAAGTTAAACATCACATCTAGTTACAGTTCTTAAATAGTTGGTTGGTTAAGGCTTATCAGATTTTGTTGTGTTCCTGGGAAATTAGATAGTTTGGCTGCAATATTTTTAAGTACTCAGTTGGTATACAAACAACTTGAAAAATACATCTATAGATCAAACGTAAATGAAACGATATTTAAAAAAAGTGAGATTGTACAATGATTAATTTGCCTAAATGTAATATTTACACCACTAGTATTCATATTTTATGACAATGAATGCATACTATAGCTACTGGCTGTAGTCATTCAAATTTAAAATCAATGTCTGTTTGTCTTTGTATAGGATTGTAGAGTACAGTTTAACTTGAATTTGAATTTGAATATAACGCTTTTCTTAGTTTCCTATCAGATAAATATGATTGTGTACCCAATCAATACTAGCAAAGATCAATATTTTAACCCTGTGCTCGTCTTGCATATCCGAATACTCAAAAGCTGTCTCGTGTATGGAGGATCATATTTGTCTTATTTTTCTTCCTTGTTTTAAAGTCAGTTTGGTCGAGCCTCACTCGTACATATTAAGCACAGTATGTTCAGTATAGACCTGGCCCCGAGGTTATAAAAACTTTTTTCCTGCTCAACTCAACTGAGCATGAAATTTCAACTGCTTATAAAAACTAAAATACCGATAAATAAAAAAGTTTCTTGCTTTAAGCCTCTCAGATGTTGTATACTTTATCAGGCTAATAAATGTAAAATTGTCAACAATTGTAGGCATTTTAACTTTTATGAGCAGGATAAGTTTCGTGCTCAGCTGAGTTGAGTATGAAAAAAGTTTTATAACCTCGGGGCCTGCATGATATAAACTCTGGAAATAAAATAGTAAACTCACTGGAATTCAAAATATATATATTTGGGTTGGTCGACTGAAAAATTTTGTGTGGGGGAGGGGGGTGGGGTTCAAAACACTTTCAAGAATACCTTCGAAGTGTCACACAGTTTGGATCCAGATCAGGCACGACAAAACGTCGGCCCTGGTCTTGGTCCAAAAAGCTTACCGATGTTACCTACAGACACCCAGTCGTCACTAGCAGCGAAACAGTTAAATTCGATTCGGACAAAAGTTTTTTCCTTTCAAAATTTATTTTCTTTATAATATCATTTTCTGATTTCACTGTAATTGTATATAAGATGTTTGTCTTTGTATAATAAATAAATATTTGCATTTTAATTCTGTGTTGTTGTGTTTGGATTAACACGGTCACCTAATAAGGTGTTTTATAATCTACTTTAATCCATTTACATTAAACAGTTTTGAGGAATATTTGAAATAACAACTGTGGTTTTAGAAAAAGTCCCTACTATCATCTGTATCAATGTGCGATCACCAGAGGCTAACGCAAGATACATGCGCAGTCAGGAAGGAGTCCTTTTAAAACAACTTCAGTATGCAATCCTGCTAAGGATTTTTACCGTTACAGAAAACCTATGAGATACAAAATACTCATATTGGTCAGAACTCATTTTTCTCCCACGGTCAAGAGCTGGCATAACTCCAGTTATCCAGTATTAACCTATTTTAGCCACACGTGCCACAAACTGGACATTGGCAAACAGTAGACAAATTGATGAGAAACCGCAGATTGTGATGGCACATCATGATATGTCCGTTTCAAAGAATAAAACACGTCTCCATCAAAGAAAAGTATTCATCTATAGTAATATCTTTTTAAACCATATAAGCCTGGCTTCCATTTTATTATACATGCAACAAAGTGCAGACTTAGATGAGACGCAAACTATGGCTAAAGTCAATCGCAAATGTGGCTAAAGTCAATCACAACTATGGCTAAAGTCAATCACAGATATGACCAAAGTCAATCACAACTATGGCTAAAGTCAATCACAGATATGACCAAAGTCAATCACAACTATGGCTAAAGTCAATCACAACTGTGAATAAAGCCAATCACAGCGGTGGCTAAAGTCAGTCACAAATATGGCTGAAGTCAACCACAACTGTGGCCAAAGTCAATCACGACTGCTGCTCAAGTCAATCACAGCTATTGCCAAAGTCAAACCCAAGTGTGGCTAAAGTCAATCACAACTATGGCTGAAGTCAATCACAACTGTGGCCAAAGTCAATCGCAAATGTGGCTAAAGTCAATCACAACTATGGCTAAAGTCAATCACAGATATGACCAAAGTCAATCACAACCATGGCTGAAGTCAATCACAACGGTAACTAAAGCCAAGCACAACTGTGGCTAAAGTCAATCACAACTGTGGTCAATCACAACTATGGCTAAAGTCAATCATAACTGTGGCTAAAATATCACAACTGTGGCTAAAATCAATAACAACTATGGCTAAAATCAATCACAACTGTGTCTAAAGTCAATCACAACTGTGGCTAGAGTCAACCACAAATGTGGCTAATGCCAATCACAAAAATAAAGCCAAAAATAACTGTGGTTAAAGTCAATCACAACTGCTGTCAATCACAACTTTGGCTTAAGTCAATCATTTATGTGGCTAAAGCCAACCACATATGTAGCAAAATTCAATCACAACTGTGGCTAAAATCAATCACAACTGTTGCTAAAATCAATAACAACTATGGCTAAAATCAATCACAACTGTAGCTAAAATTAATCACAACTGTGGCTACAGTCAATCACAATTGGGGTCAATCACAATTATGGCTAAAGCCAACCATAAATGTGGCTACAGTCAATTACAACTGTGGCTAAAATCAATCACAAGTGTGTCTAAAGTCAATCACAACTATGGCTAAAGTCAATCGCAATTGTGAGTGAAGTCAATCACAACTGTGGCTAAAATCAATCACAACTGTGACTAAAGCCACTGACAGCTGTACCTAAAATCAATCACAACTGTGGCTACAGTCAATCACAACTGTGGTCAATCACAATTATGGCTAAAGCCAACCATAAATGTGGCTACAGTCAATTACAACTGTGGCTAAAATCAATCACAAGTGTGTCTAAAGTCAATCACAACTATGGCTAAAGTCAATCACAACTGTGAATAAAGTCAATCACAACTGTGGCTAGAATCAATCACAACTATGGCTTAAATCAAATACAGCTGTGACAGAATTCAATCTCAACTGTGAATAAAGTCAATCACAGCTGTGGCTATGGTCATTCATAACTGCAAACAGACAACAATTTGTTTGACCAAAAACCCCAGATACAATAAAACAGCCGTTTTTATGTATTCTTACTTTGAGGCTGTGTCAACATTTACTTTACTTAAAAGGTACTATTTGTCAAAGGTCAGTGGTTGCCATTTAAATGTAAATTAACTATACTGAACAAAAAAAGTTAAGGAAATCCCAGAAAACCATGCAACATAAGAACACCAAAGCAAACAATAATTCAATTTTTATTTATTTGTTTAGATACATGTCATCGGTTATAAAACATGTTTACTTTGAGTTGCTAGCACCAATGCCTTTGTTGTGACACAGTGTCAAGTAACCCAGGGGTCAAAGTCATTTTTCGCAAAAATGTCTACAGAGTATTCCCTCATAAACACATGAATATCATGTAAGTTTTCAAATCTTGAAATGCAATTCCTTTGAATGTCACATGAAATTAACTTGATAGCCTTTAACATAACATTTCGAAGATGAGAATACCTTCAGTAATGAGTGTGTCCCCAGCCAGTGGCAAATTAGGACTAGCACCAGTTTCGCATACGCTGAATAATTCTTTTGATTTGGTGCAGAGGGATCAGCATCGATATCTCCTGCAACTCTACATCGAGGGGCTAGGAGTTTCTTGATGCCATAATTATGCGTCTCTGTCCAAAGATGTCACAGACATGTTCAAATTGTAGACATGTCTGACCAGTCAATACGCACTACATTGTTTTTGCTGATTCTAGTGAGGTGTGTTCTGGCACTGTTATCCTTGGCCTGGTACTGTCACTGGTTTTCGCGCAAAAAAGGCAGGACAACAGACCTCAATATCTCATCCATGTACAATTGGCTGATCAAGTGTCCCTGTTTTACCAACAGAGCTGTCGTCCTAGGTTTTTAAACATCTCCATCTCCTGAGGGACCTTGCGAACGTTAATGCATAAAACCTATATTTGCTCCGTAGATTGATTTTTTGCGAAAAATTGAGTGAAGACCAGTCAACTTTGGCATTGATTTACTAAGCTGCTGTTGGCGCTACAGAGCTAGATAAAGCGCCATTATAAAGAAAAATGGTCACATTATACTATTGTGAAATTCAAAAGTCTTTAAATGTTTTAGATATTTTGTTATAGCCCATCAAACACATTTTCCTTAACTTTTTTTGTTGAGTATATTTTTAAAATGAAAGCTATGGGCAGATACAATATCAAGTTTCGCCTCGCCAACATAGCTGAAGAAGATTGAGTTGGCTGATTGGCTTATTTTGTACATGTATGTGCTTAGATGACCAGACTATTTTGAGAGAAAAAACTGCCAAAATAGTGGTGGGGTGGTTATTTGGCACTCAAAAGTCGTCTTATTGACTCAAAACTAAAGTTATGCATGCAAACAGTTCAAACGGACATAACCACTTTTCATTAGATAGAAGTTTACCTCGTTTGATCTAAAAAGTGATGACTGTGCATAGGATAAAACCTTAGGATGGTTTTTCATTGACATTTTTCATCCATTTTATTCTTTCTATCTCTTCTCTTCCTCTTTCATTCTTCTTTGTCTAAGCACGTATCTTTGCACTAAGATATTTAGAACAAGCACAACTTGGCTTGATATGACTGCACTTCCAAGATGCATTTTTAAGAAAAGAAAATTTACATTTCCCAGCTTTGGAAGCTTCTAGCTAGCTTCTTATAAATGAGCTGGCTAGCTTATATTCCTAGTATATAGATAAAGACAACATATGATGCTCTTTTGAAGACCTGAAGAGATCATTGTTGTCTGGTCGAGTGAGGGTCATTCAATAAGTGTTTGTCTTAAGTGACACATAAATACGCTAAAGCTGTGGTGAGGATATGTAATTTATTAGTTAAATTAGCTCTTATCATACCTTATTGAATGACCCTCACTCGACCAGAGTCTGGGTCCATATATTTTCGCAATATAGGCTAGCTAAGAGCATAAGCAGGCGAGAGGAGCAGATGGCATAAGTCTTGACTGTTGTATTCACCTTTCCATTAGAGCCCAAAAGTCCCATAGGATCAGAATATAAAATTATAAATTCTATATATACTACGGATGTGTGATGAGCAGTTATGTCGACTACATGCGGCGCAACGAAAGCTGTTGCGACCGCTAAATAATCTGAAATGTCGATTTTCTTGAAATAAAGTGGAAAACTAATCGAGTCTGCCTATTAGAGCTAATGAATGTGCAACAGCTACTTAAGCAGGTATTCTACGTTCTGACAGAACCAGAAATTCCCGAAGGATCAATCTAATATAAAAACTATATCAAAACTATATCGGTACATGGGGAAAAGCCCTTTACAAAAAGCAGTGTACAAATCTCCTTGTCTCAACAACCGCAATTGAAAATTGGATTATATTTTAATTCGCAATAATGCATTTTGCAGCCACAACAGTGGGATTAAATTAAGATATACACAGCGTCAAAGTTGATGTCTGCAAACTAAGTATGCTGTATTTCTGCAGTATTCATCAGAATGCATTCGTTGCGGGAGGGAGAACTCTGATTGGACTTGGTGTATACCCAGGCTGATCTGAACCTTTACTTGACGCACATTACATTTTGTTCGTTTTGTCATGAACTGTCTCAAATTTATTATTTAACCCATATAAACCTAGCGTCCTTTTTGTGGGACATAGGCAAACAGCGCAGACCCAGATCAGACGCCACAAAACGCGACGTCTGATCAGGGTCTCCACTGTTTGATCACAGAATGTTCTATTAGAATATGCATAAAAATGAAAAATAACACCCAACGCCCCTAAAATTTGATACAGACTCGTCCTACCGACAGAGATAGGAAGTCCATTCGGCTTAAATGGGTTAAGGCATGGAACATAATTTTGGCCAGCATAGGGGATTTGGGTACTTATCGCATCGGTGACTGAGCAGCAAAAGCTCGGACGAGCCTGTCCGCCAGATTCTTCCCTCCTCGCATACACAAAGTATTGAACTATAGAAGAAGCCTCTGGCCGTAAATAAGACCTCAAGCCTCGTTGAATAGGTCAGTATGGACACATGATTCAAATGTGGCTTTTGTTTTATTTATTTATTTATTTGTTTATTTATGCAGTATTTAAAGAGGCTACATAATTAGCTAAATGCGATAATGAGCACCAAGATCTAGTGTGCTGGCTCATTCACAGAGAGCATGGCAGATTCGTTTGTTTTATTCGTTGGAATGTATTTCAAATTGTTTCGGCGAATTCGTGCCTGGAGTAGAGCATTCCATAAGAGCATTTTAGTTGTGCGCCGGTTTCAGCTGGATATCAAAGTATACGTACACTTATTTTTGAGGAAAAAATACGCAAGACTAAGAAAATGTATATGAAAACAAAGATTTATCTTATTTCGAGTATAAGCAATCCCATTCCAGCTGTTAACGACCAAAAATCGACGTATTAAATATCAATATGTGTTTTGGCAATGTCTGTCCCTTTATTTGCAAAAACGACTGTGTCGATTTTTCAATTGAAAAGCGATTACTTAGAGAGGTAACAATGTGATAGGAGTCTAGTGTAGGTACCTTTGGATTGTTTACAACATAGTTACATTGTAACTTGGCTTCTGGTTGCTTAAGCATCCAAGTTTATATTTTATAGACTATCAAAACTATAGTGGACTACATCAGAGTGATACATAACTTTTGGCGCTATGTTTATTTAAATCAAAACACGTAGGCAGACGTTAATCCAGGGTTAAAATACTGAAATCATAATCCCATTTTCAAAAGTCGATTAATACCTTTGGTCCAATTGGAAAATCAGACTCTGGATACGTTGGATTCAGATAATAGAACATAGTGCGCCATTTCATCAGGCTCTGCACTATTTGCTGAGACAACTTGTCCACAGAGAAAAAACTACAATTGTTGGGGAAATTATAACCTTTGGCCCTTCAATAAAGACCATACTGAATAAACTGTATCAAACTTTATGAAAAAATCCATTTGTTTAAAAAGGATTTAAAACCCCGTCTAAGCTGATAGCCTTCGCAAACAGTTTGGACCTTGATAAGGCCCAGCGTCTTGTTTCTAATTACAAAATGTTTGGCACTCTGGTAGTATTCATGAAGTTTTCTGAAAAGTTGATTTTGAAAAAGAAAATCAGCCGACGAAAAATTACCCGACATGCAAAGAGTCCGACAAATGTGGAAGCCAATTCTTGCCAATAAAACCCCATTTAAAAATAGTTGAGCATGCATTCTATCAATTTTGTTGATTTCAATCTTTGCATGCTGAACTTTTCTGCCGTTGCTTGTTTCTACTTGAAAATTTACTGGTCAGAAAAATTTTTCGGGAATATCATCAAAGTCCCAAGGAGTTTGGACCCAGATCAGGCCCGACGTTTCGTCGGGCCTGATTTGTATCCAAACTGTTTGCAAAGGTTAGCAGCAGACGACAAAAGTAGTCACCAGCAGGCAAAGAGTTAGTATTTCATCTAAAGATAAAAGTCACTTTGTTCAAATAGTAAACCTTTCAGAACGAACAAACCAGACGAAGGTAATCGGCAAAGTAAATATATCCATACCGATATACTTTTAAAAATTGGATTTCACGTGACCCCAGCTAACACTTTTGGCCCAAAGGATTAAAGTACTGACATATTTTGTGTTTATCTTGTTACTTTACAATAGACAATTGAAGGTTTGCGTCGTGTAATGAACATTGACATGCTAAAATACTTGGCAAAACATTACAGCTTTTTCAGTATTTGTTGATACTCATTTTGATAAGCGAAAAAGTAATCAGACATGTAAACAAAACGTCAGTACACGTATCAAGCAAGTTTGGCATGTTATCGCGAAGAATTATAACAAGGACTTCGATACTCAAAATAGTATTCTCTAAAATTTGCTAGAAGGCTATTCACACCATTTTGGAAACAAATGTTCTAACGTCAGTACGTGTTTTAAGCTTAATAACTTGAAGAAGAAAAAAAGATCCACTAGAATTTGCATGGACGTCAATGAGATAAGGCGCTGCCTACTAAATTAAAAAAAAAATGATCTAACTCAACGTAGAAAAAGTTTCAAAGTATTGAGTGCAGAATTGAATTTCAAACTTAATGCACTCACTCTACTGTGCTGGTGCCGGAATAATTAAAACAAGAGAGATAAGTGCTATTTCAACCCTCAAAGTGACTAAACATAGCAGGAACAGACACATGTATGGGTTCATTGAGAAATTCTCGCTGAGCTGTACATATTCAGCCGCGACGTGTGATTTCCAAAAATGTGGCATTTTGACAAGTGTAGACTCAGACGAGCCTGTGCACCCCCTTTTAAGCTTAGAAGCTCCAAATCGTTTTCAGTCGGTAGCTTAACAGTCATAGAATATTCAAGTGACTAGCAAAGTCTCTGATCAGACTGCGCATATGCGCAGGCTGATCTGAGGCTTTGCTGGTTACACATACCACATTGTTGGAAATCTCATGTCGCGGCTCATATTGTCTTTTGAATTTTTTAATCGGCGTGACATATTTTCACGAACAAGATTGTATTGTGATTTCAAATGTATTCGACAGCAGAAAAATATCTGTATTGTCTCACCAATTGGGTCAGATCATGAGATTTTGGCACTTATCGCTTTTTCGAGCAACGAAGGCTATGGCGATTCTGCGCAACTGCGCAGACTCGCCAGAGCCTTTGCTGCTCGCATACATAAAATATGGATGTAGATGAAGACTCTGGCCAATATTTAGGCTTATACTGCAACATGGGCGTTTATTGGAGGCATTTGTGCATAGGCGATAAGTCCTCAAATTTCATGTTCTGGCTTAGATTACCTATTGACCCAATAAGACAATATTCTATATTACAACTGCATGGTGAAGTAATATACCGTAGCTAAATAAACTTATACCAACTATCAGTTTTTTTCCGAAGGAGATCAATAAACAAAATGACAAGACCGCATGGACTTTCAGATGTTTCTATAAAATAAACCAATATTAATTAATTTTACAGTTAGGATAGTATTGAATTTATTGACAGTGACAAACTTATGAAAACGTCTATTCAATAAAAGTGAACTTAACCTGTAACGCCTCGGAGACAGTCTTTGAAAAATTGGTATACAGAATAGACGGTGATATTGGTATTCAGAAAGATGGATTTATTATTTATGAATGTGTTACAGATTGAATTAATCATGTGACATAATCATTCAAACAGGATTTTATTCAATAATATTCTATATGGCGGATTAAGTGCAAAAGCGTCTCTTCAAAAGACCTATTTTGCAATAGCTGACAGGTACTTTAAATTCTGGTGTAAAACGTGTGAATCTACTTGGTAGTCGTGTCCTTGTGTAAATTATTAGAATGATATATTTGTCCAAGAAATGGGAAATATTTTAGCCTCTCAGCATTTGAGGCTTGACAAGCTGTTAACGTGTAGGTGGTGTTTGCTAAATGGAATGTAATCTTCAAGTTATTATGAATGAAATATGAAAATGGATGCAATTAAAGCAGAAAGTGATTCAGATAGCGATGATACACTGACATCACCCGCCTGTTCAAATCATTCTGGGGACGACGAGAGTGACCGTGGGGATGTAAGTGATTCAGAGTCGATCAGTCTCAGTGTTGTTAGTACGACATCTACTGTGACTTCAAAGAAGAGTACAACTAAGAAACGAGTGAGTTTCAAGCCAGGAGACAGCTTGGTGTTGATTTATGAAATACCAAATAGGGCGATGCTGGGTTTAAAGAGTGACTCTGAAAGTTCTGATGACGATGACGACGATAGTGATGATGAAGAAAGTGACTCGGACTCATCGGATGACTCCGACTCTGACGACGATGATGATGAAACCAACGACCAGAAAAGTAAAAACGGACGCAAAATAGCTAAATCTCTGCCAAAACTATTGTCAGTAAAACAAGTCAGTAAGAGAAATAATGTTGTATGTAAAACAGAAATCAAGCGAAATTCAAGAAAAGTAGCGCAATTGATTGGTTTGAGTATAAATCCAATGCAACCACCAAGACAAAAGAGAAGGTCAAGAAGATCACCTAGAATACGCTCCAGTACTGAACGTAGTGACAAAATGGCAAAGAAAGAACCAAATCCTAAAGCTATTGTTGTTGATGAAGTGAAACGAAAGAAAACCATCACAAGAATGTCGAGAGGTATACATGCAATATCCAATCAGAGTGCACATAACAAAAGAGACAGAACACATAGAAACCGACGTTTTCTGGAAATTAAAGCAACGCTACAAACAAACTTAAGAGACACACCTTCTCCTACTCCTCGTGTTACACAATATAAGCAGGACCTTAAACCTTCGATTGCTACATTAGACGCTCGCGGTGCTATATCTGTCTGTGGCAAGCAAATCTCACAAAATCTCACACAGCGTGCGAGACTTCAACCAACATCATTTCGCCTCGCTAAAACTAGACTCGATAGTGCAATATCTGACAGGCCCGTGTCGTCCAGTATGGCGGCACTTGAGCGGGACAAATGTGTTCCAACCATAAGCAAAGCTATGACTTCAAGTTATGAATCATTGCCTTCTCTAAAGCGATTAGATCCGGACAACATGAACGCAAAAAGCAAACGGAATTACGCATGGCAAGTGGCGAATGGGCGAATCTCTAGTCATCAATTACGGACACCTAGTATACTCCCGTTCTGGGATAGTCTTCAAAATAGTATAAACGAAAATAATGTGATAAAACTGCCTACATGATAGTAGCATATTAAACGAAGGCCATAAATGTAACATACATGGTTGAAAGTTTTCAGGAGTTTTACTTATTTCAGGATTTTAAGGCTGACTTTCCATAGAAAGTCAGCTTCAAAATACTGATAGCTACTCAGTTTTATTTTCTCAATTATCGAAATGCATTTAACCATTAAGGGTTTGTCAAAGATTCAGGGGTGGGGTATGGTATAATAGAGACGCACGATTTTTTCTTGTAAGAAGCAAAACCACGCTATCCAAAGAATAACAGATTGTATCTAAAATGGAAAGTATTTGCAACGTGTATATTGGATTTTTAAAAGCATCACTTGTTTGACCTTTAAAAGCAAAAGTCGTGAGTTTTCGCGTTTACACTATTCTGCAATACAGGGTGCATCTTGGTGAAAGTTATACGATTCAAACGTGGCCTGTATATACGAAGTACGAAATAGAGAAGTATTATAGCACAATGAGAAGTATTTTTATGAGACAAAGTATATAAAGTGCCTTCGATCAAAATTCACTATGCCCAGAAAGCATATAAAACACTCCACTATCGCTCCATCAGCGAAACGCCATTTTTGAGTGGCATTTTGCTGATGGGCTGATATTAGACCATGATTGTATGCTGGCTGGGGAGTGGTTCGCTTTGGTTGCCTTTTGTGACTTTATTACCCAATGGATATTACATGTAATTAACTCCTATTTCATAGACTGGTAGCTGCAATGTATGTTCGCTTTGATTGTTTTCAAGAAGCTCTAGCGATAAGGCGTGTATTTTCCCTAGTTGACATGATTACAAACACCAAATTTTCAAACTGCACTCTTGTTTTAAAAATTGGTGCGGTTCGGCAGCAAAATGTGCAAAGTAAGCATTAAAATATATTTCAAAACAATTTATCGTTAGCAAAGCAGTAAAAAATTGCGCTTTCTACTCCAACCCCTCATTCTACGTCTTTCTACAGGGTGCCATTTAGACCAGACTTTGAGTAAATGCTTTGCTAGTTTTCAAACAGTAAAAGTGCTAAACTGTAAAGGATAGAAGTGTTATTCATTTCAAAAACTTTACAATATCCTTCCTGCGCATGCGTACGAAATATA
Source organism: Loripinus fragilis (assembly GCA_964019695.1). Lineage (NCBI taxonomy): Eukaryota > Metazoa > Mollusca > Bivalvia > Lucinida > Lucinidae > Loripinus > Loripinus fragilis. Next base: position 76,940,672 of record OZ026518.1, read on the forward strand.
CTTAAAATTGTGACGATTGTCACTGGAAAGGTGAAACTGGTGTTTTTCAGTTTGTTTTTAGATGCTCCCCCCCCCCCCCTAGACCCAAGATACCCTTTGGACAATGGCATGTCGCTATAAACATATACAACATATATAAATGGCGTCTTGGGTCTAGGGGGGAAAGGGGTTGTAGAAGCCAAAGAAGACATCAAACATCTGACAAAAATAGACTGCTTTGCCAAATGGTAGATTTTATTGTACATTTACTGTATAAAATATCGTGATAGACCATTTGTTTACCTTTGTGTAACGGTCTATTTCACATACATGTTACTAAATAACAAGCACAGTTGATGATCATGATATAATTCTCATTATAAACGAAGTAGGATAATTATATACATTAAGGACAAAAACGATTATAATATACGGGCTAGGCTTCAAGGGTGCATATACGGCTGGTCAATGTGTATTTGTTGAATGTGCCTAGCGTCTCCAGTCCTTATTTCAACCAAATAAATCGAACGTCTCATTTAGGGAAATGGCACGCCTTATCGCTAGAAATTCTTCAAGACCTTGGCAAACCAGGAAACTGTAAACCGATTGAAACCCAGAATTGACTGCAAAATAGCTGAAAACCTCTTTGTTCTATCTTAAACTTGTAAACAAATGTGCCTTTCCATGAGTAAGGTATTGACCACGCAGGACGACTGTCAAGTTTTTCTGTTTTCTTACAAAATCAAACTTTGACAGTTTCACAAATAGGCCATCCATCAATGTGAATGATAATAACCCAATAGACTTCAAAATCATTGGCTTAAGCGCACTGTTCTTAATTCTTTTTATTAAGTCCAATATTTTGGAAATATTCAGTTCCTAATGGTGCCATAAGCTATGGTATTCCAAGCAGTCCTCTTATTATGAACAATAATTAGTAAAAGTAATCTCATTTGACCATTCGGCACCCCAATGTGATACTGCTAACAGCAATTAAGTTGTTCCTGGAATCAGTGACCACGTTATATCGCTCACCACCTAAACGTACCTTTACTGCTATTCAGTTGGACAAGAGGTCTAGTTTTTGATCGGAACCCTCATCTACTTCCTTATAATCATAGGCCCAGTTAATCAAAAAACATTGTGCGTAAAATTGTAACTATTTTCTTACCCCTCAGTTTAAACATGTGTTTTGGTTGCTCAAAAGAACCGTAAAGAACCGTCTCACTGAGACGGTTCTTTTGAGTACCCACAACATATGTTTTAGTTGAGAAATAAGAAAGGGAATTTTAAATTACGCACTCTTATCTGGATGCCTGATTAATGTGTGAATGAGCCTCTTCTAAGCCCTTCGCTGGGGTCCTATGCGATAAGTTAGGTCCTCCTTGTAGTCCTTGGCCTGATGTTTTAAAACTGTTAATGCTGCACTCAATTGAGCATACTATTTATCCTGCTCATAGATGCTAAAGTGCCAAGATGTAAATGGCATTTCAACATTTATAAGCCATGTAAATACATCTGAGAGTTTAAAAAGAAAAAAAAACTATATTTTCCAGCGGTTTAGTTTAAAAAGAGCAGTTAAAATGTTATATTTAGTTGAGCTTAGCATGATTTTTATGATCCCGGGGCCAGTTTACTTTTCCCCCTTTCCCAATATCATAACATGTACCTATGTTCCCTATTCTCCCAATATGGTCTGTTCTCCTCCAAATTTGGCATTTGATCCCCTGAAATAAATTGCCTTATGATTGTTCCCTTGTTTCCCAATACTATTTGGGGGACCTCATAAAGACCAAACTCTGAGAAAATCCCTCATGCAGTGTAGAATTCTGAAGTATACATAAACCATACCCAAGGCACGGGGATGTATTTGAGGAGCATAGTTCAATAACCGATAAAGGTTGTTCACACTAATAAGCCCTCCAGTAAAATATTTTTACTGGTGGGTCCAAGGCAGTACTTCTTTGGTGGATCGTTTGTGTTATTTATGCCTTGTGGCGTCTGTTTATTTCTTCCTTGTGGTCACCTGCTGGGAAAGGGCTGACCTCTTGGCTCTTTGTTTGTGATGTTTAATTGTGTTTTTGTCACTTTTCCATGTGGTATACAGGATCAGGTGTGGTACTTGATTGTATCGATTCCTGATCTTTGCCGCCTTTATTACTTTCTATAAAATATAAAAAAAACGAAAATTTCAATCTGAAAGGATGCTTAATGAGCAAAACATGGAACCTTCAGTATGGTGAATGCACTATACATTATAAAATATTTTTACACCAGCTTATGCTTTGTTTCTTTTTCATGGCATTATTATTGGTTATCGATCTTCATACAGTATAGTTAAATTACAACTACTTATAATACCAAATGCATCAAATTCCTGCTTTCTTGTTGGTTGATGGGAGATTTGTATACTTCGATAAAATCCCCGCATAAGAATACGTGATATCTGCGTTAAAATTGTGTAAGTAATCATGAACTGTACATAAAACCTTCACCAGTTTAAATATGATTAATAACTCATTTGAAAACGCTTAAACCGTATGGTGGTGCCTCGATAAAGCAACAGGGAAACTCTAAGAAAACTAGACTAATGTGACGTCACTTAGCAAACAGCAACGTCATTTAAGTGAAATATCATCAAAGCAATGTCTGCAAGAGAACAACAAAAGGTTTTAACCGTATTTATGACGTCAAATTGACCTTTTAAATTCACGTTTACTATTGTGGAGGTTTAAGTCAGTACCTCTGAAGGTGAATGTTTTTAAAACGTTTAGTTGTTTGTTAGTTGATCCGTGGTAGGACCTAAATCAAAATTCTCTTCACTGAGCCCAGCAGGCGGTATTTGCCCAAAAAAATCCGCTCCAAAATAAATGGAGCTGATCTCACATATTCACACCCTAGAATACCATATTTATTCATTATGAAACAAAACAAATTTTTGAACTGACAAAATTTTCAAGATATTCAGCGGTTTTGAACTATTTTCCTTCTGCGGGATCTAAACTTTAAATAATTATCAACAATCTTTTACAAATGTGCTGTTTTGTTCCAAAGTTGGAATTATAAGGAATGAGTCGTTATTTTTGATAGTTTAAATTAGTTTAAAACATATTATATTTCCAATATTTAACAAATATACAGTACAATATATACAATTCATAAGTAAATAAGGATAAGAACGAAAGCATATAATGCTTATAGAGTTCTCCTATTGTAGAGTACATATTGTATGCTATGAACGGCAGACTGTATCATATGTAAGCTCAAATTGTAGTCAATATGCTCACACATTGACCTGTCAAGCAAATTTTATATTAACGTTGGAGCTTATGGAAGGAAAAATGAATATGTATGTGAACTTGTAAGTTGATAAAAAAAAGAAAAAAGTACAAATAAGGGAAGACGGAATCATTTGGATGTGAGTTCACCCCTTGGAGATCAAACATATCAGTATCGCATCAGAAACGCCTTGACTTAAATATATAGTTGTGTACATGGTCAAATATACTCTGGTTACTTTCTTCAGCCAAAACTGGGTCAAAATAAGGTAAAGATGCAGGGAAGTGGTTTGAATTAAAGATAATATGTTTTAAAGTTCATGTATGTCTGCTTGGTAGTTTCTGCAGTGGAAGAAGTAAAGTAGAGAATTCTCAATATTACCACAGCTACACAGTGGTTTTGTTTGTTTGTTTGATTTGATTATTTACACCCCTCAACAATCTATCAGTTAAATAGGGACGAGTCTTCCTGGGTTGAACCAGTACTAAGCTAGCATAAATGTGTCTTGCTCAAGGACCACAACGCAGTGACGCCGGTGAGGCTCAAACCCGTGGCCCGTTGGTCTCGAGTCAAGCACTCTACCACTGATCCACTGCGCTCCCTTCTACACAGTTGTGACTCGAATATGTTTTAGTATATAAGTCTAAATTAAGTGCAATACAGCCAATTTGTAAACATGAGTGAAGTATTTGAGGTTTTCTATTTCCATGATAGTAATATCAAGGAATGGGTGGGATATCTTTTTTGAGAAAAGGCTTGAAATAGTTTATAGCATAGGAGTGTATAGCTTCTAATGGTAAATTGTTCCAGAGATGTAGAGTTGATGGTAAGAAGGAATCCCTGTATTGGTTTGTTCTTGCTCGTGTTGTTTGATAATTGTGAATTTCACAAATTGTAGCAAGATGCAGAATTGTGCTTCTTGTGCTGGTATAATGAAAGACAGATAGATGGGTGTGAGATTGTTAATCATTTTATAAAGAAGAGTTAACTTATGGTTGCTTTGTCTTTTTGAGCGCATTTCCAAGCCTATTTATTTATATAAAGGATCATTAACACTTGCTATGGGCAAATGCCTATGGTTTTCAGTAAAAATAAAAGTGTGTCAATCGTCCCTTTCTTAACCGTGGAGCTACCCTGACCTGAGTACTTTATGGCAGTGAAATCCATTTTCGATATTAAAAGCTTCAAAGATGTAAAATTTTGGGTAGAACAATCATTTTTACATTGAAATATAGAAATCAGAAAACTTTTTTTAAAATATTGCCAGCAAAAGCTTTTGCCTGTATATGTGTTACCATATTTTACACATTGTATGGAAGTGGCTTGCTGGCACAAGGGGAAAAGATGTTCAGCAGCCCAAAAACCCAGGGCCTAAGCCCATAAAATGCCTTTTTTTACCGAATAAGAAATGAATGACAGTAATGAAGTTCTCTAGAACCAACCTCCTTAATTGTTTTGTATTCTGTGCTAGTTTAACATAAAGTGCATAAAGATTAAAAGTAGAATTAGCAAGGTTTATGCATTTTTCATAAGAAAAAATCTTACTTTTATTTAATGACACATTCTTTTGCAAATGTCCTGTACTTATATATTTGCATGCTAGGGAATTGTTCATGTTTTTATTTTCGTCTGCTGACTTTCTTCAAAATTAAGTTTTTTACAAATAAACCACCCAGGACCACCATCGGAGTGTCAAACAGTTTTGATCCAGATCAAAACAGATATTCTGTTGGTCTTCATCTGGGTTCAAACTGTTTGCAAAAGGCTATTGACAGACGAAAATTTCTCCGTTGGCATTCAAAGAGCTATAACAGGTAAATACTTTAGTGTTCAATATATTATCTCATATAGGTAGCTTTCAACTATATGTATACCATAAATATTCGGACACTTTAAATATATTTCGACATGCTATGCCCTTTAAGCAAAGCAAAAGTAATATTCAAAGGATCTAGTCAGAATCAGTTTTACTTTCCAATGCTAAATTGGACACTTCCATCCCTTCAAAAGTATTTATTTCTTTTGTTGAGCTTTCAGTTTTGTATGATTTACGGTACATGTAGTCAAAATGTACAGGTAACTTCTAAATTATCTCCCCAAAATCATTTTATTATAAAACATATTTTGTTTTTAAAACAATGTCATCAATTATCGTGATTCGTTAATACTCTGCATATGATATGTTCAATAGATATCATCACGCCTACCAAATAAATCAAGAAAACATGCAGAAATCACTTTTTAAAGCACTTTTTATTGTCATGAAATTTCAGACCCCCTCCCCTTTCTACCCGCCATAACTCTCGAGTGCATAGGAATTTTTGAAAATATTTTGCTAGCTGGCTCTTGCCATTAGATTTACCTATTGCACTGATACTACATGCACCACACTAGAAGCTCAAAAGCAGCGTTCTGGGAATCAGACAAATAGGCGTATAAGGCCCAAACCGTCAATGATCCTTAGTCCTGTAGCTATCCTAGCTGCTTCATTTGAATTTTATCAAGTTCATATTGGGTGCAGTTATACCAGATAGTATCGTCAAACTCTAGTAAAGGTCTTAGAGAAGTTGTGTATACGTATTCAAGCGATTTACGATCAAGCTTATGCTTTAATATCCTCATCATGTTAATTCTAATCCAAGCCAAAACCATGTAGCTGCCCAAAGTGATATATTTTCCAAATCAGCATTCAGAGTTTCTACAGCCACCAATGGGTTATCTACAATTATATAGAGACTAGTGTCATCTGAAAAAAGACGTTCGCTGGAGCCAATATCAGTTTCTATGTCTTTTATAAAAACAAGAAAACGCAAAGGGCCCAAAGTTGAGCCTTGAGGAACACCTACCCAAATAAAGAAAGTGTCCTGCTATCATATGCTTACTAGGATGTACGTTTCACAACCTCTAAACATAAAACACATTATATGCAATGGTAGAACAGTACACATGTACCTGTAACAAAAGTTTCATGACACAATTCCAAAAAAAGAAAAAAATGGCCCAGCCATGGATTTAAAACACACACACACACACACACACACGCACGCACGCACGCACACACACAGACGGTATAATTTGAACAGCCTTGATAGAGGACCACTATGTGATGCTACATATCAAACATTGACGCATTGCGCCTTATAGTTTAAGAATAGAAAAACTGTTTTGTGGGGGGTTTCTCTTAAAGTCTATGTAAATCATGGTGGCCATTACGGCCATGTTTTTGATGGATCAGGATGATTGAAACAGTCACTTAAGGACAATATAAACTATTATTGAATAATCTGGCGGTCGTGTTTTTTCGACAGATCAGAATAATTTGAACCATCTTGGAGACAATTTTTGCCAAATTGTTATCAAATCAGGCAAGCAGTTATGACAAGATTTCCTATATATAATTATGTATATGTATAGGACCATAATAAGGGACAAAGTCTCAATTTGAGCCAGCACATGAGATTTTAGTACATATCGCCTCGGCAAGCAGAAATATATGGTTCACACAACGATTTCAGACAAATGGCAATAATAGCCAATGAGCGTGCTCTTTCTTATTTGCAAAGCATCGCCTTCTTGTGATGCATCATATAGCCTGTGAAGTTTAATTACATAATTCTAAACGGTACAGGAGATAAAGTGCGACAAGGGAAATTATTTAAAATATGAGTCAGCAAGAGTGACCTTTCTTGATTGCAAGGCATGGTCTCCTTATAATACTCCATCCTGTGAAGTGCTATGACATAATTTCAAATGGTACACAAGATATTGTCCTGACAAAGAATTCAGACCAAGGGAGGTCATTCAAAAACTGAATCTGCAAAAGTGAATTTTCTTGTTTGCTACACAACGTCTTCTTATAATGCCTCCATCTATGAAGTCCCATGACACAACTCTAAATGGTACACGATATATGGTACTCAGACCAAGGGATTTTTTTTTCTTGAAAAAAAAAACGAGTCGGTGAAAGTAACCCATAACGTCTTCTTATAATGCATCCGCCTGAGAAGGTCCATGACATAGAATCTATTTCTAAACAGTACATACCAGGTGAGTGTCTTTTGACATCAAGTTTACCAGATAAGGCTTTGAGAACGCTTGTCGAATCGCGAGGCCTGCAGAGCGATTCGACATGCATTCTCGAAGCCGAGCCTGGTAAACTTGATATCAAAAGACGCGAACCTGGTATTCAATTTAAATAATGTATCAGTTTACCCATTGGTTCACTCTTCAAACTAGCGACAAGTATTAACGTAATTATCGTTTTCGTGTTGATTCAGCGTCATCGGCAACGTGGTTCAAAAGTGCAACGTCATCATGACCTGATAAAGGCACATGTATGACGTGAATGCCGTGAGATAGCCAATGTTAATCCGGTTAGCATGCAACAATGCAGTTAATATGAGACGTAACTGATAAAAGAGATATACGGCCTGGACACATATTTGTTTCGCAGATTTTCTAAAGGGTACACGATATAGTCTCCTTCTGACGCATCACTAATGACCTAATATCTGAACCTGCTAATAGCTCGCATTGAACACGCTGTGCTAAGGTGAGCTAAAAAGTAGGTAGGGGACATTTATTTGGTCAGATTTTCAAAAAGCCAGTTTTGTATGACAAGAGTTATGGAATCGACAAATAGTTAAATAGCACAAATAATGAAAATACAATACCATCAACATTAACTATTCAACTTAAAATACGAGCATAGTGTAAACTTTTTATTGAATATGTAAAACTCTTATAATTACCAAAGTAAATAAGCATAGTAAAGAATAGAGACTTACTAGGCATTGTACAGCAAACCTATTTATAAATATTAAGTTAGGGTGGTATTTATCCCCCAGCATAAATATGTTAATAACCCTTACCATACTATTATTTTTATACATCACTCCTCCCCATTTTTTTTTTATAAAATTAGCCATTCACGACTTTTGTCGTCTGCCTTTTTCGTCTGCTTATGTCTTAGGTAGCCTATATTGCAATCAATATATTCCCAGATCAGACTGCTTCCAAGACACAATATGGACCCAGATCAGACTGCTTCCATGAAGGGACTGCTCCCAAGAAACAATATGGACCCAGATTTAACTGCTCCCAAGAAATAATATGGACCCAGATCAGACTGCTCCCAAAAGGGACTGCTCCCAAGAAATAATATGAACCCAGACCAGACTGCTCCCAAGAAGGAAGCAGTCTGATCAGGATTCATATTGTTTGCTTCTGCGAAAAATCTAGTCTGAAGCGCACTTGAACATATGCAACAGGCGTAAAAAGCAGACAATATTTTCAAGATTAAGAATAATCGCGGGATAAGGGTAAACTCGTAAGATTTCAGTTGTAAGTATGTATTTACAAGTATACTTCCACAAAACGCTTTGAGGCGTGACTGTAACGGTAAATGCATTGAATGAATCGAGGGTCATTACTTAGAGGTCGTGGTAGAAGTATAGAGTGGAAACAGAGCGGATCCTGAGAGGTCAGCTGATATTGATCCACTTTGTTTTCGATAAACGTGGGTTTAGCATGGAAAAGGTTAACAGGATCACCCATGATCATTGGGCCTCGACGCGAAAAACCCTGACTGTTGTAAGCGATCAACAAAGGCACAGACCAACCTGCGCATCATGCCAAGAAGTTTTGTCAATAATGATGCAACCAACTAATGAATACACTGCAAATGCAACCTACTTCATAACCCCATATATGTTTCATAGGTACCTGTGCATGTGAAAATCAGGCCCCAAGGTTATAGCTTTTTTTCATTCTCAACTAAACTATGCATGGAATTTTGACTGCTCAAAAAAGATAAAATACCGAGAAGAAAAAAAATGCATTGTATTATTTTGGTAAAGGGTGTTAGGAGGTACATTTCTGTGAAACTATTTTGAATTTCGACTAATGGGTCAGAAGATTTGTTAAAATAGTTTTTTGCTCTGGCAGCCATTTTGTTCAGCGGTGCAGAACCATTTGTTTTGTTTTTTTGGTAAAGAGCATAATAAGGAACACACATGTGAAATCATTTTAATGTAGACATGTGCAGTGGTTCAGGAGATGATATTTAAAGATATTTCTATTTTAGTCCTAGGAGCCATTGTTCAGCAGAGCATAACGATTTGTGCAATTTTGATAGAAGGCGTTACAAGGAGCATTTCTGTGAAATTATTTATAATTCGGGCCAGAGGTTCATGAGGTGCCGCTTAAAGATATTTCTGTTTTAAGCTCTGGTGGCCAAGAAGCTCTAACGATAAGACGTATATTTTCCCTAGTTGACATGATTACAGAAGCTAATTTTTCAAATAGCCCTAATGATTTTAAAATTCATCTGTTTGGGTAGTATAATATGTATAGTTAGCATCAAAATACGTTTTACAGCGATTCATCATTTATAAAGCCTTGAAAACTTGCGCTTTCTACTCCCACCCCTCATTTTATGTCTTTGTACTGGGTGTCGTTTAGACCAGAATTTTAGTTATCCATTGTAGGTTTTCAAAAAGTAAAAGTACTAAATTATTAAGGATATAAATCCCCTTCGTTTCCAAAACTTTGCAGTATTCCTTCTGCGCATGCGTAAGAGATATACTTAAAATTGTGATGTTTGTCATTGAAAAGATGAAACTGGTGTCTTTCAGTTTGTTTTTAGATGCCCCCCCCCCCCTAGACCCAAGATGCCCTTAGGACAACTGAACGTCATTATATAAATATACAAAATGTGTAAAGGGCGTCTTGGGTCTAGGGGGGAAGGGGTTGTATAAGCGAAAGAAGACATCAATCATCTGACAAAAATAGACCACTTTGCAAGATGGTCGTTTTCATTGTACATCAACTGTATAAATATATATAATATACTCTATCGTGATAAATGTAGGACGATTGTTCGGTCTATTTCAAATAGCGAGCACAGTTGATGATCAAAATAAATTCTCATTAAAAACGAAGTAGATATATTACATGCATTTAGGATACCCCGTTTTAAATATACGAACTAGCGGGCAAGGGTACATAGACGGCTCGTCTACATGTATTTGTTGAGTGAGCCTAATGTCTCCAGTCGTTATTTCAACAAAATAAAACGAACATCTTATTTAGGGAAATAGCTCGCCTTATTGCTAGAAATTCTTTGTTCAATGGAGCGGAACTACTTTTGCAATTTCGGTAGAGGGCAATATGAGGAAAATTTCTGTGAATTTATTTCAAATTCGGACCAGTAATTCCGGAGATACTGTTTAAAGAGATTTCTATTATAGCTATAATGCCTATTTTGCTAAGCAGAGCAGAACCCCTTGTGCAAATTTGGTAGAGGGCGCTATGATACACATTTCTGTGGAGTTATTTTGAATTTGGACCAGTGGTTAAGATGATGTCATTTTATGATCCATGTGTTACTATATTAAGCTCTGGTGGCCAATTTCTGCTATTTTGGTAGAGGGCGTTATGAGGTACAATTCTGAATTTGGACGAGTGGGTCAAGAGAAAATGACATTTGAAGATATTTCTATATTTAGCTCTGGCAGTTATTTTGTTAAGCAGAGTGGAACCATTTGTGCTATCATAGGTAAACACACATTTTAGATAGGTAAAAAAACTTGATTGGTTTATATATGGCAATATGCTTACTTAGTCACAAAGACTATCGTTTGAATACATAGCCCAGTGGTTACTTCCTTATTAAAAAATGCCCTCCAATTTTTAGACTTAGGTTTGAATCCCCATTTTTCTCTATTATATTTTTTCCTGTTACATCTCTGCTACTTAAGATCCATTGTGGTACAGCTATTGGGAGACATTGCATTGGAGGCAGAAATGTAGAAATCACTTCAAGTGATAAAGACATAGATTCTGCCTCAAAGTGCACAGAATATTCTGATACAAACACAGCCCAAGAATGCTGAAAGGTTATAATATGGGCCTTGGTCTGAGAAAACCTGTCTTTGTGGGTTTGAGAACGAAAAAGGCACAGACCAGGCTGCACATCAGCGCAGACTGATCAGCACCTTTGTTATTGGCTTTTTGAATAGTATCATATCTAAACTAGCTACAAGCGAAATTCCAATTTTCTAGCTAGTCTCTGTCTTAGTAGCTGAGGAGACTGGTTTAAGTCTCACTTTGTCGAAAATCCCGACGACATGTTTTGTCGCGTCGAGGCCCATATAAGCCTGGTATCGAGGGAACATGCTTCGAGATTTTCAAAAAGGTCATATACAAACCATCCTAAACAACTAATGAAGCTGTATAGACATTAATGGGCAGTGACATGTGATTTCTATGTGGCATTTTGACAAGTGTAGACTCAGACAAGCCTGTGTAGCCTCCTTTTAAGCATAGACTCTCCAAATGCTGTCCGGTCAGTAGCTTACTATTCATAGAATATTCAAGCGACTAGCATAGGTTCTGATCAGACTATGTGTATGCACAGGCTGATCTGAGGCTTTGCTGGTCGCACATACCACATTGTTGGAAAGCTCATGTAGAATATTCAAGCCACTAGCATAGGCTCTGATCATACTGCGCCTATGGGCAGTATGATCCGAGGCATAGCTGGTCGGACATACCACATTGTTGGAAATCTCATGTCGCGGCTCATTTGATAATAACAACTAGAAACACTAAATTATCAGGGCAGTGAAAAACAAAGGGGGTGATCAGTCAGCGTAGATGTGCAGCTGATCAGCGCCTTTTATCGAATATCCAAACAGCAGGATTTCTCATGATGTGCACGACATATATTTTAAAATTCTTCTCCTAGAACTGTCAAACTGCCAAAAGGCTTTCTATGGAAAGTCAGCCTAAAAATCCTGAAATCGGGATTACTCCTGAAAACATTCACCCATGTTTACTGTCTATATTAAAACTGTCAAGATTGTAAGAGGTCCCTGAAGCTGAGCTGGGCTGACAGGTTCTCCTTACGTAGGTCATATAGTCATCTCTAAAACATTACAGGAACCTATTAAATTTTTGTAGATTTTATCAAAGTGTAAACTTGTGCAAATTACAAATTTGTTCGAGATTAGCTGGACTTAACATATCAATGCGATCCTCAAAAATTAACATCAAAACTGATTTAGGGGGCGTGAGAATTGTTGCATTTTCCATCAATTCTCATAAACAGACTCAATAAAACCGAGTCTGCTGTTTTCTAATATTGTAGGTTCTCACTATTTCTGAAGGATCCGTTTTTCCAGATTATTTAGAGAGCGCAACAGCTGTCATTGTTTCTGAGTGGATTTGGTATAACTTCTCCCAGTGCATCAATCTCGTATAGTGTTGATATTTTTCATATTCTGGTCCTTCGGGAATATTGGGCTCTGACGCAAAGCAGAATACCGTTTAAGCCGTTGCTAGGGGGGCGTGATAATTGTAGCATTTTCCATTAATTCTCATGAACAGACTCAATAAAACCGAGACTGCTGTTTCCTAATATTTTAGATTCTCTCTAATTTTGGAGGATCCATTTTTACAAATTATTTACAGGGAAAATAGATGTCCGTCAACATTCAAAACCACTATGATGGTCAACCGTCCAGCAGTTCAGAAGATATGATGCACAAAAGCAAGTTTGGGCTTAAATTGATATCCAACAGTGATATTGAAAATTTGCTCAAGATACAACTCCTCACCATACCCTAAAATTACAGCCATACAAAAAGATCCAAAATCCTCAAAGTGCTTATTGATATATCACAAACATTCAGATGGACACCAACACCAAAAGAATCCTCACACAAACACCAATCCCCCCTGCCTTTTGTGCTGAGATGATATAATTAATTCAACGAAAATCCATCTGTGCCATTAAAGTTTATTTTAGAAGACATTATTGCACATTTAAGGTGAGAGGAAAATATTTCGCAGATTCCTCATTATACAATTTATCAAAATTTTAAAATTTAATGAAGCCAATCAAATTGCTCAAAGTAAGTTTATTGACAAGGAATCAGAATTATTATACATCATAAAGAGGGTTAATGTATTATTGAATTAATAACAAGTTGAGGAAAAGGGATGAAATGCAAGTGAAGGCTTAGCCTAAAATTTTATCATTTTTTGCAACAAATTTTATAAATTCAATAATACAGGAGCACCATTGTTAGATTTTATTCAGCATGTGATACAATAACTACATAATACTTTGAAATCACATTTTTGGTCGACATTAAATAGTGTTACTAAATATATAAGACACAAGTGTACAGTAAAACCTGTCTTAAGCGGTTACTTAAAATAGACAAAACAAAGATCTTAATGTAAAATGGTAGCTTAATCCAGGTCGAAAGTATGGCAGTAAGCTCCCCCTTGGAGCATTCTGCAATACTTTTGACCTGCATTAAGCGATAATTGGTCTTGAAACCCAATGTTTGGTCTTCTTTTTAAGTGGCCACCTAAGATAGGTAGCGCAGTGGCTCAGTGGTAGAGTGCTTGACTTGAGACTGAGGGGCCGCAGGTTTGTGCCTCACAGGCGTCACTGCCTTGTGGTCCTTGAGCAAGACACATTTATCCTAGCTTAGTACTGGTTCAACCCTGGAAGACCCGTCCCTGTTTAACTGAAAGATTGTTGATGGGACGTCAAGAATCAAATCAAACAAAATAAGACTGTCAATTTTAGTACATGGCTTGTATCTCTCCCACACACAATGTCATGTGATAACTGTATTCAACCTAAAAAGTCCACTGCGTTAACAAATTTTCTCAAAATTACATACCCTTCTTCGAACAAAAATGGTGATCCAGATCAGAAGCCAGCTGCTAAGGACCCACACTTTTTCATCCATGCAAAGAATCCATATTAACAACTAGAACTAGACTCCGACAAATGATCCCTGCAGAAAAGGGGGATAGCCATTTTGATTAAAATTTGGAAGAAATGAGGTGATAAATAAGTTAGAGTGTCCACAAGTGCAAATATACAGGTGGCTGCAATTTTAGTGGCCATCTTGGTTATCATTCATTGGACTGAACCCATATTCAAACTTGGGTGAGAGTTTGACTAAAGTAATCCATACATGAAATTTAGAAGAAATCAGGTGATAAATGATTTTAGAGTATCCACAAGAGGACGGACAGACAGATGGACAGACCGGCAGACAAGCTGAAGACAATAGAACAAAACAACATTTGTTTGCAGGGCCCCAATGAAATTATGCCTCTGGCAGGACTGGAAATCAGAATTTCTTATAGTGTCAAGTGTATAAACAACCCATTATGTACAGAATACAGAATACAAATTTTATTTATAGTCGGAACTGACACATATAAATATTATGACATGTTACATAGTACATCATACAGGATTATAAAAAGGATAAATTAGTCTTAAATTGCACAGAGAAGCATTACCATCATAAGACATACATATTATGGTAAAATTTAAAAGCGTTTAACTTTTTGCATGCACATATTAGTAGCAAACATAATTGAAAAGAAAGGAAAATTATGTTTTTGTGGCCGTGTTCCTTGGCTGTACCAGTACTGGCCGGTTGGGTTTATGCTTTGTGTGGTTCTATGTCCAGGAACTCCTGAAGGCTCAACCGGCAGTGGTTCTGGTTTTAATACGTCTCAGAAGACGGGGCAATGGCTTAAAGTCTCATCCGACAGACTGGGAGAAGCCGGGAATCAAACCTGCGACCCCTGGTTTACAAGACATAGGTTTATCCCCTACACCACGGCGGCTTCTCAAGAAAGGAAAATTATCTTCAGCTATAGCCATAATTGAGTCTGTAAATTTATTAAATTTGATATAAATAGTCAATATTATTATTAAGAAACCACCATAAAATCAACATAGAATAATCACAGCTTTTACAATAATATCACAATGTTTAGTTTGGATACTTAATTGACAAAGACTAAAAAAGAGCTATTAAACTGAAGATTTAGTAAATTCAATAATTCACTGATAGTGCATTTACTAGAACATGTGGGCCTCAACGCTACAAAGCCTGTCTCTGTGGTTTCCAACAAAGCAAGACTAAGACGAACTTCCCCAGCTACAGAGGCAAACTAGAAAAATTGAAATTTTGCTTGTAGCAAGTTTAGATATGGTACTTTCCCAAAAAGCAAGTAACAAAGGTGCAGACCAGCATGTGCATCTGCGCAGACTGATCAGCCCCTTTGTTGTTCGCAAACCCTGAAGACAAGTTTTCTCATGTCGAGGCCCAAGTGTGCTTATCAGGTTGAATACCATAAGCTAAAGTGTAACACAGCATGATCTTGGCTTCTGTTAGCTGAATGTGTTCTCTAGCCATTTCCTCATAAGACTCTTTTTTTGGTGTGCAAAAACATTACAAAATATGTAAACCACTAGTGGCCTTATATCACTCTGAGATGTGACTTTACATATTAAGTAACAAAATTGCATGAGCTCAATACTGCACATCTTAAAGATCGCTATAGTAAAGTCAAAGATTCCAAAACCACAAGAGCTGGCCCATAGAGTTATGAAAAGCCAGCATAACTTTAAAATTCTGGAGAGAGAAAAAGAATTATTTATATCGGTTTGAATCCCCATAGGATTAGATCAAATGCACACTCTAGCAAAAGAAACAATGAATATTCCACTTGAATTCACATTTTATCTTAAATTTTAGTAGATAGTGTTGTTTTTAGCGAGAAATTATAGCAACCAAACATGCCAGGCAAAGCGCCAAAGATCAAAACCCCACATGGCCAAACAGAAAAACCTAACATTGATCATAGTTATAGTCAGAGAAACACAAGAGGCATAACATCTGTAGATTTACTGACTGCAGGTTCTGAATCAGAGGAATTGGACTCTTTTAAGTGTAATGATTGTAAGAAAAACAATTTAACCTTTACCGTAATAAATGCTCTGACATTAGCTCTAAAGCTCAAAATAAAAAAACTATGCATAGTAGCCAAAAAAGGATGGGACAATGTGGTTCTGCAAACATTGCAGAACTAGTGTCCCGGGTGTGAAAAAAATGACAAAATGGGTAACCAAAGTTGAATAGACACAATCACATGTTTTGAAAATGCTTGATAATCTTGAAAAAAACAACTGAAGGGACAGATGAGAAAATTAAGGTTGCCATTCAGGAACAGAGAGAGATGGACGTTAGAAAATTAAGCATAATGTGTTTCTGCTTAAGAAAGCCTACAGACAATAACCATGCAGATGACACATCAAAGGACGTGTAACGGTTTTGTATTACAAATGGCCCACTTTTACAGTAAAAAATCGATTGTAAAGAAATCCCTCCAAAATATTACCAAATAATACCTTAGAGTCTCTAGTTTAATGTCCACAATTTATTTTCTTCATTAAAATGTATTTTTATGATAAATTTTTGGGTTAAATGCATGCCCTATCAACCACACTTAACACTAAGTCTATGGTAAAACCAAACACCCTCGTGTACTTCGTGACTCAATTACATACATGTCCACATGCGGAACCGGATAAAACTATTTCTCATTGTATTGTGCATATAGTATTACACAATAAAATGGTAACTCTGAGTCGGTTCCGCATGCGGCAAATACCGTAAAAATACTTTTTCTGCAAATTTTATCCTGAAATGTACTATTCAATTCATACTTATCAAAGCACTGAGAGGACTAAAATCACTGGAGAGACGTAAGATTCCCGTCCAAAAATGGAATACAATGTACATATTAGCAACCTCGTATCAATTTTATTTCCTACAAACAGTCTTTGGATATATTGCGTTTGAAAAGCAAATACAACAACATTTCAGTAATTGTGAGTCTTATTTGAGAGAGAGAGAGAGAGAGAGAGAGAAAGAGAGAGAGAGAGAGAGACCAGCGGAGAGAGAAGTTGCAAGGAGAGAGATTTTGATGTGCCCCCTTCTTTAACTGATACATAGATTTCTGGAAACAGTTCTTTGGTACAATCTGCTTTTTAAAAGACAGCTCATCGCCACTTTTGTTTTGGCATGGCCCATTGCTTTGAATTAAGATTGTCAAAAATGGCAAATTATGTGATCATTCTTTGGCGCATTAGGGAAAAATAATCAATTATTGATATTCTCAAATTACAGGGCAGACACTGTTTAATATGGCCATACTAGAGTAGTTAGGAATGGAAAGTATATAACATTAGATGGAGTTGTCCCCCACCCACTTAAAGGAGCTATGTGACGCTGGTGATCTTGGAATTAAGGTCAATACTACCGAATTCTAGTCATTGGTTAGGAAGATAGAGTACAGACAAGCCTTTTTTTTAAAAAAAAAAATATGTCCCTGGTGACCTTGTAAATAAGGTCGAGGTCACCAAAATCTTATAATTCGTTTTGGCTGTCCCAGATAAGTATCTGTACAAGTTTCGATCAAATTCATCTAGCGGTTTATAAGGTAGAGCAAAAGCTACTTCACAGCACAGATATCGGAATCATTTGATATGATTCCAAAACTTTGATAGAACTGTGTCAGTTTAATGGTAATATTATTTAAGTGAGGTTATTTGAACAAAAAGGAGCTGGTGTGATTTATACAAATGCACACTCTCAACATATATTGTAACTGACCCTCAAAGCTAACACCTATCTATATTTTTTGAAGTTCGTAACTTCTCATGTACATATATGATGTATATAGGTGGCACAGATATTGTCGCAAATAAACCAATGTAATTCTTTGATTTAGATTTGTTCTTTTCAATTCATTGCTATTTATGCAAGAAAGCATGTATAAAAACAGCCAATGGCCTGAATGCGAACGCCACAGGCATTTTATTCATAATGAGTGTAATGCGCTTTTCATGCTTACATGTGCACAATATCCGTGCTTAACTGTTTGTTTCCTCAATGAATATCGCTCTCGTAAAGTGTTTGCAAAAAATGCAGATTTTTTTTACAACAACCACTTATCTGCAGATGGTTAATAGTCACTGGTACCAACAAACACATACATCTAATATTCAAGGATCGAAATACTCTATTTTAGATGTTCATTCACCTTTATCAAAACACAATGTAGGTTGTTCAAACGGTTCCGAAATCCCTGCTTTGACGGAAGTTGTCACCCTTGAAATAGATGTCTGCACCACAAATTCTTGAAACCTGACTCAGTGTTTTAATGCTCTACATCATTGCTCTAGGTTACAGTGAACCATATTTCAGTCATGACGTTTCCTCGGTTGAACGTGTATTATGCAATAAAGATGAAGGGTCTTGCACAATGACACAAAACATTTGTTTCTTCGGGATTGTGAACTGCGACCCCTTAGTCACACGTAAGATAATAGGTAAGTAATATAGACCACAGCGCTATCACGACTGTTGGATATCTGAGCTGGGACATGCGTAAAATATGGAGCAGATATGCTTTATGTACATGTAACCTATGACCGCCTGCTTTGACATGGCCTTAAAGTATTCATTTAATCTGCATGTTCATCCACAAAGGAGCACAGTTTTGTGAATTAATCTTATAATCGAATCAGGCGTTTGGAAGATACGTCAAAGACACAAAACTGTGACATACAGACGGACTGACAGATGAACAGACAGATATACAGCACTCACATGTATCTATTTAATAATTGTGGCTGTGAGCAAAAAATGTTCAAAGCTTCCATTATCTTTTCTGTAGCTTTATAACTTTCATACCAATCGAGCAAAAAAAAAGGTTGCGCATGTAATGCCGCATTTAACATGTTACATGCACGCTTGTGTACATGTCGTACTGATTATATTGATATGAATAAACCGGAATGGGCTTATTTTAGTTATTGATTAACTGGAAAAGGCGATAAAACACTAAATGTTCAATATATATTACACCTAAAAAACAACATATCATCAAGGTAATCGTAAACACAGTATTTAGTCAAGTTTTAGCATAATTTTTAATGAATGATGGTAGTGTTAGCTCAAATTACGACATAGACATGACGAGTATAAACACATGCATGTTTGGTATTATGTTTGAGGTCCGTTTGCTTGTTGCATCTTTAAAAATATCCACATTCATGAGCAAACCTCTGTTTGTACACACTAGTGAGAAACTTTAATTCATGTGACTGCATATGCCGTCGTTATTTCAAAAACATGCTCATGTGAAAGGGCAAAGATCAAACCACCATATATTTAAATTTCAGCCAAATCCATCGTGGGCCAAAAAACGGCCAAACCGTTACACGTCCTTTGAAGTGTATTATATATGATGTTTTGGAAATTCCAGAGGAAGACTTTCCTTTTGAAGATATTAGACCAATCGGAATTGATCAGCTTAAACATAATAAAGTCAGGCCATTAAGGTCTGAGGCCAAGACTTTTGTTGGGAAGAAAAAACTATTACAAAAGGCTAGGACTAAAACAAAAGGTTCAAGTGACCCAGAATTGAAAGCAGTGTTTTTAAAACCAGACCTTTCAAAGAATCAAAGAGCTGATGCGTTTGCAAAAAGAGAAAGCAGAAGGTCAGACAATGCTGATGGTGCAGAGGAAGAGGGCCATGTAGCGGGTAGGGAACCATTTCCTGGTTCTAAGCCCCAGTAATGTTTTCGCTAACAGCAAAATGATGTTAATATGTTTATTAACTGTTACAGCTCAAGTTCTTTAGAAGTTTTAAGAGTTTCTGTTGATAATTCAAGTGAGAATAAGACTTTGATATTCAAATGACTCACAATTTGTTCTTGACATTGTTGAAGATTCACCCACATCTTGCAGCCCCATGAATTTTAGTAATAAAGTTACTTAAACCCTGAATAAAAATGTTTCATAGAATAGCGAAAGATTTCTGAGTAGTACTATAAGTTATCTGGACAATAACAATATATAGATAGTGATAATGAGTTGAGTTATGACTCAGCTTTGAGTTCCCCAGGTTCGTTGGCCTCAGATGTGACATACATTTATGAAAATTCTTCAGTTCCACAATGTGATAGCTCTGGGGAGAGTACATATAGTTCACAGAGTATTTCTGATTGAGTGGCAGAACATACATTTATAATATTAGTTCAAATGAAACCAGTATAGACAATAAACTTAAGTAAAGAGACCTCATTTGATGCTGATAGTTCAGGGATCCCATCTCAACCCAGTGATGTCACAGATTGTTCAGATAAATCAGATATGCAGACTAGTGATTCTGACACATTTATATATGACTCATCAGGTACTAACTAACAAACAAGTATGTTAAAAGTAGACCATTTCAACCAAAGTAAGGACGAAATAAGAAATCTTGCTATTTACTACACAAACTGTGATAGGAATGAGTTACAGTTAGAAATTAATATATATAAACCTGACTTAATTATATTGACCGAAATATTCCCTAAAGGCATTAAATCCACGGATATAATAGGCCAGGAGTTGAAAATAAGTGGTTTTAATTTGATACTAGGTAAAGTAACTGAAAAGTGTAGGTGTGTGTGTATTTATATAAGAAATAGATTGACATTTCGTGAATATATACAACTCTAAATAACTCAGCGTTCAGTGAGTCGTATTGGTGTATTTTAAGATTGGACTCAAATCAGCAAATGTTGATAGGAGGTATATACCGTAGTCGTAATTGTAGTGCTATAAATTCCAGAAAATTATTAGAACTAATAAACACAGCTGTTAACTTGAAATATGATTACACTGTTTTGGTGGGCGACTTTAATTACCCAAATATAAGGTAGAAAGACTTACAACACCATATAGTCATACACATCATGAATTTCAATTTATAGAATGTCTAAGAGATAACTTTTTGAACCAATTCATTAGTCATCCAACAAGATACCGTGAAGGGCAAAGAGCAAACATTCTGGACCTGTTTATTGTAGATAAAACTGAAAATGTTTCTAATATTACATATAGATCTAATTTGGGATCCAGTGACCATGTTTCATCTATTGCAGAGCTGAACTGTGCTAAAGATAATGTAGATTCAAAGACAATCAAGAGAATTTTTTATAAATGAGATTATGATAGTATACAAGACAAATTAAGTGACATTGAATGGAACACTATGGATGAGATGAATGTTGAGGACAGTTGGATTTTTTTCATAAAACAAGTGTGTGATAGCATTGAAAAGCATGTTCCATTGAAAAAAGTCAATTTAACTAGGAAAAAAACAGCGGTGGGTGGACTCAGCTTGTTTAAATAGTATAAAAGCTAAACATAAAGCTGGAATAGGTATATCCATACTCAAGATAGAACAGACTATTTCAGATATTGTAAAGAGAGAAATCTGTGTACAAAAGTAACCAGAAACTCCAAGAAGAAATTTGAAAGAAGTATTATTAAAAATGTAAAGGTAGACACAAAAGGATTTTGGGGTAATGTATGAGAAAATACTAAATCTAAGACTACAGTTTCAGATTTGAAAGACCCAAATGGCCATATAATACGTTGTGACTTAGAAAAGGCAGATCTATTAAATACATTTTTTTGCCTTGGTGTTTGTAAGTGAACCACCAGGAAAGTTACCAGTATTTGACGTTTGATACCAGGGTACACCAGTGACTAGTTTAAAAACTGATATAGAGGTTTCAACCAAGCAATTGAAAAATTTGAATACAAGTTAATCTATGGGCCCTGAAGGAGTTCACCCACTTTTATAACGTGAAACTGGGACATTGCAAATATACCATTGCAAAAAAATGTTGACAGAACATTTGAAGAAGGTTGTGTACCAAGTTTATGTAAAGATGCAAATATTTCTGCCCTATACAATAATAAAGGAGAAAAAAAGTAAAACCACAAATAATAGACCAGTGAGCTTAACATGTTTGCCAAGTAGATTATGTGAAAAAAAAGTCAGAGATAATATTATGAAACATATGAATGACAATAATCTATTTAGTACTTGCCAATATGGCTTTAGAAAGAAGAGGAGCTGTGTTTTACAATTGTTAGATGTGTTAGATGACTGGAGTAAATATTATGATGAAAGTAAACAAATAGACAATTTATAACTTGACAGAAAGAAAGCATTTGATACGATTCCACATGATAGACTTTTCTTGAAGTTAAAGAGGTATGGTTTTGATGGACAATTATTAAATTGGATCAAGGACTTTTTAAGTAGAAGACAAAGAGTTATGTTAAATGGAAAATGTTCAGGATGGAAATAGTCACATCCCGTGTGCCCCAGGGATCAGTCCTGGGTCTATTCTCTTCATAATATATGTAAATGACATTCCTGACAGTCTTCAAAATTTTTGTAAATTTTTTGCAGACGATACCAAAGTTTACACAGCAGTGGACAAAAAAAGTGATCAGGAGAGTTTACAACAAGATTTACTTAAGCTGAGTGAATGGAGTAGAATTTGAGTATTGGAGTTTTCAATTCAGAAATGTAAACTAGTACAATATGGAAATGCAAAATATAATTTTGAATACAAACTAAAAGACAAAGATGGAAACTTGCACGCTTTACCTAAAGACACAAAGGAGAAGAATCTTGGCATATGGTTTCAAAATAACTTCAAATTTGATGAACATATTAATTACATAGTGAATAGAGCAAATAGGCCCTTCCCGCATAATTGAAAGATTGTTGAGTGGACGAAAAGAATCAAATCAATCAATCAATCAATATACTAAAAAGAATATTCAATTGATAGAAAATGTTCAGCACAGAGCTACTAGAATATTACCAGAATTGAAAGGATTATCTTATGGCAAAAGATTGGAATCATTGAAATTACCTACAATGCATTATAGAAGCAAGAGATATGATTTAATATAATTGTTTAAAATAGTACATGGATATGAAAACATAAAACCTGATAAATTTTTTGAACTCAATCATAACTGCACAAGAGGACATTTATTCAAAATAGTTAAGCCAAGATGTGAGAAAACACTAAGATTAAATAGTTTCCTACGTAAAGACATTGTGTGCAGTGATACTGTATTTAAATTCGAATCTCGACTTGATAAGGTTCTATTGCCAGAAAGATACATTCTGGCAGAGATTTACTGAAAACACATCGTTAATACCCGGAACCGGAAAAACAGGAAAAAGTATAGAGACTGTTCAGAGGGAGTAGACAAGCTCAAAAGAGCTTACACGACTCTATAAATCAGGAATCAAGAATCAAATAGTATAAAACTGACAACTCATAAATTTCTAGCCAATGTACTCTTTTCATACATTTCATAAATAAAAATATAATAATACGGTTTAGTCCCTTTATAACTATACTGCTCAACACAAGTTTAGCACGGATTTTAATACGATGTCCCACTTTGAATGAACATGAACCATTTTATTTAATGTAATCAACATGTATGGGGATCTTGAAATTTACATTTTTTCGTTTCCGCCAGACAAAAAGTTATCTGGTTAGGCGTCAGTGGATCGACGTTAAGTTTGATGTCATGGGCATGCAAACGATACACGTCTACACCTGAAATTAAACATTTTGATTCTAGAGTAAAGCCAAAGGTTCTGAATGATGAAAAACGTTAAAAACGTCAAAGTTTAATACCCGTTTATGTCACGTTTTACCGTTCCATTATGACGTTAAAATGGCATTTTTACACTTCTTGACTTTTCAGCGAACTGAATCAAGAGAACATGTAATTTGTTTGATGTTAGATTGGCACAAGCACCCGGAACATGTCTGTAGTTTGTCCTTTGAAACCGTCTTCTTTAGATAGCGTTATCGCCTTAATTTAGCCTCAACTTCAGATTAACGTCACTTTTTATGAATTAAATACCATGAGAAAAATTTTTATAAACTTACCTTTCCTTAAACTGTCTCTCTTTTGGCATCCTATTAAACACGAAAACCCTTTCAATTAAGCATGCCTACACAGCGAAAACAGTACTGTTTTTGACTTGTAAACGTCATTATAACAACGACGTTAGTTGTTTTCAAGACTAAACTTTTGCTACTTATGCTCAATGGAGACGACCTTTGTCTTTTTTTCAGAATGGCCAATTCGATCAAGCTGTAAAAGAAGAGACTTTATAAACCGATGCTGCATCAATTTTGTATTGCCATTAATGGAGTTGAAACACGTTTTTGACCCCTCTCTTGTTTTAAGCAACGAACGACGCAATAGAAATCCAATTAAAGTACACCAATTGCTTCCTCAACTTTATCACATACCAAACCATCATTTCAGTAGATATTTTATAACTTTAAACCATTTGCTCAAATAAAAATTAATTTTTATTTATCCATGCTAAACTTTTGTTGAGCAGTATATGTTTGTGGTTCAAAGGAATGGACCTTTTAAGTGAATTGTGTCATAACGCAGGGCTCACCCTGCCATTAGCCATTGTAGCCATTTGCTACTAATATGTAGAGGGGCTACAAGTATAAGTCATTGGCTAAAAGTACAGTCTATTTGGTTCAAAAATTACATATTTGCGAAAAAGCGTATTTTGATCAGCTTTTGGATTTTCCAATATTGCTTTTATTACAATCCATCACACATTGTTATTGTGCCATATTTTACTCTTTAGGTGCTGGATTTTTTCAATACCATCAGAGTGTCAAACAGTTTGGATCCAAATCAGGCTCAACCTTTTGTCAGGCCTGATCTTGGTCCAAACTGTTTGCAATGGTTATTAGCAGACAACAAAAGTCCCCCCCTAGAAGGCAAAGTGTTAAATACAAAACAACTTGTTGATACTTCTTTCTGGCTAAAACCTTGGCTAAAGTTAATTTCATTTGGCTCCAACTTTTTCCATTTGGCTAAAATGTTGGCTACAACACATTCTGAGCCAGGGAAGGCCCTGTAATGGACAATTGTACAAAGGAATAACAGGAAAATGACCGTAGTCCTAAAATTCTTTTGTAAAAAGTCCATGGTAAAATTTTTTTGGGATCCACAACATAGCCATGCTATATCCAAACCTGTGTTATATAACAAGGTGTGTTATAAAGGGACTGCAGTGTATAGACATATTCTAAATATCTGCTAAAAAAAGCCTGGAATATCAAAGAGAAGATTGCAGCATATAAAGGATGGTTAACTCTTTGCCCCCCTAGTGCCGTCTGCTGATAACCTTTGCAAACAGTTTGGACCCAGATCATGCCCGACAAAATGTCGGGCCTGATCTCGATCCAAACTGTTTGACACTCTGAATGTATAACTGAAAGAATTTTTCCAAAAAGTTGATTTTGAAAAAAAATCAGCAGACGACAAAAAAGCATGCAAAATTACCCAGTAGGCAAAGAGTTAAACACTTTGTCACATATTCTTTGGCTTTCTGGGTAAAAAAGACATAATGTTTCATGTGAATCTTCTGCCAGCAGACGATTCATGATTTACATGAAAAACAAGCCTTATTTGTCTGTTTTTTAAAGCAATGACAAAATTTAAACATTAAAACATCAAATACTTGCAGCAGAAGACTTTTTCAATTTATTTAGCTGCTTTAAATCACAAAATAAG
Source organism: Loripinus fragilis (assembly GCA_964019695.1). Taxonomy (NCBI): domain Eukaryota; kingdom Metazoa; phylum Mollusca; class Bivalvia; order Lucinida; family Lucinidae; genus Loripinus; species Loripinus fragilis. The sequence continues at coordinate 76,966,267 of OZ026518.1, forward strand.
GCTCAATATTTCATATGAATTTTGACAATTTAAGTGAACTGTCAAACCATTTTAACAAAATTTGTTGTCTGGAGCAGTCATGATACACTGGATTTAACTCATTTTAACTCATCAGTTAACAGTATCGCGTCTCGTGGATAAGGCTATACCATTGGATCACCCGAGACACTTCTCGTCGTGGGTGATCTGATGGTATGACCTCATCCACTTGATGTGATACAGTACGCCAAATCAAGTTACTATTATATCAATGGAAATCTCATGCCATGACTCAAATTACAATAAAATCTGTCTTAAGCGGCCACTTAAAAATAGACAAAACAAAGGTGTTAATGGAAAATGGTAGCTTAATGTAGGTTGAAAGTATAGCAGAATGCTCCACTTGGAGCATTCTGCAATACCTTTGACCTGCATTAAGCAATAATCAGTCTTGAAAACCATTTTTTGGTCTTCATTTTGAGTGACCGCTTAAGACAGGTTTTAGTGTATGTTTATTTCTTGAATATCAAGTAGCCTCTCTCAGCTTGTCATATTTCTTGATTCTCTTGCCTCTGGCATTCTCCCATACATTGAGCTCTTTTGTAGAGAATATATGTTTCATGATTTCCCTGAGAAATATATCACAGTCACCAAATACTCTGGAGCCATTCGGTTCCCCTGAAGCTGTTTTCCTACCAAACTGAATATCTACAGGAGTTTCTTGCCTAAAAAAATAAAATTTATTAATTAACCCTTTCCCACCATTGACGATGAACTTTGTCTGCTCTCATATGCTTATTTATTATATACATGAAAGAAATACACCTGACACAACCCCCTTTCCAACTCGAAAATACAAAATCTTGTATCACCCTACTAGGGTGATATTTATCCGTATCACCATCCTCCATGTTTTACCCACCTCAGAAGCATAAAACCCAGCACCTGACGGCGAACTGCAATCTGAGCGAGAACAAAACACTAATCGCCAAAATCACAACCCACTCTATTTGATGTTTTGTCAATTAGCCTTAATTACTTTTTCCCCATTAAAGAAAAGGAACTTAACAAGATAAATGCATTTTCCTCCTCTGCTGAACATGTTTACACAATGTGATGTCATCAAAAATTTGGCGCAACGTTATTTGCTACGGTGTTGCAACGTCACGTCCCACGGTATCAATTTTATATTTTTGTTGCTTTTATCACTGAAATGGAAGTGTTTGTTGTTTTTTTATGTAGGTATATAATAAAAACATTATTACTTAGTAACTTGATCTGATGGGTCGGATCACGTCTCATGGGTGCGCCAGGAACGTCCAGATCAGACTTGACTTCCTCTTGTGTGATCCGATGTTCCTGGCGCAGCCACTCGACGTGATCCAACCCATCAGATCAAGTTACTAAAATAATAATGTGTATGTATTTTGGTTGCCAATAGTGCAACCAATATGGACCCTGATCAGACTGCAGTTTGTTTAGGGCTCATGATGTTTGCTTACATGGTAAAAGTATTCTGCAGCACATTTGAATATATGCAGCAGATATAATAAGCAGACAACACTTTCAGGACTAAAAATGGCAGGATAATGGTTAAAGCAAAACTTAACATTAACACATGTAAGCCTAGAGCTTTTTGATGAGACATAAGCAAACAAAACCCAGCCATACCAGATCAGACACCTCAAAACCCTCTATTCCCTGTGCTGTATGTCCGAAGCTTTATGTTATTAAAGGCCCTGCTTGATTAAGTGCTATCAATTAGATTAAAAAAAAAATATTTTCTATTTTTAAATGTGTTTTTAAAATTACGCTTACAGCTTTTCATGAAAAAAATATCTATTGTTACATATATTTACTATAAGAAATTTGATTAAATAGGAATACTTTTCATTATCAAAATGACCCAGAATTCAATATTTTAGTGAATTTCTATATTGATGCACATTTTTTTCCTCATTGGGTTTTGGGGAGTCTGTGACTCAATATCCTGCATCAGGGAAAACCATGAATTTGGTTGAAACTAGAAGTGTCAGAGAATCTGACTATAGCCCCGCTGCAGTGCCTTGCATGCAGTAAAAGGCGAGAGTGTCTCAGGATATCGAGTGGTAACGTAATTCTGACATCAATCAAGGGCCATAACTCTCTTAAAAATTTGCGAAAAATGACAGCTAACAATCCTAACGTAGATCTTGGTCAGTATAAATAGTTATATAAAGTTTGGTCAAAATCTGTCCATTTGTTCTCAAGATATTGAGCAGAAAGGATTTTTTTTTAGTATCAAGGGCCATAACTCTGGTACAAATGTGCGAAAAATGATGTGTAATAATCCCAACGTAGATCTTGTCAATAAGAATGCATATATAAAATTTGGTGAAAATATGTCAGTTCTCAAGATATTGAGCTGAAACGAAATTTCAGCGAAAATCAAGGACCATAACTCTGGTACAAACATGCGAAAAATGGCGTGTAACGATCAAAAGCTAGATCCTGCCAAGACGAATGCATAGATAAAATTTGGTGAAATTCTACCGAATGGTTCTCAAGATATTGAGCGGAAACAAAATTTTGGCTTAAATAAAGGGCCATAACTCTGGTACCAATTTCCAAAAACTGATGTGTAACAATCCCACACTAGATCTTGTCAATATCAATGCATATATAAAATTTGGTGAAAATATGTCTAGTAATTCTCAAGATATTGAGCGGAAAAAATAAAGGGCCATACCTCTGGTACAAATTTGGGAAAAATGATGTGTAGCAATCTCAAGCTAGATCATGTCAATATCAATGCACATACAAAATTTGGATAAATTCTATAAAAGATTTCTGAAGATATTGAGCGGAAACAAAAATTATATGACGGACAAGCGGACGGACAAACGGACGAATGGAATGACAGACGACCCAAATCCTATATAGCCCCCCCCCCCCCTTTTTCAAATAATCAAACACTTTGCTTTCACTAGTTATGCTTCACCTGTTACATATAACCAATCTCCTCATATCCTTCATTTTCTTGACTAGGTCAGAGGCAGGGGTCACCTGTAGAGTGGTACCAAGACACAGCATTACATCACATTGCTTCGAATTCTTTTTGGCCCTGTCAAGGATGTCCTCTCCAAGTAAATCCTTGAAGTTTATGATTGTATCCATGAGGTAGCCACGACAACCCTGCAAGAATGCGTAGACTTTCAAAGAATGCTACTTTCACAATATACATTATTTTTCATGATTTACTCTCATACCATTTCTTTAACTCTTTCCATGCTAGCGGCGACTTCTGTCGTCTGCTGATAACCTTTGCAAACAGTTTGGACCCAGATCAGGACCGACAAGATGCCGGTCCTGATCTGGATCCAAACTGTTTGACACTTTGATCATGTTCCTGAAAGAATTTTTGGAAAAAGTTAATTTTGAAAAAAGTCAGTAGAGGACAACTAAAGCATGAAAAATTACCCATCATGTAAGGTGTTAATGCTAAATTTCTCAAATGGAATATTTCAGAGGGTGATCTGGACTAACCAATCCTGGTTATCAATTATATATTTCCCAAAAAGCAAACAGATAGTCCCTGGTCAGGCTGCTCCTCCATCAATTTGATGCTGGGTTTCACAAGTGCAATTCATATCGATTCTTTTAAAACACATAGCTTACTTCTGTCTACACATAAACTTTTAGGTATCTATGCTTAAAATTTTCACTGCAGGCAGGCCCTGAGGTTATAAAAAAATCATGCTCAACTCAACTGAGCATGAAATTTCAACTGCTCATCAAAACTAAAATGCTGAAAAATAAATACTTTTCTTGCTTTCAAACTCTCAGATGTTGCATTTATCATGCTAACATTTATGAGCAGGATAAATTTACATGCTCAGCTGAGTTGAGTATGAACAAAGTTTTATAACCTCGAGGCCTGAACTTTCTCCACTACTCACCTTTTTATCACATTTTCTGCCAGTCCTGTGACTTAAACCACATCTATCACATTTCTTTGCATGAGGTGGTTTATCCACATTTGATTCACCATAATCCTCCATCTCTTCAAAATACTGGCTCCCCACATCGTCCATCACATAAAACTTTCTGTCATACTCTTCGCCACATAGAGCACATTTTTCAACGAACACATTTCCATGAAGCTCAGATATTTTGTCCTTGGGGATGCCAGATAAACGGTGTAGACCATCACCATTCTGACTAATGACGTACTTGAGGTAGCCTGCCTCCATCAGTTTAACCAGAGCCTCGTGTGTATAGGTTGGGCGTAACTTCTCGTAGGGAACTCCCTCTTCTGCAAAATATATAGTTTGCTCTAAATAACTATAAAAAAACTTTTTCAAGCTAAACTCAACTGAGCATGAAATTACAAATGCTCACAATAGCTAAACCACTAAAAAAATATAAAGATTTTTCCTGCTTTAAACACTTAGCTGTTGTATTTATCCTGCTAATAAATGTTAAAAAAGCCAACAATTGTTGGCATTTTAACATTTATGAGCAGATTAAATTTCATGCTCAGCTTGAGTTGAGAACGAAAAGTTTTATATTCTCAAGGTCAGATTAATTCAAGAAAATTTGGAATCATTACAATCAAACTAATAAGTATGCCTGCTCTTATTAGGACACACTGAATTATTTATAAATTTAAACTACTATATCAACTTCTAGTTTCCAGCCAGTCCAGTAGTGCAATTTCATTTCATTATTAATATGGATTCCACAGGTTAAGATAAACAAAATATTTCAGCGTAAAATTGTAAATATTTTCTTACGCATAATTTTAGCATATGTTTTGGGTGCTCAAAAGAACCGTCTCATTGAGACGGTTCTTTTGAGTACCCACAACATATGTTTTGGTTGAGAAATAAGAACATTATTTTTCTGTCAAGCGCTCTTAGCTAAAGTCCTGGTGAACAAAGTTTTGGGTCTGATTATTGGTCCAAACTGTTTGACCCTCTGATGGTATTCTTGAAAAATTCAAAAATGACAAAAAGCATGCACAATTTCCCAACATGCAAACGTTTTTTATCAATAAACCTCTCATATTGACTGCATTATTGCACCTTGCCTGATAAACATTGTCTATATCACGGCATGTGCCTTTATCGGGTCATGATGACGTTGCACTTTTTGAATGACGTCGCTAATGACACTGACTCAACTGATGTCATAATTGCTTGTTTTAAGAGTGAATCAGTGGGAAAACTGATAAATAAAATACCAGGTTTGCGTCTTTTGATATCAAATTTACCAGGCTTCGCTTTGAGAACGCATGTTAAATCGCTCAGCAAGCCTCGTGATGTCAACAAGCGTTCTCAAAGCCTTGCCTGGTAAACTTGATATCAAAAGACACTCACCTAGTATTCTCTATATATTTACCCACCTTCTTCCTCCTCCGAGTCCTCCACACTCTCGTCCAGTTTGGCTTTTTTGTTCAAAGGCTCATCTGAAGTACTAGCAAACACAGAGTTTATGTCCACCTTGTAATTCTGGTCCTCTTCTGTCCATTTACCAGCCTTACCTCTATAGTCACCAATACCAGCTGAGGTGGATATACCAGCACCTTCAAATACATGTAACATAGGACAGAAAGTTAGTTTTCTTAAAATCTGTCAATTTCTACCCATTTCTATTCTTTTTGCTAATTGCTTCTTCAATGAAAATCAAACACAAATTTTATGCCTGTTTGTAGTTACAGGTACATGTGTATAGCAAAAACTATTATCCAAAGGTTCAATAAATACTCACCATACTGTTACAAAATCATTAAATTACCTGGGGCTGCCTACATATTTTCAAAAATTAATGCCTGATCAGATTGCTCCTAAGAAAGCAGACTGATCTAGATCCATAGTTAGCAATATAGGCTACCAAAGTACACAAGCAAATTAGAGAGCCAACCAATTTTATCATGAATGGGGGGACAGGGTTAAATTATGCTCACAGATCAGCACCCTTGTTTCAATTTGTCTACGAAAAGAAAGCAGTTAGCAAAACTCTGTACAATACAGGACTTTTGTTAAGGGTGCGTAACGAAAATTTAATTTTCTTATTTCTCATCCAAAACACATGTTGTGGGCACCCAAAAGAACCCTCTCAAAGAGACATTTTTTTTGAGCACCCAAAACATATGTGAAAACTGAGGGGTAAGAAAATATTAACATTTTTACGCTGAAAATTTTTGTTTATCTTAACCTGTGGTATAGGGATCACACATGCTTTTTTATGCATTAATATTGATTTTGCAGGTCCTGAGGAAGTTGTCTTAACACAAGAGGCCACTAGGCCAAGTGTTTCATATCTCTTCTGTGGGACCCGACAAGTCTTAACATGTGTGATTGTTATTCTTGCATTTTACCTGATTCCACACCAAAATCGAAATAACACATCAGTTAAATAGTATGAATAGTCTTTGTTCTTTACAAAATGGTGTAAGCTTGCAAGCTTTTGAACATCACCACGTTGTCATGTCATTGCTGCGCAAAACCTTTTCAAGAAAAATCCTCGCAATGTTATTCTGTGAAATTTCAAGCAAGCAAATCATTGCTCATTTTAAGAATTGTCAAGTTTTACATGTAATCCATGTTCAAACAGCATGTGAACCTTATGATTTGAACAAAGATTTTCGATCATTTGACAATGTCTTCTTACAGCTTTGAGCAAAGGTATTAATGCAATAATGTATTCTTCAAATCTGCATGCACAGCTATCAAACAATGTAAGTTTCTGGTACTAGTCTACTTCTACAACCATAATTTATGTGTATGAGCAGTCAAGCCTCTCGCAAGACTGTGCAACAATGTCTAAGCTTTCACTACAAGCAGTATAAATGATAACTTTTCCAGAACATTATTATAAAATTGCACATAACATGGTAGAAAGTTCAAAATTTCCAAAATCCTGAACTTTCGAAATTCCAATCTTAAAACATGCAGTATGCCCACTAAATAGTCTCAATTTCAAGTTTAAATGGTCAATTGTCCTTTTATAAAGACTGAAAATAAATCAGAGAAGCTATTATGATCTCCCTAGTTCAGCATTTTGAGTTCAGGAATAATCCTGAAAACTTTCACCCATGTGTGTATGAGCAGTCAAGCCTCTCGCAAGACTGTGCAAGCATGTCTTAGCTTTCACTACATAGAGTATAAATGGTATCTATTGCAGAACATTTTTAGGCCTACAAAAAAATACCTGTGTTTAGGGTAACCCAACCTACCTAAATTTACTGGTTAAACCTAGAATATTGTTAGTTTTCTGGAAAAAGCATAATTTTATGCATTTTGAAAGGCAAAATTGTATTTTTTCCAGAAAAAAAATAATAAAAAAAATATGTGTGTGCCTACCCTACCTAAACTTTTCAGACCCGTTACCAGAAACACAATTATTTTTTTTCTTGGCCTTACCAGTAAAAGCAACACAATGTTTGGCCTCTTTGATCCAATCAGCTACTCTCCTTGCCTCCTCAAGAACAGTCTCAAGGCTGTCAAATTGTTCTGGAGCCTCAGAAGCCACTCTCAGTAAAGCCTTTTCTTCTTTAACCATTACTACTGCACCAGGTTTTGGCTTGGTTACTCTGGAACTGCAGAGAAGATAAACCATATAGGTTAGCTCATGAGATTTTTTTTACTAATCCCAATGGCGTAGCCAGAACGCTCAAAAAGTTACGCACATCAAATGGAGACTACTGGATCAAGCAATGATTCTCTTAAGCTCATGTTATTTTTTACTACTCACAATGGCCTAGCCAGAACGCGTATAAAGTTACATACATCAAAGGGAGACTACTGGATCAAGCAATGATTATCTTTAATTACATCCCTTTTCAAAATGGGTACTTCTCTTAAAGGAAAGAATTTGCTCCCTGAGGGAGCAAACTCAGGAGCAAATTCTTTCCTTTAAGAGCAGTTATATATTCTATGATGAATCACTTTTACTAGTATCACATTGGGTGACCTCCCATGAATGTTACTACATTGTTTTGTATTTTTATTATGCACATGCGTAACTGCGTAATGGGAGCTTTGCCAATGAATCCAATAGGCCTCAAGTGAGTCTTTAATTTTTGCATGCTGGGTATTTTTTCATGCTTTTCTTGTCGTCTGCTGACTTTATTCAAAATAAACTATCAAAAAAATATTTCAGGAACACTATCAGAGTGTCAAACAGTTTGGATCCAGACCAGGACCGACATTCTGATCTGCAAAGGTTATCAGCAGACAACAGAAGTTGCCGATAGCAACCTTGGAAATAGTTAAACATGCATGCAAAATTATCAAGCACTTTAGCAGGGTTAAAGCTGAATTTTAAACCTGCACCTTCAACTATTCAATGTTCTTTTTTAGGCATCATGCTAGCAGTGAAGGCTCTGACTTGATTGCAGATGTGCGGGCTCAACTGATTCATGTGAGAAATACAAAAAATCTCATGTATTATTATATTATCTCATAGGTAAATATGTCAAATAATTGATATAGTACAGTCATGAATCTACCAGTGTGTAGTGATGGAACTATGAATAGGCATATTTCTCGTTCAATAAATTCAATATGTATAATCCTCTATTTATACAACTGTTTAACAATGGTACATGCAGAGATGACAGCACACATCATAATCTGTATGGTCTGAGCATGAAAAATGACAATGTACATTACCTACCTGCAAAGTTTGAGAAGAGCCTCCCAGCACTGTACATGAAACTCTGCCTCACCATTGCTCTTCCAGTTCACTAAGAACTTCTCCTGAATCTGTAAAACCAAATAAAAACAGGCCTCCAGATAAGAGAGCATACAGTAATACTAAAACCTGTGTAAAAACGGCCACTCAAAAATAGACAAAACAAAGATCGTAATGACAAATGGTAGCTTAATGAAGGTCCAAAGCATTGCAGAATGCTCCCCCTTGGAGCATTCTGCAATATTTTTGCCCTGCATAAAGCGATAATTAGTCTTGAAAAACATTTTTTTTTCTTTTTTGAATGGCCGTTTTACACAGGTTTTACTGTACTTAGAAATCATTTTTCTTATTGTTCAGCCAAGACAAATGTTGTGGGTATTCATAAGAACTGTCTCGACCAGATGGTTATTTTGAGCACCTAAAGAACATGTTGAAACTAATAGAAAATAAAATAATCACAAATTCACGATCAAAAAACTAAGCTTATCTGGACCTATGAATGGCCCAGCTCATGAGATTTTGGCATATGCACAAGGCCGTCTATAAATGCACATGTATGTTGTTGATGCATCCACAGGGCTTGAGGTCTAAATTTTAGCCTGAGTCTTCATCTACATCCACATGGGTGTAAGTTCAAAATTTCCAAAATCCTGAACTTTTGAAATTCAAATTTTAAAACTTGCAAGATGGCTATAAAATGGATAATTTAAAGTTAAAATGATCAATTGTGTTTAGATAATCTGAAAACTAATCAAGGAAGCTACATGTATTATAATCTCCTTAATTCAGCATTTTGAGGCTGACTTTCTATGGAAAATCAGCCTCAAAATCTCGAACTCAGGATTAATCCTGAAAACTTTCACCCATGCATCCATAGTGTGAGTATGCAAACAGGGAGGGCACATTTGAGCACACTAGCCTGAGCCCTTGTTGCTCAACAATGTGATAAGTTCAAAATCCCATGTGCCGGCCAAAATATTTTTCCCTGCATAGTTTCTGATCCAGTTTTACATATAGCTCAAAAGTACTGTTGTTTATGAAATTATATTTCTGCTATTTGAGGGAGCACAGTGGCTCAGTAGTAGAGTGTTTGACTCGAGACCGAGAGGCCGCGGGTTCGAGCCTCGCCGGCGTCACTGCATTGTGTCTTTGAGTAAGACACATTTATCCTTGCTTAGTACTGGTTCAACCCAGGAGAACCCTACCTGACATAACTGAAAGATTGTTGACTAGGACGTAAAGAATCAAATCAATTATTTCTGCTATTTTCCCCTAACTTCCTCCTAATATATGTACAGTAGTTTTAAGAGTGAGCTTTATTTAGCTGTTTAAATCTAAGTTAGTAAATGTACAAAAAATGAAACCTATGCATTGCAAGTGGTTGCAGTTACTAATACCTTCATCGCAGGAGCTGAAACAAATACACTTTGTTCCAAATCCTTATCTAGAACTCTACCTGGTATTATAGCACAGTAAAACATGTTTTAAGGGGCCACTCTAAAAATTACCAAAAGTGGCCCTGGGGTTTCAATACTTATTATCACTTAATACAGGTCAAATGTATTACAGAATGCTCCAAGGGGAGCATTCTGCTATACTTTCGAGCTGCATTCAGCTACCACATGGCTTTGTTTGTCTATTTTTGAGTGGCTGCTTAAGACAGGTTTTACTGTATATGCAGTATCAGGCCAGAGGATGTGGCCACAGTAAGGTCAAGAGAGCTAACGGCAAAGCTTGAAGACCTTGACCTCATTTTGAGAGAGAGAGAAGGCTTTGCTGGTTTGGACATATGAAGCATTCTGGTGGTGCAGTGATATACAGCTTGATGGAAGGCGTGGGCCATGGAGGCCCAAGGTGACATGGAAGAAATTGACAGAGACACCCAAGAAATAAACACCTAAAGATGCTATATGTGCAGCTAGTCACTAGCCAGCTACTGGGAAGCGGGGTCCACTGATGTGGATGATACCCCTGCACCTGCACATTTACCAAAAACATGATGATGATGATGATGATGATGATGATGATGATGATGATGATGATGATGATGATGATGATGATGATGATGATGATGATGATGATGATGATGATGATGATGACGACGACGCCGCCACCGCCGCAGACGATGACGCCGACGACGATGATGATGATGCATAGATTGGCAGGCTGGCCTGTCTTTGTTGATCCTATGCAACAAAATTAGGTTTTCTCGAGGCCTTTAGTTAAGAAATCTTGCCAAATAAGTATGTTTCTTATTTCTTGTTGTAGTGGGTACTCAATTTGGCAGTTCATTTGAGCACCCAAAACATATGTTAAAACTGATGGTTAAGAAAATATTTACAATTTAGGCCTTCAGTTAAGGGTGCGTACCAAAAATCATTTTTCTTATTTCTCAACCAAAACATATGTTGTGGGTACTCAAAAGAACCGTCTCAATGAGACGATTCTTTTAAGTTTCCAAAACATATGTTAAAACTGATGGGTAAGAAAATATTTACAATTCAGGCCTTTGGTTGAGTGAGTACCAAAAATTATTTTTCTTATTTCTCAACCAGAACATATGTTGTGGGTACTCAAAAGAACCGTCTCAATGAGACGGTTCTTTTGAGCACCCAAAACATATGTTAAAACTGATGGGTAAGAAAATATTTACAATTCAGGCCTTTAGTTAAGACTGTGTACCAAAAATTATCTTTCTTATTTCTCAACCAAAACATATGTTGTGGGTACTCAAAAGAACCGTCTCAATGAGAGGGTTCTTTTGAGCACCCAAAACATATGTTAAAACGGATGGGTAAGAAAATATTTACAATTTTCCGCTAAAAAAGTGTGTTTATCTAAACCCATGCAATTTTCCGCTCACAAAATTTGTTTATCTAAACCTGTGTTTCTCTTACCTTTTTCTGCAGCTTTGACCTAGGTAAAACAGTCTTTACTTCAACTCTTGCATCTAAAGCAGCTTTGTCTTGACAAGTTTTGTATGAACAAGTAACATGACGGTCAGCCATTCCGAAACACCTACTTTTTCTGACCTGTCAGTCAACACTCCTGTATACAAAAAGACAATATATGTATACTTCAACTTTGACACAGGCCTCCAGATAAGAGTGCATAATCAAAAATTTAATTTTGAAAATATGGAAGGCGCATACGGAAGATGAAGATAAAGATTGTTTACCGATGAAACACCAAAAGTGACAATCATTCACCAGGACATGATGTATAACAACCATGCAACCAGCAGGTTAGCAAAGAGGTAGTTCATGAACTCGAATTTTGAGATATAGCTGTCATGCAAATATAAACAATTTGCAGTAGAGTGTCAGGAATTTTAATACTGATTGGCAGTTTGGGATGTTTAAAAGAGGTAAAGACAAGGGACATGATACTTGGAAAATGTAAATTTCCAAATAGCTTTCATTATTCAGTAATATATGTTGTAGGTACACATTGGAATTGCCTCTTTGAGGCAATTCCAATGTGTAAATACAACATATGCCTTTTCAATAAATGAGTTTTTCACCATAAGCTTTTTTTAAACAAATTCTCAACCGCTTTAATTTATTCAAAGAAATGAGCATGTAGAAATGAACAACTTTTCATGTAGTTTGTCATGCACCTGGATGACAATAATCAGGGCTCACCCTGCCATTAGCCATTTTCTACTAATAATGTAGAGTGGCTACAAATATAAGTCATTGGCTAAAAGTACACTCTAGGTGGTTCAAAAATTACATTTTTGCGAAAAAGTGTATTTTGATCAGCTGATTTTCCAATATTGCTTTTATTATTCCTTCACTATTCATTATTTTGCCATATTTACTCTTTGGATACTGGATTTTTTCAATACCATCAGTGTGTCAAACAGTTTGGATCAAGATCAGGCCTGACGTTTTGTTAGGCCTGATCTGGGTCCAAACTGTTTGCAAAGGTTATCAGCAGATGACAAAAGTTGCCATTAGCTGGCAAAGAGTTAAATACATACTACTCTCTGGCTAAAACCTTGGCTAAAGTCAATTTCATTTGGCTCCAACTTTTTCCATTTGGCTAAAGTGTTGGCTACAACAAATTTTGAGCTAGAGTAAGCCCTGCGATAGCAGACTGTCTTTTTTATTCTGGCAGCTTAACTTGAGATGTTTCATGGGAGTATACATGTATTGCTAAACTGCTAGTTGTGTGGTTGCGATGATGATGGACACTTCTGACCTAGATAAAAAAAAGGAAGTAGCTACAGGTACGGGCCCGTACCCCTAGACTACCATTCTAGAGGTACGGTCCCGTATCTCTAGTCTCCGAGTCTAGGGATACGGGCCCGTACCTGTAGACAGTCCACTGTGGATTGGCTAGGGGTACGGCTCTAAAATTTCAATACATGTATAATGTTGTAACTTATTTTACCTTTTGAGATGTATAATCCAACAATAAATCTAGTTCCAAATTAAATCCATTTCGAGGAAAAGGGATGTACTGAGGTAAAGATAATATACTTAATTCATGGCTAAATCACTAATAATTGCTCATAAGAAAGGCTTACATAGCCTCCACATCATGCACATATGGAAGGAAACGGGCAAACACGTAAACAGAAATTTACATTGTTTCTCTCTTTCCATTTCCTCATGCTTTAAACTTATTTTCGTTATTTCACTGTACCTTGTGTCAGCGTTGAACGACTTTTTTGGCATCCGACGTTGAGCTGTCTCCACTGCGACGATTGAGTAAACACTTAATAATCTTGGCATTTGGCAGAAAAAGTGTAAAATTGTTGCCCTATATGGACTTTGAGCCATTTTGACCAGATGACTTAGTATGTTTATGGAATGGTAATTTAATGGATGGATGCCCAGGTATTAACAGTGTTCAATCTAGAGCGCGCCATTGCGCCATTGACCCCTTTTAAAGGCAACTGGCGCAAGTTCGATGTCTACTGGGGCCGAAATGGCTCTTTGCGAATCCTGTGAGGTTCGAAAATATGCAACAATTTCAGCTAAAAAACGTAAAAATCGCCATAAAACATCGTGGTGAAAAGCAAATACAATTTTTACTTGGTTTCCCTTTAATTTAACACGGAAGTAGAGCTTTTAATGAAAAAGGGGAACCAATCTACTATGACTGTTAGCATACTGATCGTGCAACTACGATTTAAAAAAACAAAACAAAAAAAAACCCTTCCATTGCATTATATGGCCCCCTGGGTGTTGTGTCGTCTAAAGATCTGCAAACAGTCGTGGTTTGCTTCTTTTATTTTAACAGATAATTCCCCTGAAAGAGTTACATTTAAAACTTGTCCAGATAAATTTATCAAACAGCTAATAAAATAGCTAGCTTAGTAGTATACATCTGTGTATAAAATGGGACTCAATTGAGATGGAAAATTAAAGAGGTAAGATTTTACTTTGGCTATCTTCATCTTTCTTGTCTATCAGACCTGAAGGAGCTGGTACTTGGTGTAGGTTTCAGTAGTTCCAAGTACCCCACCCCCCTTCTTCAGATTTTCTATCTTACCCCCACTTTATGTTGGCCGGGGAAAAGGGCTGGGGGTGAACAAAAAATCATTATGTATAGGGGAACCCCTGCCCAATTTTTTTTTTCAGTCTGTTGACTTGGTCATTTTCAAGCAAATTCTATAAAGGGGGAGACCCTGCCCAAAATTGTTCAGGATGGGTTGGCCTCTAAAGTCATTATTCAAGCATTTTATTTGTGCTTCCCCCTTCCATTTTAATGGTTGCTGCAGGTAGTATACACCAAAAATATTTTCAAAATCAACAATTAACTAGGTATAATGTACCATGGACATTCTCTTTCTTATACCCATATACTATACACTGGGTATTTTTAAATATAATCAGTCTTATAAGTAATTTACTGTTTTATCACCTATTTATGTGAGGGCCCCTTCTTTTTCTAAATGACCCCCTATTTTAGGTTGGATGGGCCCGGTCGGCCCCCTTTGCTGCAATCCTAGATTGAACACTGTATTAACTGTGCCGTGGCGCAAGAAAAGCTGTCAGACAAATTTAAATAATAGAGCTGTGATGCGAGCATAGCGAGTAAACCTGTCTTTGGAGTTTCCATAAAGTGATATTCAGGCCATTCTGCTCAGATTGAAATTTTGTTCATAGCAAGACTAGATATGATACTTTTCAATAAACCTGTGAATCATATTTGCATGTGCGGATCCAGAAAGTTTGTCAGAGGGGGTCCAACACTGACAACATTTTGTTTTTTAGTTGATGGGATGGAGAGAGGATCGAAATGCCACTAGAAGTGGGCCATTATCGGCCTGCCAGCGAAATGCCATTTAAATGGCGTTTCGCTGGCGGGCTGATGATGGCCCATTATTAAATGCTGGATTGGTGGCTGTGGTTTTTCAGGGAATCCGGACCAGTATTGCTAAGGAACCCTATATTTTTGTAATTTTCCAGGGGGGGGGTCCAGACCCCCTGTCCCCCCATCTGGATCCGCACATGATTTGCACTGATCAGACTGCGCAGGCTGGTCTGTGTCTTTGTTGTTCGTAAATACCTAAGACAGGTTTTTCACGAGCGGGGCCCATTTAAAGTAAATTTGTGTTTCTTTGGATTATAAAAGAAGACAATAGTTGTGTATTCACTGCAGACGAGCAATTAGGGGGCGCTATAAAGAAAATATTTAATTGGTTTTTCGCATTTTATCCACATTTTTACCTTTACAATTGATCGCTGGCTCCCTTTCACCTGTCAAAGATGGCGACCAAACAGATATGAATTTTGTTGGATTAGATTATCTCAAACGGTAAAATGATCGACTGTTACCAAATATAGCTGAAATTTTAGAGCCGAACCTCTAGCCAACCCTCAGTGGACTGTCTACAGGTACGGGCCTGTATCCCTAGACTCGTAGTCTAGAGATACCCGACCGTACCTGTAGACTTGCTGTCTAGGGATACGGGCCCGTAGCCACTTCCAAAAAAAAAAACAGTGTTAGAGCATGATAGGAAAGATAGAAACATAGTTGATAGAAAGGCAGAAAAAAGTGTAGATTTATTCAATGCAATTCACTCTTCAGTCCCTAACCAATCTGGCTCCGAGTGGCAGCACCAGGACACACTTAGTCCCCCCCCCCCCCCCCCCCCCCCCCCAGCTAAGGACCTCATTAAAGCAACATTGACTTACATGACCGGCCCTTATAGTTTAATACCAAGGAAAGCTCTGTTTGAAGGATGTCAAACTGGGAGCTTCAGCTCCATTGGCTGGTAAAGAGTTCCAGTGACAAACAGAGCGAGGGAAGGAGCTAAAATTGTATTATTCTGGACTAGCATTTCAGAAAGCTAATACTTGTTTAAACTTTCCGAGAAATCATCGAACCTGTTAGCCAATAAGTAATAAAAGTAACCACAAACTCAATTTATTGGCTTAGAGAGCCATGCACACTTACTAATGCATCAGATATTGTCTCTCGGACTCAAATTTTGCTAATTCATCACAATATTTCAATTGTGAAATATAAACATCAGTGTCATCAAACGCTTTCAAAAGCACGAAGACTAGCCGTACGTATCTCGTGTTTCTGCTCACATCTCTACACCTGAGCCGAGACCTATACAGGTGGTTCTCACAACTCTTAATTCTCGATATAGATACAAAAAAATACAGATTGGACCCATGTTAATCAATGAACAGGAATGAGATATCCTGTTAACTACCACATTTTAACACTTTTGGCCCCTGAAGGTTGGCCGGTACGTAGAATCACTGGAAATCATTTTTCACCCGAAACCACCGAAACATTGAAAGTATTCCGTTTCCTTGCAAATCTAAGGCGAAGTTTTTGTGCCAGTAAAATACAAATAAGTCCCCTCCCCCAGTTGCTCAGGCTGATATCCGTTCTAAGGCGGTGGTTCTGAATTGTTGCTGATTCATTGTTTATTGTTGCTGCCATTGGTTGTGGGGGTTCTTTGTTTGGTCCTTGTTTTGATATGCAGTTCTTAGTGTCCTCTCTAGTTAAGCAATCATCTTGATTGGAAAGAGAGAGAGGAATTACGGACAACTCGGACCAAAACCAACTCGGCCCATGTCAACTCGGCCCACAT
The DNA here is from genome assembly GCA_964019695.1 of Loripinus fragilis. Classification (NCBI taxonomy): domain Eukaryota; kingdom Metazoa; phylum Mollusca; class Bivalvia; order Lucinida; family Lucinidae; genus Loripinus; species Loripinus fragilis. The sequence goes on from OZ026518.1 coordinate 76,982,996, forward strand.
AAAACTCGGCCCATGCCAACCGGCCCAAGTTTATAAGACAACTCGGCCCAAATTCATAAGACAACTCGACCCGTATATTTTTGAAGTACATACGAGTTGCATGCTCATGTAGTATACATGTATAAGCAGTGGCGGATATAGTTTGGGTTCAAGGGGTTCCCCCTCCATGCCCCCCCCCCCCTCCGTTTTTAGATATCCTATGAAAATGAAATAATTTGGTCTCGATGGGACCAAATTATTTCATTTTCATATGACACGCGCATGTATGCCTCGACATGCACGCGGATGTATGTTTTGACATTATCTCTGTACATGATTATGCATGTTTTAAATAACCCTGTAACCTGTATGTCTTTTAGTTTGCCGCCTATACATGTACATGTATGTCTATCCGTCTGCCTGTGCATGAACATTCATGTGCCTGTCTGTACATGCGTATGTGTATGTACTTACGCACTTACGTATGTATTGGTCCCATGTGCGGATCCTGTATTCTGGCCATCCATTGAAAATTGTAAACTGATCAATTTAGGAGATTAGCATGTTTGGACGAAGTGTCAATTGATGCATGTTCAGATGACGGCATTTTTGTTCTTCCAGAGGCATTCGAAATTCCATTAAATTTTTCCTTTTGTTTTTTAATTGTTTCATTACAAGCAATCTCTTTTTCGTCACTTATCTTTGAAACTCATTTACGAATGTCAAAGTGTTCATAATGTCTGAAGTGTTGTTACTTATCCCATCGACGAGCAGATAATGATCAGACGAGCCTGCGCATACGCGCAGTCTCGTGAGAGCCGTCGCAGAGTATGGAAATATGGATTTATGCTTTTAGCCTCGCACCATTTTTTTTCACATTTTAATATGTAATTTGGCAAACAGTGAAGACCCAGAAGAAAGAAATGCCGCATGATGCGTCATTTCATGAGGGTCCACACTGCTTGCTAGTACCTAGACGGTCTTTTGAGAGATAAAAAGGAATTAGGCCTATAGTATGCTCAGACCAGTTAGGTTGCGAATTTACGTGTATGCTCATTTGAACGTGCAGTATATTGACTATAACAGCGTGGCCTCTTACGACACTTGTCATTTGTGTCTGCGCTGTTAACGTTGATAAAATTCAGTATGCACAAACGGGTAAGGATACTTGCTTCTTAGGCTAACGTGAAGGGGCGAATTTTTCAGTCACATACTTCAATCCCTCTAAAATGTGGGACGAGTTGTCTATTTATAAAACTTAAATTGGGCCGAGTTGACATGGGCCGAGTTTTGCATCTTGGGCCGAGTTGGCATGGACCGAGTTGGTTTTGGGCCGAGTTGTCCTGCACCCGAGAGAGAGAGAGCTGGCTGCTTTACTTAAATTGTCTTACTAATGTCTTGTGACTGATATTGTTCTGTGACTCTTCCGCATGGTGCCGTCGGTTGGTCTGCAGTGTGTGATTGTGGTGTTTCCTGATCATACTGCTCACATACTTTTTTCTTTAGCTCTGACTGGCTGTGAGTTCTTTGCTATGTTAATTGGTGTATTCGTTTTCCTGTGTGATACATAGCTTGTAATGAAAGTAAGTAAGGGTGCAAAGATCAGGAATCGATACAATCAAGTACCACACATTTTTTTCTTGTTTTGACAACAACAGAATCTATCTAGCGAAGATTTGACGAGTAAAATGAATTTAAATAGTCAAATAAGATTTTTACCATTCCTCTCATAAACTTTTGCACAACAATTTATAGCATGGGTTTTAAGAAGTTAACCATGAATTTGTTCGTCCTGTGACGGTCGCACAAGAGAATCACAGTGTGTACGACAGTTTGATACAAGCAATATTATAGACAAATATTCCTTACTCCTCATCAAACCAAGACGACAGCGGAAAACATCCCCACATGACTGATTTGGGAACTGTTGACTGGGACGTAAAGCATTAACACAAACAAACATTGTACTACGTTTCAACCACATTGATAGCTCAGTTGGTAGAGCGTCCGCTTTCGGAGTGGGTGGTCCTTGGTTCGAATCCGGGCCACATCATACCGAAGGTGTAAAAATGGTACTAGCAGCTCCCTTGCAGCAATGCTGACGCTCGCATAATAAGGAATGTTCTTTGTTTTGCTGTGCGTTACATTGTGTCCGTTATAGTTTTGCAATCATCTCAATGGGAAATAGAGAGTTGGTTGCTTTGCTTTGTTTGTCTTCCTGGTGTCTCGTGTTTGTTGTGTTGCTCTTCCTCACCACGCCACGGGTTTGTCTGCAGTTTGTGATTGTGTTTTTTCCTGATCATACTCACTTACTATTTTGTGCTAGAAAGCTTGTTCCCCTGAAGCTGCGGCACCTTGTTGAACTTGTACTCCCAAGGAAACTAAGCTCTCCAGCAATGCAAAGCATTACAATATTAGTCTCTGGTGTATCTAAGCAGATTCTTGAGTTAGGGAAAGCAGCAGGCCCAGACAATATTTCTCCTCGCATTCTCAAGGAACTTCACAACGAAAAAGCTCTCATTCTTACAGATATTTTCAATACATCTCTCTCTGAAAGCATTGTCCAGACGTTTTGAAAAATGCAGATGTAACATCTACAAAAAGGTCCTAAATGTGAACCGGAAATCTACCGCCCGATCTCACTAACTTGTATCTGTTGCAAGGTCTTAGAAAATATTATCACTTCAATGTCCTATCTCATCCAAAACAATCTTCTATTTCACAACCTGCATGGGTTTAGGAGCAGGGTCCATTGTGAGACCCAGCTAATCCAGTTCTCTAAGGACCTGCATGACACATTGAACCAAGGAGGACAGACTGATGTCATAGCCATGTACTTCAGCAAGGCATTTGATAAAGTTGACCAGCAAAGGCTTCTGCTGAAGCTCCATCGACAGGGTATAAACACAATTGTGATTGCATGGATTAAGTCCTTCTTAACGGGTAGAGCGAAAAGTCTGATGCCTGTCCAGTGTTGCCTGGCTTGCCACAGGGATCCGTGCTTGGGCCCTGCCTGTTTCTCATGAACATTAACAACATGCCAGACTCAATCAAAAGCAACATCAGGCTGTTTGCCGACAACACCATCATGTACATTACCATTACAAATCACTTAGACTGTCAAGCCCTACAATCAGACCTTACCATTCTCGAATCCTTGGAGAGTGAATGGCTTATGGCCTTCAATCCTGAGAAGTGTGAAGTCATTAGGATCACAAAAAAGAAGAAAAACAGTACTTTTTGACTATAAGCTTCATGGTATCACACGTCAACGTACAAAAAAAATATCTCGTGCATCCAAATCTCAGATGATTTAGCATGGAGCAAACACATCAATCAGATGACTACTAAAGGCAACAATACTTTGAAATTATTAAAAGGAACATCCAAACAAATATCTGCAAAATTAAAGAGACAGTCTATAAAACTTATGCCAGGCCTTTATTAGAATATTCAGCAACAGTCTGGGATCCCTGGCAAAAAAAAATACATCAATCAAATAGAAATGGTAAATCACAGAGCTGTCCGCTTCATCTTCAACGACTATAATTTTACCAGTAGTGTTTCCTCCATGCTAAACCAACTGACACTGCCCACTCTAGAGAAACGCAGAAAAATTGCCTCTCTGAGTATGTTCTATTGTCTAGTAAGAATTCAATTTCCTGATTATCTAGAACCAACTCTAAGAAATCGATTTTCCATCCCGTACTCAAGGATTGATGCACACAGGCATTCATTCTCCCCAAGAACCGCAAGACTATGGAACGACCTACCCCTGCCTGAAAGTATTCTGAGCTGGAATTGATTAAATAATACCTTCACTAAAGCTCCCACAACACCAATCATTCATCAGTATCATAATAATCATTCACGCATAATATCATCTACCATATATTTTAGCCGTGTCAGTCTCACTTATTTCGTATTCTAATCAATTATTGTTTAGAGGGGGAATCTAAACAATAAATGATTATAGTACGAAATTAGTTGAAATTCCAATTTTCCTTTTTATCTATACATCTTTATTGATTGTCCTTTTCATGTTATATTCTGATTATTTTGACTAAAAAAATATTACCATTTTCACGCTCATTCTAGATGTGTTTGGAGTATCCGGCAGATACAGAGTAAGGCAGTTATAAAGTATTTGTAAAGATAATGTTCAAAAAAGGTTTTGCTGAGGCCTTTGACAAGGTTCCACACAGGAGGCTATTACACAAATTGGAATATTATGGGATTAGAGGATCCACCCACAAGTGGATCAACTCATGGCTCTCTGGGCGCACTCAACAAGTTGTTTTAGATGGCCAAGCCTCAGATCCAGTCCCAGTGCTATCCGGTGTGCCTCAGTGATCGGTCCTAGGTCCGGTCCTGTTCCTCATCTTCATAAACGATTAGTCGGATAACAACAGGTCTTCTGTTCGCCTGTTTGCAGACGATTGTGTCCTGTATAGGATTATACATTCACTTCAGGATTGTTTGACCTTGCAAGAAGACCTCACCAGCTTAGGACAGTGGGAAGCCGACTGGCAAATGAAATTTAACGTAGCCAAATGTCACTCAATGAGAGTGACTCGGCATCAGCATCACAATCAAATTCTTTTCGACTGCTCACTACACAATCAATTTTTGGAAAATGTTCAGTCGACAAAATACCTTGGTATCACCATTATAGATAACATGGATTGGGGTCAGCATGTATCAGAAATCTCTTCTAAAGCAACTAAGACACTTGGTTTCCTTCGCAGGAATTTGGCTTTTGCACCTAGGAATACAAAGGAAGTTGCATACAAAACTTTGGTTCGGCCTAAACTAGAGGAATCCGGGTCGTTTCGCCCCAGATCCAGTTCGCCCCCTAGACGTTTCGCCCCAGCGGCGTTTCGCCCCCGGTCGTTTCGCCCCTGGCCGTTTCGACCCCCTAATCGTTTCGCCCCAAGAAGAAATATCAACCTATTTTGTTGAAATCTATGTGAATAGTTTGTGCAAATATATTTGCAATGTTTTACGCCAGTAGTAATGTAGTTTAACAGTTAAAATCTTCAACTCTTTTGGCTGGATGAAGATTATGTGCACGTTCTTTTTCTCCCATAAAGCTATTGTGCCGGTTCATGAGAATGCATTTCAACGGCGGGCCGATAGTGGCACAAGATTGGATGCTGGCGTGATTCCTATGTTTTCAGCCAATGCATGGTATATTTTCCGTACCTAACACTTTTTGAGATTATAACTTGGGTGGAAATTGAACTCCAAAATGTTGATACGGATGACATATCGCATATTGCCACACGTCATGACTGTCTACACTGCCTGTCATGATATACATAAAATTACTGAAATACTTTATTTAAACACTAGCGAGTCGTGATAAACATTGTAGAAACGGAGGACATACCGCACAAACGTACGTTCACCGACGAAGTCAAAGCACGTCACCGACATATCGAAGTCTAATTGATCAATAAAATTTTAATTGCAGCTGATTGATTGGTGTGTGTTTTCGACACCCTAGTCTTAATCCCATTAATGACTCACAGATTAAAGATTATCCGGCCGCACACTTACTTTAATTAGAGACAATTAATGTCCAATTACTTTAGCTGGTTGATCAGTCCCTTTTCTTAATGCAATGAGCAGAGCGCTGCCACCCTGCGTATTGGCGCAGAAGTGAAGGGAATATAAACTTATTTTATTAGTAGGCCTATTATTTGGTAAGGATTGCATTTTGTTATCACGGTTTATCCTAGTCATGCTTATTACATTTATGCACTACACTCCTCCCAAACTTTTTTCATGGACACCTGCACCCTCGAGCCTGCACCATACCAATTATCAGGTAATAATTTATAGCAGTGTGGATCCTGATCAGATGGCTTTTGATATGCAAAAAGAGATAGATCTGGGTTCCACAAGGCTTAATTGCTATTATTATTACTGAAGCGTGTTCATTGTTAAAATTAAATTATTATCATATTTTAATAATGCTTAAAATATCTTGATGAAGTGTATAAGATTTTAAAGGGGTTAAAAAATAGAGGGGCGAAACGACTAGGGTAAAAAAATAAAGTGGGGCGAAACGACTAGGGTGTAGGGGCGAAACGTTTAGGCATCAAATTTGGGGCGAAACGACCAGGGGCGAAACGACTAGGGGCGAACTGGTCTTGGGGCGGCGAAACGACTTGTTACCAACTAGAGTATGCAGCACACATTTGCCCCCCTCACTCGAAACTTCAGATTAATCAGATTGAGAAAGATCAGAGGACAGCAGCCCGCTGGATCTGCAGGAGATGGCAAAACACAAGTAGTGTCGGCGAAATGCTTGATGAGCTTGAGTGGCCATCTCTTGAGGCCTGGAGGGACCAGTCCTCCTTGCTTCTCTTTCACAAGATTCATTGTGGAGCAGTGTCTATTGAAAAAGACAAGTATATGACCCCTGCTCACAGTTTGAAAACTACCAGGTCATCACTTAGTGCTCAATACCGCAGATACCAGACATACAGTGATGCCCTGAAGAATTCCCTTTTCCCCCGAACTGCCTCCTTCTGTGGCAAATACCCAGTCCACAGAGGAGTTTAGGGCACTCCTTATTTAAACAAAAATTCAGCCAAAAGTTTTTGTGTTTTTTTTTGTGTTGTTTTTTGTGTTGTTTTTGTTTTTTATTTTATCAAAATTTTCAAATTCGCACTCCCTGGTGTAATGCTCATGTATGAGCGAACCAGTAGAGATAGAAAGAAAGAAAAAGGGAGCGGGGATGGGGTAGTAAACTTTTGCTGACAGGAGTCATTCTCTCTACAACTAGTTCTAGTCAGATATCCGATGAGGTACCAGCTGAAAACTAAGAATATTCTTAGGCTAAGGTGACAGGGCCAAATGTTCATTTATATGTCATATCATGACCAAAACAACCTTCTATTTCACAACCAGCATGGGTTTAGGAGTAGGGTCAGTTGTGAGACCCAGCTTATCCAGTTCACTCAGGACCTGTATGACACCTTGAACCAAGGAGGACAGACTGATGTCATAGTCATGGACTTCAGCAAGGCATTTGATAAAGTTGACCATCAAAGGCTCCTGCTGAAGCTCCATCGACTGGGCATAAACACAACTGTGATCACATGGATCAAGTCCTTCTTATCGGGCAGATCACAGAATGTGGTCCTCGACGGCGAAAAGTCTGGTGCCTGCCCAGTGCTGTCTGGGGTGCCTCAGGGATCCGTACTTGGGCCCTGCCTTTTTCTCATGTACATAAACGACATGCCAGACTCAATCAAAAGCAACATCAGGCTGTTTGCCGACGACACCATCATGTATCTTACCATCACAAATCATTCAGACTGTCAAGCCCTACAATCAGACCTTACCACTCTCGAATCCTGGGAGAGTGAATGGCTTATGGCATTCAATCCTGAGAAGTGTGAAGTCATTAGGATCACAAAAAAGAAAAAAACAGTACTTTTTGACTATAAGCTTCATGGTATCACACTTCAACTTACAAAAAATGCAAAATATCTTGGCATCCAAATCTCAGATGATTTAACATGGAGCAAACACATCAATCAGATGACTACTAAAAGTAACAACACTTTGAAATTTATTAAAAGGAATATCCAAACAAATATCCACAAAATTAAAGAGACAGCTTACAAAACTTATGTCAGGCCTTTATTAGAATATTCGGCAACAGTCTGGGATCCCTGGCAAAAGAAATACATCAATCAAATAGAAATGGTACAACACAGAGCTGTCCGCTACATCTTCAATGATTATAACTTCACCAGTAGTGTTTCCTCCATGCTAAACCAACTGGCACTGCCCACTCTAGAGAAACGCAGAAAAATTGCCTCTCTGAGTATGTTTTACAAGATCAATCATGGCCTAGTAAGAATTAAATTTCCTGACTATATCAAACCAACTTTACGAAATCGATTTTCCATCCCGTATTCAAGGATTGATGCACACAGACATTCAATCTTCCCAAGAACCGCAAGACTATGGAATGACCTACCCCCCGACTTGATCAACTGTCCAGCCCTGGAAACATTCCGAGCTGGAATCGATCAATACCTCCACTAAAGCTTTCACAACACCAATCATCATCCATCATCATCATTATCATCATCACCATCATCATTCACGCATAATATCATCTACCACATAAAACTTTTAGTTGTGCCAGTCTCGCAGTATGTCCCCTTTTAAACAATAACGAATTGTAGTACGAAACTAGTTGAAATTTCAAATTTTTATGTATTGTCAAGTTATCAATACATCTTAACATGTTATATTCTGATTATTTGGACTAAAAATTAATGCCATTTTCGCGCACACTCCACGTAATACTCTTCTAGAGGTGTTTGGAGTATCCGGCAGATACAGATAAAATAACACAGGCAATGAAATCTCGGACGTACCAGGGAGCGCAGATTAATCTGAACATTTTACACTCAACAATTTACCATTTTATTCCCAAAAGTTTGTCTACATGCTCTATGTATGTAACATCCCCATCCAAATAGGAACGGGGCGAGTTGACTCGAGGATGAGTTGACCTAGGGGACGACTTGACCCGCAGCGACGTTAGAGAGCAGCCCTCTATAGCACGACTGTTATGCAGCTTTTACACGACATTTTTACCGCTAGTAAATCATCAAAAGCGTCTGGCCGACCTTGTTTCTAAAATAGTTTGTTGTAATTGACAACGACAATTTAATCAAAAATGTTTGACGTTGGTTTGAAAAATGCCGGTGCTGCAATTGTTCTTGCTACATGTGACGACCAAAAGCATCCTCCAGAGCACATGACTGATGGGTAATCACTAAGATTCGCTCCCCCAAAACCGAGATAGGGTCCTTGGAGGCTTGGTAGATCTAGCTAAGATCTAAAATTGATTTTTATTTATATCCCATTTTGTTTTTATTGCAGTAAATGCTTAGTGTATGAGATAACAAAATGATAAACTGCGGTGCGTATAATAACAGGAATGCACCGGAATGGGCCTCCATAACCGGAATGGATATCAAAATTAATTTGTTTTATGCAACTAAATTTAATATGAAATAGGTGCGACCTAACTGCAACCAACCAATGGTTTATAGCATTTGGCTTTAACGATTCACCTGCTGGGAAAGGGCTGACCTCTTGGCTCTCGTTTGTGGTGTCTAACTGTTAGTTTATCACTGTCCCACTGGATTCCTGATCTTTGCACCCTTACTTACTTTGTGTAAGTGTACGACAAAATCCCCTGGACACCCCTGCTCATTTTAGTACAGGGAGACATAAAAAAGATAAAAAATGGTCATTTGTCAAATCTCTTAAAAAAGACGCGTTTGGGATCGCATCACTCAGAGAAAATGAAATTCTTAAAACAGATACAAAGGAAAAAGCCAATATATGCTATAGGCAGTTCCAATCAGCCTTCACAGGCGAAGGCGACTCTGACCCGCCCTCTAAAGGGGCTAGTCCGTTCTCCCCCATGGGGGACATAACAGTTGACCCGAAAGGGGTCGCCAAGCTGTTGGACGAACTACATGTTTTTGTTTTTTTTTTCTTCAAAATTCCAAAAACCGCACTCCCTGGTGTAATGATCAAAATTTGATCGTGTTAGTACTATAAGAAAAAAAGAAATCGTGGGACCCCCATGTTTTTGAAATGCTGCAAGCTCAAGATTTATTGGTGTTATTTTGGATTTTTGTGATACAGGCTGTTATTTGATTAAAAGGAGGTCCATGCAGGGAATCAATGCATGAATAGTCAGTCTCCCATACGCGGAACCAGGATTTTTTTTTGATTTTTTTTTTGGTAGGGGGGGGGGGGGGGGGTATGGGGGAGGGTGGCTGCCTGAAAACAACCCTGACATTGTTTTAGTACTCAACTTTAATATTTTACATTTTACAGTTATAGAGAGGAGGTCCCGGATCCGTGCATGCCCCCATAGTTCCGAGAGGGTTATTCTAGGGGGTGGGGTATTCATATATTTTTATACATATGAATAGTCCCATAGCCCTCTTTGCAAAAAGTGGGAGTGCCGCCATACTAAAGAATTTAGCCTCCTTCAAAATTGAGAGTCCCAGCACCAAAATTAGGGGTTCAGGACTGCCAATCAGCAGTTAGTGAGAGCTCTGACGATGCTATGTTCTTGCACTTCTTTGTTAGTTCGCAGCTCATGGCAGCGCAGTGGGTCAGTGGTAGAGTGTTTGAAACGAGACTACGGGCTGCCGCGGGTTCGAACCTCACAGGCGTCACTGTGTTATGTCCTTGAGCAAGAACATTAATCCTAGCGTAGTACTGGTTCAACCCAGGAAGATCCGTCCGTAGATAACTGAAAGAGTGTTGATGGGACTTAAAGAATCAAACCAAACAAAGTTCGCAGCTCATCCTCTTTAACTTTAACTTTTGTATAATAATTAATGAATTTTTACTTTCTGGTTTAAAACAATTACGAACTTGGGATAGTCCATTGTATGGAAAAAAGGGTGTCAGGTAAACTTTTCTAAAATATTTATTTTGTACCTGGAGCTCTTTTTTTACCATAGCAAACAGTGTAGACCCTGGTGAAATGCAGCATGATTTTGCTTTTCAATTTTGAATCTGGTCTTCTCTGTTTGTAAAAGTACTCCCGTTTAGCGGTTACAAAAGAGTTATGCTTACCATGCACATTTCGTATCTCTGGTGGACACATATTAGCCCCTGTTCTTAAATATATTTTCGCATCTGCAGTTTCGTCATATGATTTTCCAGGGTGTCCGGACAAGTATTTCTAGGAAAGTTTATACATAATGCTTTGTTATTTTTCAGAGTGGATGGGGGTGTTCATGAATAGCCGTATATAACAATAGAAAATATATGGGCCTCGATGCGACAAACAAGGTCTTATTAAGATTCAAATCAGCTTGCTCAGCTACGGTGACTAGCTGGGAAATTAAAATTTCGCTTGAAGCAAATTCAGATATGATGCTTTCCAAAAGGCGAATAACAAAGGCGCAAATCGGACTGCGCCGGTTATCGCCTTTGCTGTTCGCACCCTCGGCCCAAAGACAAGTTTTCTTGCATTGAGGACCTTATGTTAACACCATTACATGGCATGTTTTTGTTTAGATGGCCTCTAAATCCAGAGATCGAAGAGTAAGTTTTTGGGCACGCAAAACACGTATACGTCTATGAACGCACATCGGCTGATGGCTGGTGATCTTTGGTAGAATGCATAGACTCCATGCGCGGATCTAGGACTTTTTGTCAGGGTGGGGGGGGTGGGGGGGGGGGGGGGGGGTGGGGTAGTCTGACGGCTGGACAACGTTTTTTCTTTGTTTTGTTTTCTTTTTGTCCTCAACTTATTTTACAGTTTACAGAGGGGGTCAAAGGATCGAGGGGGTTTAACTTTTCTAGGGGGGGGGGATCCAGGGTCCAAGTGTTAATTTCTATAGAAACCCATATAACTTGTGATTTTCCGGGGGGAAGGTCCGGACCCCCTATCACCCCCTCTGGATCCGCACATGGTCTCATCGCCGGATAATTCTACTTAACTACATGTGTAAACTACCGGGTAGGGTAAAGTCGGGTAATTTCGGACACTATTTGCAAATAGTGCTAATCCAGATTAGACGGCTCCTTATGAGCCGTCACATCAGGAGCTTCACTATTTGCTTAGGTAATTTATTTTTATTCCAGTATTTGAAATATGAAACAAACAAGGTTGCTGTCCGAAATTAGCCGTCTGTCCAAATATACCCGACTTGACCCTATACATTTTACCTTCATGGATATGCCATAATGGTATAGGACCTACTACTGTGTCCAATAATTTTGTTACTGTGAGGGATATTGGATATTCAGAAAAAAATATGGGGATATTTGCCAGTTCATGAGGGAAACTTGCCTGTTTACTTCAAGGAAGATTGTGTTACCTACCCCCCCACCCCCCCTACCCCCCTTCTAAACAAGCCTCTACAATACATGGGTTTTTTTGTGAGCGCAACTCCTCATACAGTCATTCGGTTGTTGTTGATTCACAGTTTAATCAATGTTCCTCCCATTTGTTTATTCTCCGTCTTTGGTTCTTGCTTTGTTATGTATACCTCTGTGCCCTCTCTAGTTTTGCAATCATCTTGATGAGGAAGATGGAGATGGCTGCTTTATTTAGTTGTCCTATCGATGTCTAAGCTTTGGTCTGTGGCCCTTTCTAACGTTACTGTGGGTTGGTCTGCATTGTAAGATTGTGGTATTTCCTGATCATACTGCATGCACAGACCCAGGAAATATCGTTGGGGGAGCGGGCGGGGGGGGGGGGGGGGGTGGGGGGGTCCAGGACCATCCGCAACAAGTTTTTTCATCCATCAACTTTATTTACGGTTCTTTTTAAAGTAAACAAGTAAACTATAATTTTCCAAGACTCCAGAGAGGGTCCAACATTTTCCAGGGGGGGGGGGGAGTGGTCAAACTTTACCGGGGGGGGGGGGGGGGTCAAAGTATATGAATCCAAATAAATTGTCATTTTCCTGGGGTGGGTTCGGACCCCCTTTCCCCCTCTGGATCCTCGCATGAAAACTCACTCTTCAGATGTTTTGCTCATGGTTTGAAGATGTGCATGTCATGTGCTTTGGACATTATCGTCAAATTATTTTCTCTGTCACTTTTTTATGATCTTGTGATCCAATTACAGGTTGATGTTTGCATTTTAGATACGTTTTGATGCTCCCTGAATTTGGTCCCGAGTCTGGGGCGTTGGCAACTGTTGGGGAGTTTGACCTTTGTGTTACAATGACGTGACGTCATTTACATTTTAAATGACGCAATAGGATTGCAAAAACAACAACAATGAATTGACAGCAAGTGGAAGTTATGGAAATCGCTTCCACATGTTTTATCGGATGTTTTATCAAACGGAAAATAAAAGAGTTTGTGACGGAAAGGGTATTGTCGCAAAAAAGACTGCAGTATTGATGTGACTTATTTCATATGTTATGATCCGTCGAAATGGAAATGAAAAGTTTGTCGCAGCGGTTTCCGTTTGGAAAAAAATCGCAACAGATCTTCTCGAATAAGGTTTGTTTTATTTCTAGCAAGTGGCGGTGGAAGCATTGCTCTGAGTGTTTAATTTAGCAAGATAGTTGTATTCAGTGCGGAAATCTCTTCTTCTTGTCTTCGTATTAACTCCCAAGGTTGGGACACCCAGAAACTTCTGGTAAAAGGTATAATCTTCTTGAGCACATATACATTTAAAATTTATAAAATTTGTAAAATCTTCTTGAGCACATATACATTTAAAAGTCAATAAAATCTTCGTGAGCACATATACTTTATATCTTCTTGAGCACACATACATAAAAGTTAATAATAAAATCTTCTTGAGCACATATACTTTGACCCTGAGGTCTTAGAAATACACCGGAAACAACCTCCAGGCTCCAGTAGCCGGAAGTTGCTTTGACGGTCGAAAAATTATGGCCTAGTATGTAGAAGTGGGTGGGGTATGTCACTGAAAAAAGCATGTCTAATCGTAAAAGCAACCAACTCTCGTGTTGGCAGCCTTTGGCTGCCAACACTCGGTGGTTGGTTGCTATAATTACGGTGAAGGACCCTAACATTGCGCACTTAAGCTGTTTAACCCCCGTTGGATATTATAACAAAGAAACAAAATTGGAAAAGTGTGCACAGCCAAATAAAGTTATCATTATATATTATTTACGTAGGGTTCAAAATGAAAAATATTTTCCTGATCTCTAGCAACTTTGATTCGAGGTGTACTACCCCCCTGTTTTAGGAAAACGAAAATAGTCCCCTAACATTGCGCACCTTCTACAAAATTTTCAACAACTTCTCTTTAATGAATTGCATTTACAAAATATACCAGGGAAAGTAACCCAAGGTTGTTCTCAACAATTAACTTCAACAAAAACTTGATTCAAAACAAATAATTTGAAGTCTGGGTCATTTGAAATTTAGGTCTGAAATTTTTTAACAACTTTTGCACAGTTTTGCCAAAATCCTTTCCGGCTCAGCAGTGAAAGCTTAAAGATAAAACATTTTGCTGTTTTTCTCTTTCCAAAAGCAGCCTGATACTAAATATCTAAAAAGATTTTATCTGATTAAATGTGGCATAGCCACTTGAGCTAGTGCGCAGTGTTAGGGGCCGCGCAATGTTAGGGGACATGACTGTACATAATTTATGTTGAAATTTCAGTTTCTAATGATATTTCACATTTTTAAGTGCATATGAGCACAGTCAGTGGTTTCTTACATGGTTGACGTGTACCCATTTAAATTGTGTCAGTTCATAATATTGAAGATGCACATTCTATAGAAATAAGTGCCCAGAAATGTCTGATCAAATGGCAGCTGTGTACATTATAGTCCCCATACCAATGCTCACATGATTGTCCCTGGTCTTTACAAATAGTTTAGGATAATCACTCCTCACTATCCGTGTGTCTTTCAAAAATCATTACGTTTACTTTTTGTGTCATAGGCTTGTCTATTCTCTATTAATTCAAGAGCAGTCATTAATCTTAATGTAGAATGGTAGTCTTGTGATACTGTAAGGCCCAAAGAAACTGCCCTATACAAGCAATCCCCATCACCAAGCGTTTGTAAAGAGTAAACGTCAGTGTTCATCACTGGATGGAACATGTTTAGAATCTGAACTGAACATTGATCGGTTTGTGATGTGCTTTGAAGAATTCTATCTTGAATTGGAATAGTAACTGTGTATGTCTGCAAAAGCTTACTCTCTGATTTGGCTTGGTTCAAGAGATCAGACTTGTTCGGAGAAACCATCGCTTTCTGCAACCTAATAAAAAAAAATACGGTTTAATAAACTAAATTACGGGGAAAAGACAAAACGTTGGGTCTGATCTGGATCCAATCTGTTTGACTCTATGTCTATGTGCAATATTATAGAAATTTCAGTTCGACGGCTATTTTTGTTTACTTTTTTAACTCAGTATATATCCGACAAATCTTTGGGTTTGATCTGGATCCAAACTGTTTGACTTGTAAAGAATTAAGAAGTCGTACGGCACTATGGTTTGAACACTTTGAACTCAGTACAGGTCCAACAAAACGTAGCGTCTGATCTGAATCCAATTTGTTTGAGCAATATTAATTCGACGTTTTTTTTTTTATTATTTGAACATTTTGAACTCGGAACATGTCCGACTGACCCCGAGGTTATAAAACTTTTCCATGCTCAAATCAACATGAGCTCATAAAAACTAAAATATCGACAATTGAATTTTCTTGCTATAATTCTCTCAGATGTAGTATTTATCATGCTAACAAATGTTAACATGCCAACAATTATTGGCATTATAACATTTATTAGCAGGATAAATTTCGTGCTCAGAGCCTGGTAAGTTAAAAAATTAAAATCCCACAGGGTCACAGGTTAATTACAAGAAAAATAGTCATGGTCAATATTTGTCCTTTATATCTCTTCCCTGCTTTTTCTACTTGTCGGTCATTAGGGTATTATGCAATCCAAAACGTGCCTTTAATCTCTTATCGGTTTATTGATGACACGCGCTAATCAATCGATCATATCGATAAACAGATTAGATAAAGGTAAAGGGGTTAATTTCTGTATATTGCAACTTATGACAAATTCCTCACTGATAGACAGATAACAAACAGCGAAGACTCTGATGAAGTAGGAATAGCATAAGTCTGATTTCACATAGTTTATATACATGCAGAGCTTACATGTCATGAAAATGAGTGAATTATTTCATACCTTGTCAAGTTGATTCTAATTAAGCACAACAAGCCAAACCAACTTAATTGTGCTGTTGGTGAAATCTATTCAAAATTATTTTTAAACATGTATAAGAATTGGGCCTCGATGGTAAGAAATCTGTTTACTCTTCAGCTACATAGACCACTCAATTATCATTTAATATGTATAATAATTGGGCCTCGGTAAGAGACCAATTTGTAACCAGCCCGCTCAGCTACATAGACTAGCTAGAATATTATAATTTTCATGAAGCCAATAACAAAGGCGCAAATACGATTGTGCTGATGCGCAGGCTGATCTGTGCTTTTGTTGTTCACAAACATCGAAGACAGGTTTTGTAGATTCGTTTTCCGTCGATGTTAGCGACTCTTAATTATTGCTAGAACAAGTTAGGAAATAAGATTTTTCTTCGTTTAAAGTGTTTTCCGGCACTGTAAGTGTTTTTCGGCAGTGAAGTCACCATTCCTCTTCCCACAATGCTTCATTTGCCATGATTTTTTGTTTCAAATCGAAAAAGTTAGGAAATATCATCACTGTAAGTGTTTTTCGGCAATGTGTTTTTCGGCAGTGAAGCCACCAACGCTAAACGACCACGATCATTTTCGGCGGCGTAGTCATTAACCGGAGACGACCCCGATCCGATCCCATCATACTACCGGACACACTCAACACAACTCCACCCATACGACCCCCTCCCCCTGACATTCATATTTTAGTTATATTTTAGGTGTTTTCCGGCGGTTTCCTGCGTTTTCCGGCAGTTTCCTGCCTTTTCCGGTCAATAAGTCGTTTCCTGTCTTTCTAGTAACCGCAATATTTATGCATGTTTGCTTGTACAGCATTTCATTATTTGAGTGCTTTGACAATCACTGCACCCAAAATGATTTTTCTACAATAGAAATATGCACATACTATGAAAAGGAATGCAGTGATCTTTTTCGCATACATTCATACTTTATAGGTGACTGGTGTAAGTAAGCCTTAAGTAGTAGGGAACTAGAATATCAGGGTAAGACAGAAAATATTTTAGAAAACATTTTTTTCATTGAAACTGTCTGGAGACCGAAGATATTTGATATTTTACATTACTCAACCAAAAATTCTTGTCAAGTACACTTAAAACATGTATTTTAGGGTGAAATTTGAGGTCCATTCCAGTTATGGAGGTCCATTCCTGTCCGTTCCGGTCCATTCCTGTTAGTAAATGCACCTGTTAAACTGGGCCTTCACAGTCGGTCCAGAGAATCCACTTCTTGGCAGAATTGGTTGCCAACCAATATTACATGGAAATATGCTTGCTTCTTGTCAATTCGATCCTTCTGGTCAATTCGATCCCCATGCTGAATCAGAATGTTCGGGCAACGAGTATTCAGGGTCGGTAGTCACGTTTCTTGTTTGGATACACTGCACAGAAAAATTGTCTGACTTCTTTTCCACAATCATGTTTTAAGAGAAAGTAATTAGAGATTTCTCCATGTGTTAAGCTTTCATAGTTACCAGAAAGTTCTTCTTCTTCTTCCTGGTAAAGAGCTGGGATCTTCCTAGACCGTAATTAGCTCTGCAGGGCAAGGTAGTATGATGGCTTCAGCACGCCCCAAATAGACTATGTACAGGTAGATAAAACTAAAAGCTTGTTAAAACTATGTACAGTGACTTCTCTAGTACCATTGATGGAGCAGGTCACACCCGTAGGGATGACCTGAAGTCTTCCAGGGAGGCTGCAGACACAACTCTGGATGGCAATTTGTTCCATTCTCTTGCAGTCCTTGGGTAGAAGGAGTTGGAGTAGGTTGTGTCGCTGATTCTTTCTTGGAAGAACTTGACTGTCCCTCTGGTTCGGCTGTCACTAGAGCTCAGGTATCTGTTGGCAAGTATGTCTACCAAATTATGCTGCATTCTGTAGAGCATGCTGAGTCTGTCTTGTGTTCTTCTTACTTCGAGTGGCTCCCATTCAAGGTCATCTAGCATCCTTGTGACACATCCTGGGGTTCTTGTTGAGTAGTCATTGAAGACATATCTAGCAGCACGTCGTTGGACTTGCTCCAAGGCTTTGATGTCAGTTTGCTGGTAAGGGTCCCAGACAGGTGATGCATATTCCAGTATAGGCCATGAAGCTGGTAATTTGTCTTGCAAGTTGGACTCTTTTTGTTGGAGATTCTCAGCACGACACATTTTGTTGGGTTGAATCTCATCTGCCAAGTTTCTTCCCAGAGTTCCAATGCTGAAAGATTTCTCTGAAGCAACTCCCTGTCATTGTCATTTTCAATCACCTTGAAAAGCAGGCTATCAGCAGCAAACAGCTTGGTATCAGAGGACAGTATTGACACTGGTAGGTCATTGATGAAGCAGAGAAACAGAAGTGGTCCAAGGACTGTTCCCTGTGGGACTCCTGATGTTACATCTGCTGTGTCTGACTTAACTCCATCTGGTATGACTTGCTGAGTTCTGTGGCTGAGGAAGGACTGTATCCATTTCTTGGTGTTATCTCTCACTGCGTAATGGTCCAACTTGTAAAGTAGCCTTGAATGAGCTACTTTATCAAAGCCTTTCTCGAAGTCGAGCAGTATGACGTCCACTTGGTATCCTTTGGCTGTCAATGAGGTATACACCATTTTCTAGCCAACATTTCTTCCGATCTAACGATAACAGGATATCCCTCATGAAGCTTTTTACTTGGAGTACAGACTCTGTCACAAAATTTTTAGTGGCCAAGATCGAACCTGAAATAATATAGAAATAAACTGCACGGATGACAGTTATTTACTTTGTGACAGAGTCTGTACTCAAAGTAAGATGCTTAAAGAGGATATCCTGGTAGCGTTTGATGGGGGGAAATGAAGTCTAGAAAATGGTGTATTACTTTCTGGGATGAGAAAACATAGAGACATCTACTTACATTCGATCAGAATATCTGTACAGTGTATCCGAACATCTGTGCAGTGTATCCAAACAAAAAAACAAAAAACACGTGACTAACCCCCCCCCCCCCCCCCCCTTCGACTACCAACCGTGTCTGAAAAGCGAGAGTTCATACATCGAAGAAGAAAAAAGTTGGAAAAGTGAGTGAATATAGTATGTATTTTACTAAAATCAAAGGGGGTTTTAAGCTTGTGGAATTTATGTTTTAATACAAATTTAGTACATAGCAAAGACATTAACTGTGTTGTCAATTTCTGAAAATATTTATTATAAGCAATTATAAAATTATGGGAATAATATTGGATCTTGATCTACACTGTTTAAAAAATGGAATATAGCTGAGTTTAGTATGGTAATTTTTCATGCTGTTTTGTTGTCTGCTGATTATCATTTTCGAAAAATTCTTTTAGGGATGCCATCGGAGTGTCAAATATTTTGAATCCAGCAGACAACACTAGGGGATAAACAATGGCGTAGCCAGAACGCTGAAAAAGTTGCGCACATCTAAGGGAGACTCCTGGAACAAGCAGTGATTCTCTTCAATTGGGTCCCTTTTCATATGGGAACTTCTCTTCAAGGAAATGAATTCGCTCCCAGAGGGAGCAAATTCTTTCCTGTAAGAGCAGCTCCTTATGGTATGGAAAATCACTTTTACCACATTAGGTGACCTCCCTTGAATGCTACAATTTTTATTACGCACATGCGTAACTGCGTAATGGGAGCTATGCCAATGATAAAGATTTAAGGTGGCTGTTGAATTTGCAATGATTAATTTCTTTACAGGAATAGTGAAACATTTTGGTCAACAACTGGACTTTTTCCCCAGGAGTTTATTATGACATTTGCTTCCACCATGAAAATAACTAATATCAACTTGGCATCATATAATAGTAAGTGTTTATTGGTGTATACATGTATCTTCCTTTTATCATATGGCCTAAACTAAAAAATTGTGTGTTTCAGGTTACCCAACTGTGCCTAATGTTTGCCCCCGACCCTAAATTTTTAAGCAGTTTTAAGGGATTTCCAAGGGATTAATTCCCAGTTTAACCATATTGTTTAGACATCTGCCCTTTTTTAAAACTTTCAGCAAAATAAAAATATTTTCTACCTACCGTCCCTATTTTAAAATTTCATGTAACCTGAAACACACATATTTTTTTCTTTTGCCTATAAATAATCTGAAAATATGGATCCTTCCTAAATAGAGAGAGAGCCTTCATAATTTGACCAGGCCACTAGATAAGAGTGCATAATTAAAAATTATTTTTTTATTTCTCAATATAAACATATATGTTGTTGTTGCGGAGCACAGTGGCCCAGTTGGTAGACTAGCTACTAGTCTGATAAATAATAGCCTTACATTTTCTGTAAAAGTTAAAAACTATTAGGCCCTTGTAGATATATATATAGCAAGTCTAAGTTTTACTAACTGTAGCTAAGATTTATTTAAAATTGAGACAGAAGAGTATACTAGCTATATGGTGTAATACATCTTAGATTTTACCCCTTTTGTAGACATTTTCATTTTAACACCTGGAGGACAAGCTTCCCAGTTGGTAGAGCATTAGACTGGAGTCTCACCACCAACAGTCACTGTGTTGAGTCCTTGAGCAAGACATTTTATCTGCTGCTTAGTACTGGGGTGGGGGGGCAGGACGAATGCTTTGGGAAGAATCACTCGTCCTTTCTAGATTTTACTGGTAATTACGAGCGGACAAGTGAAATTTTTGTCATCTGCAAACAACAGCAGATGACAAAAAAGCATGCAAAATTTCCCAGTGGGCAAAGGGTTAATTGAAAGTGCAACAACTCTCATGCCCCCTATAGCACTTGCAGGCATAAAAAATTTTCTTGTCCCAAAGAACAGATAATGCACAAAGAGCCTTACTTTACTGATACCATGCATAAACTCTTTAAAAACTGTATAAAACCAGATATACACTCAATTGAAAACAGTGTAGATCCAGATCAGCTGGCTTCTGATCAAGATCCACACTGTTTTTCCATACAACATGGCATTGTGAGTTCATAATAATTAATTAAAAATGAAATACAGAATTGCATTAAGTTTGTTTATACTTGTCCGCGGACAAGTAAATAAATTTTTTTAACTTGTCCTGAATGAAATGAGACCAGGTAGGACAAGTCAGGCATGGTATTTCCACACCCCTGCATACAGTATTTGTAAATGAAACTACATGTTCTTTTGATTGAGAGAAAGTTTATGCCTTTGAATACCTATGATGTTGGATAAATTTGAAAAGACCACATTTCTACATACAGGTATTGAGTTTTTCTTATTAATGTGAGCCAGTGCATGAGATTTCCAACAATATGGTATGTGCGACCAGCAAAGCCTCAGATAAGCCTGCGCATAGGCTTGGTCTGATCAGAGCCTTTGCTAGTCGCTTGAGTATTCTATGATTGTTAAGCTACTGACTGAACACCATTTGGAGTTTCTAAGCTTAACAGGAGGCTGCACAGACTCATCTGAGTCTACACTTGTCAAAATGCCACATTGCTGGAAATCTCATGAAGTGGCTCAATTATTATTTTCTGGAACCCCATTCTTGAATTGAAATCTGTTACTTTGTGTTTCAGTACAAAATCTACGAATAGAGAAGAGTAACTCACCAGATCCAAGCAATTTTGAACCACTCTGTGAAAGAGGTAATATTTTAGCAAATTTTAGCAATGTATGATGCAGGCCTTCAGGTTTATGGAGGGCCCAGGTCATTGTCCCATGATTTCACAATATGGCCCATCACTTTCCAAGGCAGTGGGCCCAGTGGACCCATCCTTTTTAGTTGTGAAAAAATCTCACTTTAATGAAAATATTCGTCTTACAACGAGTCTACGAACTCCACAAAACAGAAAGTTCATGTAGGTAGTCAATACAGTAAAACATGTCTTAAGCAGCCACTCAAAAAAGACAAAACAAAGATCTTAATAACAAATGGTAGCTTAATGAAGGTCAAAAGTATTGCAGAATGCTCCCCTTGGAGCATTCTGCAATACTTTTGACCTGCATTAAGCGATAATTGGTCTTCTTTTTTGAGTGGCCGCATAAGACAGGTTTTACTGTATAAACAGGAGTCAATATACATACATGCATACCAGTGTCTGTGTCATTGTGTAGGTAAAGCATACAGCCCAAATGTCAACTGTGGTTAGTTTGATATGCTTGGGCCCATCATTTCAAAAAATGACCCACCATTTTTTGCTCCATTGGTCACTTCGGCCCACCAATCTTGAAAAAAATCTGAAGCCCTGTGATGTGACATCAAATATCACAATATTCTTTCACCAGAGGGAGGTAATTTTAGTAACATATTAAAATCACAAATCATTTCTGAATCCTGGTCTATACAAGTCTTGAAAAGCCCTAAAATTTGATGTCTCTTAGGTCCATTAAAGAGACTAAGTCTGCAACTATGAACATTTTTCGATTTTTTTTATTTTCTTTTTAAATCATTTGTAAAAGTAGAATTAAGTTATGGTTTCACAATAAATCTGTTCACTATAGCTGAAAACTGCACAGATATGTGAATTATCTTACAAAAACAGGTGCGTTGGTAATTATTTGCGTCCCTCCAATAATTATAGACAGTTAATTTTAATGTAAATGCTGTTGTTTTGATATTGATAATTTGTTAAGGTTTACGAAATTGGTAAAATGTATACCTGAATTTTAGTTTTTTTACTGTCTTCTTGAAAAATAGAAACATTAGTTCAAAAATTAAAAGATCAAAAGTTACAGACTAAGCAGCTTTAAGCAAAGTAAAAAAAAATTGCATAAAATTGTAATTATTTTCTTACCCATCAATCTTTGAGTACCCACAACATATGTTTTGGTTGTGAAATAAGAAAAATAGTTTTCAATTACATACTCTTATCTGAAGGCCTGTGTCTTGTCACTGAAAGCCCTTGAAAATGATTATTTGTCTTAAAACCAAGCCATTGAACCTGGTAACTTCTCAAAAACAAAATTGTTCAGAATGATTTACTATTTGAGCTGGTTAAATTATTTAGTCAAGCCAAGTTAGTTTGCAAAATCGGGATAATTACTTGAATTATACAAACTTCAGAAATATTAAACGGCATGATTTTCTTCTAAATGGCCAGCTAAAATTGCAATTCTTTTAGATCATTTTTGGCACTTTTTTTGCATTCTGAGTTATTTTTTTGCTCAAATCCTATGAAACTACATGTGAACATAGTGGGTACCTTGTGAGTGCATCTTCTCCTATAGTTTTCAGGGGCGTACCAACGTGTACACAAAAACGCATGTGCGTACAACTCCGCGTCGCAAGTATAGGGTTTTAAGCTACATAATTTGATTTTTGGAAGAATGCAACTAAAAGTAATAATTGCATATCTTTAGAGCTCATTTTAGCAATGTGACATGCACTAAAACCATTTTCCGCCAAGGTTTAGCCCTCTTAACCCCTGAGGAGGAGAAATTTCAGAAGCCCATCTAGAGTGCGTAGTCAACTATTATAAAATACCTCAGGAATGCCACTGGTTTTATACAATCTTTTTATTAGTTCACACAATAAAACTGTGCAGGTGTGACATAAACTTCAATGAAGTTCCATCTCCGGTCTTTAGGGGCCACTCAAAAATAAGACCAAAAATTGGTTTTCAAGACTGATTATTGCTTAATGCAGGTCAAAAGTATTGCAGAATGGTCCAAGAGAGCATTCTGCAATACTTTCGACCTTCATTAAGCTACCATTTGTCTTTAAGACCTTTGTTTTGTCTATTTTTGAATGGCTGCTTAAGACATGTTTTACTGTAATTTTTCTTTTTTTTCAGAGCTTTCACAAACAGACATGCAGATGCAGATTGAAGAGATAGGCATGAGACCAAACACAGAAGCCCTTCACTTGCGGTTTATTATAGAGTCAGCTCATGATCATTTTATCTCTATTTATAAAGTTCACATTGATGGTAATGCCACCCACGGTGCATGATAGTGAAACAGCTGTTATTTATGTGATATAATAAAAGAGGAAGCTACCATAAGTAAACTGTGTGTACAGTAAAACCTGTGTAAAACGGTTACTCAAAATAGACAAAACAAAGATCTTAATGACAAATGGTAGCTTAAAGACATAAGATTTTGAGCAATAATAGTGATACCGCTCATTATTACTCTCTCCAGGGGTCATACAGTACATATCAAAGGACAATCATAATTAAGTGATTATGACTTCCTAACTAGGGCAATAAAGTGGTCCCATGAAGGGATTAAGTATTTTCCGATAAAATCTTAGTGAAAGATATTGTGTTGTATACAGGTAATTCCCCTCTTGAGGCCCCTTTAATTTTGTGAGATATTGAAACTGCGCATATGTCCCTTATCAGTTAATCCTTTAAAGATCTTTATTGGACAGTAATATATGCCTTTAATGAAGGTCAAAAGTATTGCAAAATGCTCCCCTTGGAGCATTCTGCAATACTTTTGACATGCCTTAAGCTATTCTTGGTCTTGAAAAACAATTTTCGGTCATGTTGAGAGTGGCCGTTTTACACAGGTATTACTGTATACTCTTTTCAAAGTTCTATGCCCTCTTTGGGAAACATGTAGATCCAGACCAGCTGGTTTCTGATGAAGCTAGCTGATCAGGATTCAGGGCTTACCCTGGCTCCAAATTGGTTTTTAGCCAAATTGAAAAGGTTGGAGCCAAATGAAATTAAATCCAAGGTTTTAGCCGGAAAGAAGTATGAACAAGTTATTTTGTATTTTTTAAACTCTTTGCCTGCTAGAGGTGACTTTTTTTGTCTGCTGATAATGTCAGACCTAACCTGGATCCAAACTGTCTGACACCCGGATGGTACTGAAAAAATCCAGCATCCAAAGAGTAAAATAAGGCACAATAATAAAGTGTGAAGGAATAATAAAAACAAAATTTGAAAATCCAAAATCTGGTCAAAATACACTTTTTCGCAAATATGTAATTTTTGAACCACCTAGACTGTACTTTCAGCCAATGACTTATATTTGTAGCCACTCTACATTTTTAGTAGCAAATGGCTACAATGGCTAATGGCAGGGTAAGTGCTGCAGGATCCACGCCGTTTTTCATCCTCATGATAAATCCATAGTAATAATGATATTGCACCACTGCATTGACGAGAAATCAGATGTTTATACAGTAAAACCTGTGTAAAACGGTCACTCTCAAAAAGACCAAAAATTGTTTTTCAAAACCAATTATCGCTTAATGCAGGTCAAAAGTATTGCAGAATGCTCCAAGGGGAGCATTCTGCAATAGTTTCGACCTTCATTTAGCTTCCGTTTGTCATTAAGATCTTTGTTTTGTCTATTTTTGAGTGGCCATTTTACACAGGTTTTACTGTATTTTTTAAAAATCAAATAGCTCATAAAGTACTCAGTGTGTTGATATTTGGGCATGTGCACTTAATAGGTAAATTATGGTACACAATTTTTCAAATATGGAACTTATCTTTGAGCTATGATCCTTGTTTAATAGAGAATACCACCCTTATAGACAGTAGACAAGCATATGGCTGAAGGCACAAACACAGTTCCATATTTGGGGTAAAATTCCATATTTAAAGCATGTTGTGTTTCATGAGTTTTATCATACATTCAGTCCTTTTCATGTACATGTAGACATTTCATCATCTTGTCACTATTCATAAACTTCAGAGTCAAACTTGTGTTACAGTTGTTAGCTTATAAAGTAATGAGTGATCAACCCATGGAGCTGTTTATTTAGTTAGATGGTGACATATTTACAGTGATTTTATTGCCATTTTTGGATACAGCCTGTGCCTTTTGAATTTCGGAATAAATCCCAATAAAATCCTTATGTTAGGAAAAAATCTCCAAAATCGGGGAAAATACAGGCCGTTTTTGGATCGGCAAGCAGCCTGTATTTGTCTTTAAAATATGCAAAATAAAATCACTGCTTTACTAATTGGCCCGTCTACCATTAAAATTTTGCTTTAGTGAATATGATTAAGTTCTTATATAGGGCTATGTTGCTTGGGTTTTTTGTTCTGAAAAAAGTATCATTTGCAGGCGCATAGTCTGGCAGAGGCCAAAAAGCCTGGACTTCAATTTTGCTTTTTACCCTTATTTTACTTAATTCAGATCTAATTCAGCTAATAATCTCTGAATCCTCCTAATGTTCGTTCCAGGCTTCAACATTAAAAAACTTCTGGTTATGCCCCTAGCTGCTTTGTGGCCCCTTACTACTCTCTGTTTTCCAAAATATCTAACAAGTATTAATAGAATTTTCGCTTACTGTAAGGGCGGCAACTTTAATATTCATATCTTGGCGTGGTTCGGCTATTCCATCTGCTAAGGAAGGGAAATCAGGTTTTATTTTTAATTTGACTAAGAGTTAATAAGCTTTTCTGAGCCGCGCAAACGTGCGTGCATTTCATGAAAATCCAAACCGTATTCACACTGAACTCAGAAGTATTAATCCTTAAAGCGCATAATCATAAACTGTATATTTTTGTCGTCCACTAAACTATTTGAAGCCTCATAGATAAACAGTGTGGATCCAGATCAGACTGTTCCTGTAGGAGCAGTCTGATCTGGGTCCACAATGTTTGCCTCTATGCTTATGTTAAATAGACTTTGTCAGATGCAGTTATTTTGCTGGCGTTTAAAGGACTAAATAATGACTGAGGTAATGACGCAAGATGATACAGTTACTTTTGAATAAAACCACGCCTCATTTCCAGTTTTTAACTATGTCTTAGGTTGACCAGTCCTAATTACGCATTCATGAGGCGCAGCCTTTACAGTAAGCGAAAAGTCAAAGAATATCACAATACTTGCAATATTATTTTTATATTTTGTCATATTAGCTTTTGAATTTGATAAATTTTGACTGCTAGAGGTCTAACTTTTTGTCTGAGTCTTCATCTACATCCAAACTTTCTTTATGTGAGCAGCGAAGGCTCTGGCAAGTCTTGCCTTAGACATTAATGCTCAACAATGTGAAAGGACAAAATTCTCATATGCTGGCTTATATGTGGGCATGCATAGGTGATTTCATTCTCATAATAGGTGGTCAGGTAATTTACAGGAAAGAATAGTCTCTGTGTGGGAGCACATTCTTGCTTTCAAGAGCAGACCTTAAAAATGCATTACTGCGGTATCAAGGTTTTTTCTACTTAGTATGTCATTTCTACTAAGTATGTCCCAAAACATTGCTTAAAGGTGCTCAGTAGAAGCATTTCATAGAGATTACTGTAGTTGGAAAAGATCAAGACAAGTGATCAAATTATACATTTGCTGTCAGTAACATAAGCTTAAGTTACTTTATGTCATGCTCTTATTTTCTTTATATCATATTTTAGGAATAAATTATTTGAATTTTGTTAATTGAGTCTTGTTTTTTTCTCCAACATCCAGAAGTTTATGACAAAAACAAGTGAATATGACCATGAAATGCTATAATCAAAGATCATAGACAAACCTGAAGTATACTACTTTTAGAGGCGTGCAGTAGCTCAGTTGGTAGAGTGTTAAACTTGGGATAGAAGGGTCCCTAGTTTGAGACTCACTGGAGGCACGGTGTTGTGTCCTTGAGCAAGACACATTATCCTGTGCTTTAATAGTACTGGTTCAACCCAGGAAGACAGGAAAATATGGCAACATGAGTGACTAATTATTGACAAGGACATAAACAACACAAACATACATATGGCAAAATTAAACAAAGACACCCATATAAAAGCAAGAATAAAACTAGAATTGTTTTTTCTACAAAAGCAGATCCCCCAACCCCCATTTGGTATCAGAAAGACTTTTTGTCCTAAACAAAGTCAAATCTATAAAAAGTGAGTATGATCAGGAAATACCACAATCACACATGGCAGACCAACCCACAGCACCTAGAGGAAAAACCACAGAACATTTATAGTTACAATACAACTGTAAGACAATAATAGCAAAACAACCAGCTTTCTCTTCCTCTTCCCACAAACAATGGTAAGTACTTTAATAGTCAAGGAGCTTAATTTTTGAAAATTGACTTGGCACAATTTTTCAGCCAGAAAAGGTTTGACTTCAGAAATAATTAGAACTACCCTTCCACAACATTTCTAGGCACGTTGTACAGTCAAATTCTGGTAGCAGTTTTTCCCTCACCTCCCCAATTTTACTATAAAAACAAAACTGCGACATTTGAATAAGAATTGAGTGGTGTCCAGGTGGTATCAAGATGGTGCATACAGTCGTTTTTTACAGCCAAAAGCTCGTTTGGTACCTAAACAATTATAAAAAAATAAATTGTTTGCATCCAGAAACATAAATTTTATGTTATAAATGTTGTTTACGTTATATTTTCATGTTTACGTTATATTTTCAACTACACCTTATAAAATCAATTAGTTTAATTTGATAAGCTCTATAATTAACATTAAGGTTTAAAATGCCGTTTCCGAAAAAGAAATTACCTGACTGTTTCAAAAATGCAAACAGCTTGTTTCTATCATAAATACTTTAAGAATTATAAACTGTTGAATAAGATTACCCCAAATAAAATGGTGAATATGGTTAGAACCATATCACTTTGCAAGTCAGCATGTAATACTATCTGCTAACATTTTATAACCATAAATGAGCATTCTATCGATACACCATAGTAAAAAGATTTTTCTTCAAAGTGTTTCTGTTGTAAAGTACCATTTTGCTGTTTGTATGACATTATGTAACGTACATTACAAACTTTAAGACGTACTATATATATTGCTAAATACCTTATACATAGTATTATATGTCATATAGTATTTTATATAACTTCAAAACTGTTATGTTTTAAATTTATAACCAGCTACCAGTTTGTTTTAAGATGATTACCAGTTCTTTTTTTATTAAGTAACTATATCTATACATATTTATACTTAGTTTAAATCATATTACTAGTCATTTGCTTTCTATTAAAAGAAAATATCGATACAAAAGAATGAGAAATAAATGGATATTAACACTATAGGAATTCCTATTATTTTAGGGTAACATAGTGAATTTGGCTATTGCAGAGTAACGCCTCATCCGCTAAAAAGCTTATGCACTTCATTCTGTGGCTAATATAATCTGATTTTAGAAAATTACAGTCTACAAACCTCATTTTGTGGCGGTCTTTTGGCAGCCCATAGTCGAATTATAGTACTACATTAAATAGTAATACATTTGAAAGTAGGTAACGTATATAACTCTAATATCATGCGGTTTAATATGAAAACGCATACTGGCTGTTAAGTGCATTTCATTTAATGCTTTTAAGGCAATCTTCATGTCCATATATAAGAATTTACTGTAGGTAACAGATACAATATATTGCAGCAGAGAATGTACACTGAAAATTGTGTAAAACACACTTTCCTGAATTGTCATTTCAAGTGGTATGTTCTTTGTTTGATTTATACCAAATGTAAAACATGATAAACATACAATAAGAATAATGTTTAAATATGATTATATATATATGCTATTTTGCTTAATAAATTAAGAAATGGGGAAGATTGCAGTTCTTTTCGAATTTGGATACATTACATTCAGTGGGGTGGGGTAAACCATCCCTTCTGTTGGACATTTTCTCGTTTGACATACCATATATACAAATGTTTTATATGGCTTTCCTTTCGTATGCCATTGTATACAAATATAACATTAATTTAAAGGGAAATATGCTGAATATGAAGCAATAGGTGAACATCAAGCGTGCTTGCCTCTCAATTTTACCTAAGCGGAAGATACGTTCAAAGATGGCGTTCTTCAACAAAATTGCTACCACAATTTGACTGTACGACGAACCTAGAGATGTTGCAGAAGACCTTAGGATTGCATTTCTGCAGTCAAACCTTTTCTGGCAGGTAAGTTGTGCCAAGTCAAAAACTAAGACCCGTACAGAAATCAGCTCCTTGACTATAAACAATAGATTAACAAAAACAGAACCACCACCTTAGAACGGACAGCAGCCAAAGCCACTGGGGGTGGGGGGCTTATATGCATTTAATTGGCGCCAAATCTTCGCCCTAGATACTGCTGTTGTTAAAATACAAAATTGTTTAGCTATCATGGATGCAATGTATCATCACAGAGAAACAATCGAATCAAACTAACACACTGTGATGATACAAAGAAAAGGGCTCATGACTCGTAGAGAGCCAGAGCTAAAGAAAACGTTAAGTTGAGCTACGGTGAATTCTGTATTTATTATCAAAAACGAAGTCCAATGCTATACTTATCCTTAGAATAAGACAATATGTACAGATCTAGTATATATGAGTATAGCATTAAATGCTATATCAATTCTATGCCCTAATTCTGTACTAAACAATATAGTATTAGTGCATAATCAGTACCTAGTTATTATATTGTTAGAAATGGTTTTTTGTTTGCATGTTTCTCAATGTCTGCACTGTTTGGCATGGCTTTTTAGCTGTGGTGTTTGAAACTTTAGAACATCTACCGTAACCAGGGCTAAATGTGAAACCCTCCCACACAATAGGAGCAGGAAAGAACTAACAGCATTAGACTCACTGTCCGAGTCCTTTCACTGAACTGTTTACAGTTAGTTTCAAGGTTATGTGTTAGCCAAATGAAAATACCATTTGATCCCAATTTGATGCGGTAATGCATGTATATTTGTCAATCTCTTAACAAAAATGCTAAGAAAATTTGTGAGAAAGGACACATAGCAGGTTATGGGATTATCACTCCTTTACATGTGTGTATTAAATTGAATGTGAATGTTTCTGAGGGAACCCTACGTGATATAGAACCTCAATAATAAAAAAAAAGTAAGTGAATATGATCAGTAAATATCACAATCACACACTGCAGACGAATCCTACGCACCGTGAGAAAGAGCCACAGAAAACCAGCAGTCACAAGACATCGGGAAGAAAATTGAAGTAAAGCAGCCAGTTCTCTCTTTCCCATCAAGATGATTACAAAACTGGAGAGTACACTAAATACTGCATAACAAAACAAGAACCAAACACAGAATTCAATGGGAGCATTAACAACCAATAAACAATGAATCGACAACAGAACCACCGCCTTAGAACTGACACCAGCCTAAGCCATTGAAGAGCTTAAGGACATATGCTACTAAATACTTCCCATATTGAAATATTTTCAATACTTTGCATACAGTTTGTTTTATGCATGGGCTATCCATTTATGAAATAAAAAGGATATGTCACCATGCTTATTTTTCAGAATCTCATATTGAAGTTTACAGCATTTGACCAATTTTCTAGAAATATAAAATAATAACACTAGTTAAAACGGTTGTAATCTTCAGCCAGCTTCTATCTTTTAACTTAAATTACTGCCAATGACCTCAAACTTTTAAGAAAATGTGCATGTTTACTTGTTTTCCCATGCTGTGGCAAGATACTGCATGATATGTTTTGGCAATTCGTCAAAAACTGGAATTTGTTTTTAAAATAAATCATGTATTAAAAAATCTGATATTGAAAATCTTGAAAATTTATTTTTAATTCATGGACTATTATAATACCTTTCAGAAAAAAGAATAAAAATCTGGGGTCATCGAACTAATTCTCTTTCTAGAGGGCCAAATTTAACCCCACCCCCATAGGTTTAATGCGTAATTCAATATAAAAAGTTCAGGGATGACCATTTCGTTCGTTTTGATGATGCCATTTTACTAGTATATGATGTAATTTAGCATTAAATGTTAAAAAAAGAAAGAAAAAACACACTGAAAATACGTTCGCATCCGGGAATCGATCCTGGTCCTCAGGCTTTGTAGCCAGACACGCTAACCACTAGGCCACGAGGTCAGGTCGTGCACCGCTCTAAATAACCATACAAATAGTATAGACTCGGCCACTACCGTATTCGTAACCAGGGTTATTGTGTACGTCGTTTGATTTCGACTGAGCTACATGTATCTGTCTTTAGTGCTGAGACGATCAGTTCTGAAAAGATGTCAATAGATATTTCGAACACACTTTAATTAGTTATTATGTGAAGAAAATGTCGGAACACCGATATGACATAAGAATATCGCAAGCTGTGTAGATCCGAATCCGTTAAGGGTCGAAAGACAGGACCCAGACAACTTTCCCCGTTTGCAGACGCGGGAAAGGTGCGCATTGGAAATAGCCGCATATGTCTTTAAATGCCGCTTACTGGTACCAAATCATCTAATCAAATTAACACACTGTGATGAATCAAAGAAAATGGCTCACGACTCACAGATAGAGCATACAAGTATATCTGCTGCTTCTTCGATAGCATCAGTCAACCTGGAACAAAGTACAATGCTTCTAAAACAATAAGAAAGAATTTTAAAAAATAAATAAAACAAAGCCATGTATTATGGTTATTTGGTTTATAAATTCAAACGAAATTTGCGTTAATGGCCTTGTTACCAGTTTATTACAAGTCCTCATCTTAGGGGAGCCCTCTTACGTAGAAAAATGTGTCTTTAACAATGAAACGACAGACTTGACAAAACTACCTGAAGCGACCACGGGTACGACTGGCCTTAAATTCAAAATACGCACTTGCTAAAATGGTTAATGTATATGATAGTCATGATACAATAATCAGATGATTGTCCCACTAGAAAGCACACAAAGAGACACGTACATGTATAATAAAATCAGGGCTTTGCACGAAGCCAACAAACACAATGGCAATAACAGCAGAATCGCCGCCATAGAACGGAGACAATAATAATTAGCAACACAATAATGTTGATTATGTCGTTTGCTGTAAACAATGTGTGGCGCTTTAAGAGTTAATGCTTGCACAGTTTTAAAAATGAATATGACCAGGCAATACCACAATTACAGAGCATAATCGAACACACGTCACCGCGAAAAAGAGCCTGACATATCTACACCCACACGACAGAAAGAATGCAGTTATTATCAACATATAGTAAAGCAACCAGCTCTCTCTTCATCAGCAAGACAGGGTCTTTCTACAGACCCTGGCGAGAGCATTGCCCAACAAGAATGGCCTATTATAAAAATGAACAAGTCCCATTATAGATACAATTAAGTTCCGCACTGCCAACCTTTAAATGTTACTTTTATATCTTGATTAGTATGTACTAGGAGATGATGCATCAATCAGTTAGGGATCTTTCATGTGAACCAAACATATTATGTGTCTTAATCCACATCAGAATTAAGGATGAAGTTGGTGCCGTTTAATATGTTTAAGCCCTCCAGTATTTCTTTACTGACCGTTCCAAGGCGTTGCTTCTTTTGTTGATCATTTTGTTATATGTGTTTCATATTTGCCTTTGCTATACTGTCTTGTCTGTTCCTTGCAGCCCAATGTTGTCACCTGCTGGGAAATGCTGACTTCTTGTCTCTCTTGTGTGTTATGTTTTCTTGTGGTTTTGTCACGTTCCCGTATGGTGTCCCAAGTCAGGTGTGTAACTTGATTGTATCGATCCCTGATCTTTACACTCTTCCTTATTTTTAGTACTACATGCATATAAAAGGTATCATTCTATGCTTATTCATCGAGATGCCAATATCACTATATATCATGAGATAGTTTATACTTATCGCAACTGAGGGCAGCTGAGGCTCAGACGAGCCTGTCCACTCACCAGAGTCATTGCTGCGCTCGCTCACACAAAGAATGGATGAAGATGAAATTAAAGCTCGGGCCAAACTTTAGGCCTCTAGTCCCACTACTTAGCTCCGTATGTATGTTTAAAAAGTTATTTTACGAGATATTCGACAACTTGTCAAAATCTCATGATCTGGCTTATCATGTCATCAACAATGTTCTGTATTGTACTCTTGATTTGTAAGTGTAAAGGAGTACTATTAAACTACCTTTGAACGATCACTAATCCAAGTACTAACCGCGGAGTAATTTGCTTAAATTGGCAGAAAAGCCAGACCGCTAAGTCCAACACAAGTTTCTGTAAAGGCTAGCCCATGAACGAAATAACAAATTCACGGCTGATTTTTTTTTTGTTGGTTATTGTTATTCTAGTCGCTCTGAAAAATGCGCTGCTGAATTGTTCCAGGAACGGAAGCAATGTATACTGGCGGAAATGTTAACTTAAAAAAAAGTATGTAGGCCTTGTTTAAGAGTTGGAATCTGTTGTACATTGTATGTCTCGATATTCTGATATTTGTAAAAAGGTAATCGGATGTCGTAATAGCACACTCGTCGAAATTCAAAGTTTTTTGTTCAATGGGGCGTTCTGCGACAAGCCGTTGACAGTGAACCTGGCTACATGTAGATATATGTATAGCCTATACGAGTATATGCTTGGCACTGAAACGTTCTTACAGTTCTTTCAATGCCATATTATACTACTGTCAATAAACTGAAAATCTCTGCGTATCATGAGTTATTTAATTAACAGTATTTTGGGTCCGAGATTTATTTAACGAGGATTCTTAACAGCCCAAGGGCCACTAGTAGGTCTCCTCACAAAAAATACATATACAAGGACAATATGTACAGATAGACATACACTAAAATAAAATATGTACATATTTGTACGTCCGAAGAAAGAATGCGGTGTGTGTGTGTGTGTGTGTGTGTGTGTGTGTGTGTGTGTGTGTGTGTGTGTGCGTGCGTGCGTGCGTGTGTGTGTGTGTGTGTGTGTGTGTGTGTGTGTGTGTGTGTGTGTGTGTGTGTGTGATAGAGGAAGAATGTCATATTAAGTAGCGCAATCTTATAAGCTATCGTCGTGTTCAGCAGTTGCATTGGGATCGAGACGCCCAGATTCATAGATAAATTTGAAAACGCAGTCAAAGGCTCATGTCTTCTGGTCCTTGCAAAAGCAAAGAAATATTACAGAGATAATCAGGCATTAATGCGATGACAGTGTTGAGTGTTATGTAGCTTGTACCAGGAAAGATGATTATGGAAATTTCAGAGACCATTGTATGTCGTATTATAACAACTACAACAATTCGTTTGGTATTAAAATCTTGTCAAATTATTTTTATGTGACGCTTATTTATTAACTCTCGGACAGACGTCATGGACGTTGACCCTTCACAGGCTGAACTTCGAAATGTTTCAAGGGACGTAATCGCCATTAGTCGCCATTATATTTTACACTTCCGTTCTCTGCCAACCTACGCAACGAAGCTCAAGCAGTAAGTTTAGCAAAATGTGAACAAACAAATAACTCATCGGAATATTTCTGTGAATGAAACACCAGGTAAGTTCCAATTTTATTGTTTACTGTAGGTTGTAGACAATATCACTTTCTGAAAACATAGAAATTTGGTTGGATTGAAATGACCTAATTTTCAACTGATAAAAACTCCAGGTTGTTTTGCATGAAGTTTTGCAAGTTCATACTTCATTTCTGCAAATTTAATGTCAGATCATTGAATATTTTAAATCGAACTATTAGTGTGGCATTTATTTGCCAATATTCACAGCAGTTTTCAGTTCATTTAATGTTAATTGGCATGATAATTGCCAAGCCAATAGAAGTGAATGAAAAATGCTGAGGTAGTCCGAATGATTGTTAAAATGGGCGGAGCTTGTCACCAATAGTGGACATGGATGAGCTGCATATACAGGTGATGCAAATGATGCTGGACAAAGTGCATTATTTATGTGCTAAAGATTGAAGACTGGGACGTAAAGAATCAAATCAAGCAAAACAAGGGTCAACTTGAAAATAAGAAAAATATGTGTTTCGGGTAACGGGTCTGAAAATTTTAGGTAGGGTAGGCACACATATTTTTTTTCTATATTTTTTTCTTCTGGAAAAAACTATAATTTTATGCATTTTGAAAGGCATTGCGCCTTTCAAAATGCATAAAATTATATATTTTTTGCCAGAAAACCTGAAAAAAATTCTAGGTTTCACCAGTAAATTTAAGTAGGGGTTGGGTTACCCTGAAAACAGGTATTTTTTTTTAATTTGGCCTAGAATGAATATCAGCATTAAGCAATGCCAAAGAAACTACACAAATCTGCAAACAGCATGCAGTTCCTTTTACTGCTCAACTTGTTATATCTTCGAGTGCTGTGTGTCATCTGCAGACTGCTGGACCCAGATCAGACTGCCGAAATTAGTCCTTGATATAATCATTTTTATATAGCAGATAACATTTTAGATGCATTTCTTTTTGTAGCAGGAGTAGGGTTAACCCTTTTCATGCTGAATGTTTTTATGTTTTACACTCGAGTGAGTGACTCCTCCCCCATTTTTACCTGCATCGCTTTAGCGAAAGCATGTCTAGTAATGGGTCCACTCCATCCGTCTGCAACACTTTTGGGGGCCTTTATATTCAAACTTTGCATTGATTGTTCACATATTGAAGATGTGCATCTCCAATTTTGTGCACATTTCACGAATACTTTCTCATTTTTGAGGGGTGTTGAACATAGACATTTTACTGTTAGATGGGCCGGTGTCTGTAACTCCAAAAGTTTTAATTCCTTTACAAACTTTGCATAATGATTGTTCATATATTGAAGATGAGCACCTCCAATTTTATGCACATTTGATAAATATTTTCTCGTTTTTGAGGGGTGTTGAACTAAGACATTTTTTTCATCCAAAATGCTTAGAGGGTGTCTGGTTTGTGTAGTCTGTAACTCCTACAGTTTTCATTTCTTTATATTCAAACTTTGCATAATGATTGTTAACACATTGAAGGTGTGCACCTCCTATTTTGGTCATGTTTCATGATTTTTTTTATCATTTTTTGGGGGGTCATGAACTTAGACATTATTTCTATTCAAAATGCTTAGATGGTTTTGGTTTGTAATCTGTAACTCCAATAGTTTTCATTCCTTTATATTAAAACTTTGCGTAGTGATTGTTCACATTGAACATGTGCACCTTCTATTTTTGTGCACATTTGATAAATAATTTCTTATGTTTTTAGGGCTGTAGAACTTAGACATTTTTTTCATCTAAAATGCTTAGGGGGTGTCTGTAATTCCAAAAGTTTTCATTCCTTTATATTAAAACTTTGCATAGTGATTGTTCATACATTGAACATGTGCACCTTCTATTTTTGTGCACATTTGATAAATATTTTCTTATTTGTTAGGGCTGTTGAGCTAAGACATTTTTTTTCATCCAAAATGCTTAGGGGGTGTCTGGTTTGTGTAATCTGTAACTCCAGCAGTTTTCATTCCATTATATTCAAACTTTGCATTTGGATTGTTCATACATTGTAGTTGTGCACCTCCTACAAAATGTCGGACCTGGTCTGGATTCAATCTGTTTGACACTTGGGGGGGGGGGGGTGTGGGGGGGGCTTCATGTCGTAATTCTCGCACCCCCAGACCCCCTTTACCCCTGTGTGACACATATTTGGACACCTTTGTAAAATGCTCTTATGCTGCATTATTTAAGTTTTTCAAATGCTTATATCCTGGTAGTTACTTGTTAGAAAGCATTTTAATAAGACTTAGAGGAAGGGGGGTGCTTAACGGCTTAACTCTCGCACCCAGACCCCCTTTACGCCTGTGTGACACATATTTGGACACCTTTGTAAAATGCTCTTATGCTGCATTTTAAGTTTTTCAAATACTTATATCCTGGTAGTAGAAAGCATTCATAGTTGGGACATGGATACCTGGGAGGCCTAGGGTGTTCTTAGATTCCATAAGTATGTAACCCCTACATTCATGCCCAGGGGTGGGGCTAGGGTGCCTAGCGTACTTTGGCAACAATAAAGACCAAGATGAAATGCCACATGTGGAGTCTTCACTAAGTTTGCCATGCACAGACAAAAATGTATCATAATTTAGATATATCAACCTGTGACACCTTTAGAAAATATAAAATGGATGATGACATCCAGGCCTTGAATAGTTAAGAGTGTGTTACTATAAACAGAAAAATAATTTTCTTATTTCTGAAATAATCTACCAAAATATATGTTGTGGGTACTCAAAAGAACCATCTCAATGAGATGTAACTCCAATGAGATGGAGATGGTTCTTTTGAGCACCGAAAACATATGCTAAAATTTATGGGTAAGAAAATATTTAAAATTTTGCTCTAAAATGTTTTGTTTATCTAAACCTGTAGGTGAACATCCTTATGTATTAACCTGTGTCTGAAAATCCATCATAAAAAAGGGCTATTGTAAATGAAACTTTAGAGAGGTCTATGAGCTTGAGAGATTAATGCTGCA
This sequence comes from Loripinus fragilis, assembly GCA_964019695.1. NCBI lineage: Eukaryota > Metazoa > Mollusca > Bivalvia > Lucinida > Lucinidae > Loripinus > Loripinus fragilis. The sequence goes on from OZ026518.1 coordinate 77,020,764, forward strand.
AGGTTATTAAGTACAGAACTCAGAGGTCCTTGGGCAGCGAACCTGTCTGAAATGGTGTCCATTGATAAACCGATGATATGCCTGCCATGTGAAGGAAAACAATGAAAAATCTAGGTTCATTACCACCTAGCCTCTAGATCTTTTATATCAGTAAATCTTCCAACTTGTCTACGACCAACAGGTTTGATATACAGTACTTTATATCTGATGTAATGATATACTGAACCAAAAAAGAAATTCAACAATTTTATATCACTATTTTTTCTTAGAATATCTAATTGATTTCTTACCTGAAAGATTTGAAATGCTTCATGGAATGTTCCTGACAATATGATACAGAAAAAGTCAAATGACTTTCATTGTCAACTTTATATACATATATTTTTTACTTCAATGGCAGGCAGCTGTATGTCCTGTATATTGGTGGTACCAAATATCCCATATCCCTTGAAGTAAGCTTATAAACTGCCATTTGATATCCTCATAATTAATTTTCTGAAATATATTGAACACAGTATCCCATATCCCTGGAAGTAAAATTGATAGTAATTATTCCTATATCCTGGGAAGTAAAATAGCAATATACTGTATCCCCCAAACCTCTATACAAGCCTCAGTGCTCAGTGAGAATGTTTTTGAAGGTTTTGGTTATAATTTTGTGGCTATATGGTTCATTTGAGCACCCCCCCCCCCCCCCCACAAAAAAAAATGATAAAACTGATAGATGGATAAGAAATTCTCCCACACCAGATTGAGATTTCCGTTGCTTTTACCCATATGAGATATTTTTATCTCACATACCCGTACCCGCCCTAGGGAAAGATAAAAAACGAACATCATCACGTCTGTCGCACGCTATCCGCACATTGTTCTGTGACGTCATTATCCCCATGCTTTTTTTAAAAAAGCGAAGGGGATATTGTAATCGCCTCGGTCCATCCGTCTGTGCGTTATGCTATCTCCTCCTAAACTGTTGGACGAAATTCAACCAAATTTGATGTGTGAGTTACTCACGTGAATGGGGCGTGCAACGTCATACTTTTTTTGGCCCCGCCCCTAGGGCCCTGGGGAGGGGCCAAAAGGTCAAATATCATTTAATTTCAATTACAAAGTCAATTCCAAAGGTTTTTATACCAAACTTTGTGTTTGTTCTCACAAATTAAAGATACAAAACATATCAGACCGGATTTTTATTCTGTCGCCTGGGTCATGCCCCAGGGGTGGGACTTACAGGCGCTTGGGGTGCCCAAGGAGTCAAAACAATTTTTTTTTCAAACATGGTCTTGTGGCATATCAAATTGATGGTGATGACAAGCAGAACAGAATGCAAGTAAAATTTTCATCCTAGGGTCAAACTGGTGACCTTGGATGAGGTCAAAGGTCAAATATCATTAAATTTTGGTTACCATGTCAATTTCAAAGATTTTTATACCAAACTTTGTGTGTCCTCACAAATGAAAGATACAAAACATATCAGATGGGATTTTTACTCTGTCGCCTGTGTCTTGCCCAAGGGGTGGGACTTTAGGGCACTGGGGGTAGGTACCCAGGGGGTCAATTTTTTTTTCAAACATGGTCATGTGGCATATCAAATTGATGAGGATGACGAGCAGAACAGAATGCAAGTAACATTTTCATCCTAGGGTCAAATTGGTGACCTTGGGGTGAGGTCAAAAGGTCAAATATCATTAACATATCAATTTCAAAGATTTTTTATACCAAACTTATTGTGTGTTCTCACAAATAAAAGATAGAAAAACATATTGAACAGAATTTTCATTCTGTTGCCCGGTTCATGCCCCCAGGTGGGACTGGGGGGGAGTAAAAAACTTTAGCGTGGGGATTTGTGATGGCGCCCCATCGACTGCAAGCTCTAGTTGTAATGTTAAAATGACGTCACCATGTCGCATCTCAGCAAATTTAGGATTTTCTGGAAGTTGTTTTTATGGTTTCCATTATAAAATGCGGTATAAGAAAAAGAATCCATTATTCGTGTGAGGATGGGATAGAGAAATCTGTCCCTTGCGATCACCGTTTGTCATCACTCGGCAAGCATCGTGATGCCAACCGGTGATCCTCGTGGCAGAAGTTTTGTTGGGCCTGATCTGGGTCCACAAGGTTTGCAAAAGTTATCAAGAGACCATGAGAAAGACACAAATGAAAAAAAGATCATTTACTTCCCTTTGATCGTCATGTAGCGTATTTAGTTTCTCTGCAAGTATTGTTAGTTTTGAAATTTTAGCCTATTCAGAAGCAGTAGTGCTGAACTTTCTCCATTCCACAGATAGACCTTATCAACCGGCATAAACCGATATCAGACTGCTCCTCAAGTAGAAATCAAATACTAGGGACCATTCAGGGTTTACCCTGTTTGTCTTAACTTTATCGTGTACATTACACAGCTCGTCAGATTGTTAAATCATGAAACTCTCTTGTGTGTGTCGCCTGTGAAGAATGGCAGACACACAGGGATCATGTCTCCTCTGGCGGCGGCTAAGGGCCATACTTTTGAGTTTCCGATCAATAATTTTTGAAAGCAGGGGCCAAAAATTCCACTCGCCCGCTCGTAATTACGAGTGAAATCTAGAAAGGACGAGTAATTCTTCTCAAGCACTTGTCCTGTAGGACGAGTGCTTTGGGAAGAATAACTCGAGGAAGTCCTATTAAATATTACTCCCTTATGTTCTTTATTGCATACACTTTTAATGGACAAGTGCATGTGTTTGCAGGACGAGTGAAAATTGTAAGTCACTCGTCCTTCAGGACAAGTATAATATTGAAATATTTTGTCCCCTGGAAAGGTCCATCATGCATCAATTTCATTCAAAGTTTACAGAATTAAGGGTTAAGCATTGTAAAATAAAGGTCAATTTTGAATATCATGGAGATCATCTGCAAATTTTTGACTGAGTTATGGCCCTTTTTAGAGTTAGGTTTTGCCAGGGGACACACCTGATTCTCCGAATTCTAGTTATATTTTACACATTAATTTTATATAAAGTTTCAATTTTAGAAAAATGTGTTTATGATGTACATGTAATGTAGAAGAGACTATAGACTTTTTGCCTCTAAATGTTTTCAACATCCAACATAAAAATTTGTAGAAAAAGAATTTATTGCAATTTACCTTCAATGATGTACTCAAACATTGGTGTTACAAGATTGAAACTTTTTAGAGAAATCGGCATTTTTTTCTGACATTTTTTCCCAAACATGTTTTTCTAAAATTAATTATAAAAAAGAAATCCCCAAAATCAATGTGAAAAACATAAAAAAAAATGAGATCAGTCCAAAGTTTTAGACAAATATTTAAGAAGTTCACTGTAAGTTGTATGTTGGGAAATTTTGCATGCTTTTTGTGATTGCTGAATTTATCAAAATCAACTTTTCAAAAAAAATTTTGAAGAATTTACCATCAGTGTCAAACAGTTTGAAGCCAAACAAAATGTTGGGCCTGATCAGTGTTGAACTGTTCATATTGTTTGCAAACCTTATCAGCATTAAGACACTGCCATTTCTGAATTGCCATTTCAGTCACTTCAAGGGACAGTGGGTCCTGACAACATTTTTTTAGTCATCAACCTATTAGGGAATCGAGACAGTTCACTGACAAGACAGTTCACCGACCGACATGCATTTTGAAGACAGTTCACCAACAGAATTGAAGTCAGTTCACTGAATTTCGGTGCAGATCCAGTTGGTATTGGCATTGGCACTGGTGTGGAATAACAAGATACATGTCATGCACCAAAGGGGATTGGGCCATATCCTTATTGGTTTTCATCCTATTGGTATTGGCCTGGCTGTACATTATTGCTCAAGAACCAGATGGCTAATTTGCCTAGATATAACTTTGGGGCAGAATGTAGAGTTGATTAGGTTTTGGTGACCTTGACCCAATTTTCAAGGTTGGTGTTGGACATAAACTGCCAAATTTGAGCCAATCTAGAGGTCTACTGAAATCGGCAGCTGGACAAATGGCCACCCTTCTCTGGTTTGGATGTTGGGGGTTCTAGAGAGGACATCCTTTTTTTTTCTAAAATACAATTTTAATTTGATCATTTACCTGGGTCTATTCTGATGACTGGCAGGCCTTTAGTTAAGAGTGCGTACCAGAAAAATAATTTTCTTATTATATGTTGTGGGTACTCAAAAGAACCGTCTCAATGAGACAATACTTTTGAGCACCCAAAACATATGCTAAAAATTATGGGTAAGAAAATATTTACAATTTTATGCTGAAATTTATTGTTTATCTAAAGCTATGACTGGGGAGGATCTGACTATAATATTTACAGAAAAATATGGTAGTCTGTCTCGCATTTTGACATATTTACTTATGTATTCTCTAAAGTTATTCACTGGAGCCATGATTTTAAATACTTTTTGGGAAGACCAAGCTTTATATAGACAATGCAAGAGTATTAGATTGCCTGACTTTTGGGTACATAACAGTTTTCTTATTACAGTATTACAAAATAATGCATTAAATGGAAGTTCACAAGAAAGCTTCTTTTGTTTAAATGATTGATTGATGCTAAATTAATACAGGTCGACACCACCTTGTCTTTTTAGCGAAAACGAGAGTTGGAGATCGGGTTATTGTCGCATTCGGAGTAGGGGGGACCTGAAAATAGAATGACCCTAGACACTGGAATTATATCTCTTTGAGAGCATTAGAAAGTCCTTAACCCTTTTCCCGCCAGTCACAACTTTTTATGTCGTCTGCTTTCTAGTCTGTTTAAATTCTTAGGTAGCATATGGTCTCCATTAGAACAGTCTGATCTGGATTCATAGTGTTTGCATCCGCATGATCAAAAGTAGTTTGGAGTGCATTTGCATATACAGTAAAACCTGTGTAAAACGGCCACTCTCAAAAAGACCACAAATTGTTTTTCAAGACAAATTATCGCTTAATACTGGTCAGCCGTATTGCAGAATGCTCCAAGGGGAGCATTCTGCAATACTTTCGACCTTCATTAAGCTACCAATTGTTATAAAGATCTTTGTTTTGTCTATTTTTGAGTGGCCATTTTACACAGGTTTTAGTGTATATGCAGCAGATGTAAAAAGTAGATGACAGATGACATTTTCAGGCCAAAATTTTTTTTTTGGGGGTGGGGGGAGGGGGTGGGGGGGTAGGGTTAAGTGTTCAAGGATGTTTCATGAATGGTTTAAGAACATCACAGATTGTCAAGGAACCGTGCTTGGAAAGTTCTTAATTTTCCTTAAGATCAAGACTATAACTAATTTCCAAGAGCTCATTTCTTGAACTGCTCTCTAGTTTATAGTTTACTCTGCCCCTTCCTGTGCTTCACAACCGATCGGTTTGCACAGAAATTTAAATTTTTGGCCAACTTAATCACATATTTTGTCAATATGTGTAATATCTATTAAGTAAATTCATGAAGTAAATCCGTGAAGTGGTTAATGCGGCTGTTTTCAATGGGAGGGGAACACATTCTTAACTGTCTTTTTCAACTAGCCGAAGAAGTTGGGATGCACTGTTATTCCTCACCGCCAAGGTGGTTAGATTCTCTAGGAATCGGTAAGACAGGTACCCATATGATGATCAACAATAATATTTAGCGGTTAGAAATTGTCCGCAAGTGGCAGAACTAGACTGGCTATCACTATAAATACTGACACTTTTAAAGGTATACCAGGGGTTGGTGTATACAGGACCCTGTATAGCTTTAACAAAGTACAAAATGACATTCTGACAGGTTGGACAGACCAAGGAAACATTTGGGTAACAATATTTTACAAATTTGTTGTTCTTTTGAAGAAAATCATACATGAAAAAAATGCTCAGGTGGTGCTTAACTTTTGACGCTATGTATATAAATAAATGATGTATTCGGGATCCTTCACGTTTCTCATGTATTTTATCATATGTGTGACATAGTGACATTCAGAGGCAATTGGAAATCTAGATAAGATATTTTTTGTGAAATATTTGTTATTGTCATAAAATTTCAATGAAAAAATAACAAAAAATGGTGTTATGGGTACCAGGAGAATTATGTCAAAACAATATTTTGGTGTTTTGATGAATGAATGATGAGAAAAACTAGTATTATACTAACAGGGGTAACAACCTAAGTCATAGCATGGATGTTGCAAACATGTAGTATGCTGCCAGCTTTGATTTTACATGGTAAGTTTTTCCCTTTGTAAAATTATACAAATAAGTGTCTGTCAAAACAAAGCTGTGCAGGCTGTGGCTGACAGCCCACTTGAACCGAATATATAATGATCATTCCCAGAAATGCCGTTACCTTTGTAATCATTCATCTACAAGTATCGAAGCGAGAGACACAAGGATACTTTTAGCAGTCTCCCGCTTGGATATTTGTGGGTGAATGATTACAAAGACAATGGCATTTCGGGGCGTGGTTATTATATATTCTGTTCAAGTGTGATGTAAGGCACTGCCTGCACTGCTTAGTTTTGACAGACACTAATTTGTATATTTTTTACGAAGGGAAAAACTAACCTTGTAAATCAAAGATGGCGCCATACTATGTGTTTGCAACATCCATGCTATGACGTAGGTTGTTACCCCTGTACTAATGTAGCAAATAAATTATCCTGCTATTTATTGTGTTTTAGAACAATTTTAGGAGTAGTGGATAAAACTTTCAAATGGTAGGCTAGCCTTTTAATACATGCATTTATTATACCCGCTTTTTTCTTTAGAAAAAAAAAGGTATATTAATTTCGTACCAAAGTCGGTCCGTCATCCGTCCGCCACGTTTCTTGTAAATGTATCTCCTCCTAAACCGTTAGACCTAGCAATTTTAAACTTTGTAGCTACATTTTGTTTTGGTGTGGCTGTGACCTTAACCTCTGGCCTCAGTTTAAAAAAGATCATAAAACATGGTCTGCCCAGCGTTGTCAAATAACTTTTCTACAAATGCGTTCGTCACATGACTGTGACATGTCTTGTTTGGTGTTGGCATAAATCAGTGCGTGTGTACTGACTCTTCATGATAATGGCTGACATGCCATCTTTTTAGCGTATTTTTTGTGTGTGCCGATTTATAAGAAAACAACTTAGGAATACCTACTATTGGAGGGCCAAAGTAATGGGTTTTGTATCTGTGTCCCAACTTAGTTACCACTGGGTTGCTTGAGTTGATGCTTTACTTTCCAGTCAACAACATTTTCCTGGTTTGAACCAACTACTACTGTAAGCATTTTGAATAAAAGCTGCGTTTTCAGAGGAAAATTATGAACCCCAAACCGTAAATTGAGTTGGCAAGCAGGCTTACCCAAATTCTGATCAGCTCGTTATTGTGTCAAAATTTATTTAAAGGGAAAGCATGGGGAAACACAACTTTGGTCAGAATTTGAAATTACAACGTGCTAATATAACCTTGAAATGAAGGTCAAGGTCACCAAAATCCAATTAACTCTTTTTCCCCTGAAAACAATGTATCTATGTACGTTTGATGAAAATTCATCCACTGGTTCATAAGATGGCTAAGGTACAGCTCCAAAAAGACTGATTTTTACAGTCTTTAAAGGATGGTGACCTTGACAAAAAAAGGTCAAGGTAACCAAAATCAAGAAGGTCAAGGTCACCAAAATCTTATCAACTCTTCATTTTGCCACAATGATATAATACACATAAATAGTTTAGCTAGAATCCCTTGTTTGGTTTAAGAGATAACATCAGGAAACATTTGATTAGATTTTGGTGACCTTGACCTAATTTTCAAGGTCACCATCCTATAAAGATTGTAAAAATCAGCCATTTCTGTACATTATTTAATTTTAATCAAACTTGTATAGATAAATGGTAAGGAGGGGGTTAGATGGTGACCTTGACCTTAAAAGCACTTTGAAATGTCAAGTTTTGATATCACAATGAAATAAAACATAAAGATTGGTCAAAATCCAGTTCAAGTTGGTTCAAGAGATAATGTGCGGAAACCCTACATTGGACATTTCAAAGTGCCATTGTGACCTTGAAAATAAGGTCAAGGTCACCAAAATCTAATCAACTCTTTTCCCCTCTCCCAGCAATGTATCTATGCAAGTTCGGTCAAAATCCATCCACTGGTTCAGGTGATATTAAAAGGAAACAAAGCTACATGGAGGCCAACAGGATTTGCACAAAAACCAATATGTCCCTCCCCGCCCCCTCTTTGATTTGGGGGACCAATAAAGTTTTTTGCTCAAGGACACATCAGTACATCCACTGACACTGGCAGGTAAATAGTTAAAAGTAGAAAACACTTGAAGTTTGGGATTAACCTCGGTCCATATGCCACCTGACAAGGTCACTCCTTGTTTGTTTACTTATTGATGAATGGTCAGGTTTAATCCTTGTTTGACCATCAAAGTTAGTATTGTAAATAAATGATAAGTGACATGAGTAAACGTCCTGATCAGTGCGGACAATAAGGCATAGATTTGCAGGACTTTAGATAGGAGTGCGTAAAAAGAAAAATAATTTTCTTTTTTCTCAACCAAAACATATGTTGTGGGTACTCAAAAGAATCGTCTCAATGAGACGGTTCTTTTGAGCACCCAAAACATATGCTAACAGTTGTGGGTAAGAAAATATTTACAATTTAACGCTGAAAATTTTTGTTTATCTAAACTGGTGGATTGGCTAGATTTCTGCTGATTCAGTGACTGTTGTTTGTCTGAAAAGATGGGCATGCCTTATCCCTGTCTTCGCTGTCTGTCAATCCACCGGAAATTGTAAACATTTGATATTCCTTGAAAATGCTGAAAACTTGATTGGGCCCTATCACACATCTCATATGTGCTGGCCATCCCTTTTCACACAACAAGATTCAGGCCTTTAAGTTAAGAGTGCATAAGGAAAAAATATTTTTCTTATTTCTCAACCAAAAAATATGTTGTGGGTACTCAAAAGAACCGTCTCAACAAAACGGTTCTTTTGAGCACCCAAAACAGATGTTAAAACTGATGCGTAAGAAAATATTTACAATTATGCTCGGCGTCACTGCGTTGTGGTCCTTGAGCAAGGCACATTAATCCTAGCTTAGTACTGGTTCAACCCAGGAAGACCCGTCCCTGTTTAACTGAGAGATTGTTGATGGGACGTAAAGAATCAAATCAAACAAACAATTTTGCGCTCAAAATTTTTTTCTATCTAAACCAGTGTGAATATTAATAATGGGTCTTGTCAGGAGAAGACCTGACTCTTTGTTGGGTGCTGGTCAGCACCTTTGTTAGTCGCCATCTGGAAAGTATTATAACATAACAAGCCACATCCAATATTCAAGACTCTATTTAGTCTCTGTAGCTTATCTGCTACACCTGTAGAATCTGATGTTGGTACATGTATTTCCTGGGCACTTCCTCCAAAGTCAGGCCTGATTTTGTTGTGCCATGGCTCATATGGGTCTCATCGCGAAAAACCTCACTTTGTTGCATGTGAACAACAAATGCGCAGATCAGCCTGCCCATGCACCAAGGCTGATAAGCACATTTGAGCCGTGACACAAGATTTCCAACAATGTGGTATGTGCCACCAGCAAAGTCTCAGACCAGCCTGCGCATACGGGCCGTCTGATCAGAGCCTTTGCTTGTCGCTTGAATATTCTTTGAGTGTTAAGCTACTGACTGAACAACATTTGTAGTTTCTAAGCTTAAAATGAGGCCGTACAGGCTCGTCTGAGTCTAGATTTGTCAAAATGCCACATTGTTGGAAATCACATGTCGCGCCTCATTTGTATATTCGCTTTCGGGAAAGTATACCATCTAAACTTGCCACATGCATAGTTTCCATATTTTAGTAAGCCTCTGGAGCTGGATAGGCTGGTTTGAGTTTTACTTGATCAGAGGCTCCAAAGAGTGTTTTTCTCGCAACAAGGCCCATATGATAAGTCCAACAAATAGAAAGGCTTACCCAAGAGCTTTTGACAGTTTAGCATGGCTTCTGTTATTGAATTCATAGCCAAAATGTCAAGAATAGAGAATTTGAACAGCATGAACTATTAGTACTGGCCTTGGTAAATTTTGGCGAGTCTGCAGAAAGTTCACCAGGCAGATTTTGAGCATGAGCATAATTGGGAAAAAAAACAATGCAAAGGGGAAATATGCATTTTTTTCTTGCTTATACCTTACTTGATCGATAAAAATAAAAAGGATTAAAAACGTCATCTACTCTATGTCTTAGACAGAGCTTCATAGGGATTATATGCAATAAGATATAGGATTTAATATTATTTGATATATTTTTTAAGGCGGCTTTAGCCGCCGTTCTATTATCGCTTTAGACCTACATTTTATGTAAATTATTCACCAATCAGAAGTATTCTTAAATTGTAATATTCATCACAAAAACTGGAAAAAGATGCTCTCATTGGTTAATCATTGGTTAATGCTCAGAATGTCCATACAAACTTATTAAACATGCAACTTAACGTAAAAACCTACATGTAAATGAAAGAGAACCAGTCTGTGCACTGTATGTATTAACCACCTAATCCATTGTCTCCGGCGGGAAGCATCTCTTTAGTATCGCGCCTGCGCAAGACAATGCGACCTATTCTCGAATATAGGTCAACCCCCGATGTAAAGCATTTGTAAATTGCTGTATTATCATTGTTTCCATGCTTTGCACACAGTAAAGAAGTACATTATAAAATAGTTAACCTACTTAATCTGAAAGGACTTTACAGTAATGTCATGCGATTTAAATAAAATATGTGTAACTTTTCCAAGTCCCATTCTGGACATGATTATAGTCTGTTTCATATATTTCGACAATAGTCTATTTGCAGGGCTTATTTTTGGCTGTTTTACGGTTATATTCCCAATGTCACTTCGTTTCTTTTCTCCAATGTTCGGATGAAAAAATCACAATTTCAAGTCGGAAAAAAATTCGAAGAAAAAATCATCTTTTTGTCGAGTAAATTGTGTTTAAAATTGTTTGTTTATTTGTTCCCGTTCACATTACGACTATTGTCATCTCTGTTGTGCTACTACGATGTAAATCCTGTCGTTGCACAATCAGGGCCCAATGGTGTTGTGCCCTTTAACGATGGGCCTATCAGCCGTGGTTTAATTCTTTGCATTAACAGGTAATTTACCCTGTAAGTACAACCATCAATTTATGTTGGCTGGGGAAAGGACTTGGGTGAATGGAAAGACATAATGTATAAGGGAACCCCTGCCAAATGTTTTTTCAGTGTGTTGACTTAGTCATTTTAATGCAAATTGTATAAAGGGGAGCCCTGCTCAAATTTGTTTAGGGTGGGTTTGCAGAATCATTTTTTAGCAGTTAATAGGAAATCTAGGCCTACTCTGCGCTTTCGAAATGCTTAGCTGTCGGAATTTTCGTGTGTCCATGTACCCTCTAAAAATTGTGCCCTCTACATTTTGCCCTAGAGGATACATGTTATGTACCCTCAAAAATATGAGTGGTAGCCCTGGTAATATTCAACATTGCGCAGTCTCATATAATACATCATGCAAGTTAACTGTACAGCTAAATTCAGATAAATATGATGTATTTATGATTTGACAATATAGCTAACAACACTAAAAATCGCAATTTTAGGCGTTTTCGCGCTAAAATTCCCAATTCCAGGGGTATGTGTCATTGTCCCAAAATCGTGAATATAAACCATTTATTTCTAAAAAAACAAAAACTTAACAAGTGCATTTAATTTGCTCTATTACAAGTGCGTATAAAAATTAACCGCGAATTTGCACGTAACCCTTGGGTTCAGGCGATTGAGCTTGCCCTAGCCGGCATATGCATTTTCTGACAAGAACAGTGTAACTATCGGTAAAGTCTCTTCTATCAATTGCGAGTAGTTAAATGGTCACATGCGCGGATCCAGAGAGGAGGGGGATGGAGGGTTCACACACCCCCTCCTGAAAAATCACAAGTTTTATGGGTTTCTAGAATACACATTTGGACCCCCCATCCACCCCTGGAAAAAGTTTGATCCCCCCTGGAAAAGGTTGGACCCTCCTGAAAAATGTTGGACACCCTTCCCCACCCCCGAAACCTTGTAAAATTATAGCTTTCTTTGAAATAAAGCATCAATAAGCCACTGTAAAACAGTAAAAGTTGAGGACAAAAAAGAAAAAAAAACTGTCAGAGCTGTGTTCTGGCACTCGGGCCTGGACACCCCTGGCAAAAATTCCTGGATCCGCGCATGGGTCAGCCAGCATCCAAACTCGGGCCACTATCGGCCTGTCAGCAAAACGTCATTCGGATGGCGTTTCAGTGGCGGGCCGATAATGGCCCGATTGTATGTGCTTACTGGGTGTTGACCAGTTTTGAATCCTACATGTATTTATTCCTCGATCCTGGCTATGTTCTTTTCTGGTGTTCGGTTTGTTTCAGTGAACGTTTAATTTTACATTAATTATTGTCAACACCCCCTGTTTTCTTAAAAATTTAGGACTTAAAACATTGTTCCCAAACCTTTGCTGGTGAATACCTAAATTGAAAAAAAAGGGTTCAGATGCATAGATTTAACTGTGCACAAAACCAAACAAAAGAGAGACAGAAACAGAACAACAACTTCGCTGGTTTTAGATTCCAGAATGCTATGTGGTAGAAGGAATTTTTGTCTAAAACCATTGAATTTGGTTGCTTTTAAATTGTCAGTATTTGAGAGCCGCCGAATATCTTGTTTAAAGATATTTCTTGTTTCATATATCATCTTAAAATGTGGGACTTTCGTCATATCAACACACATATTACGCTTCCTGAGTGCTAAAATCACTCAAAAAGCATAACTTCATGCCCCGTGCGGGAATACCCATGCTGAGCCCATCTTTTTACAGTTTTGTTTAAGCTTTGATTTTTTTTTACACAGATTTCATTGGCTACTGTAGAACTGGCAGATTGACGTGAACACATTTTTAACACATGTACATCTAAAAAACTTGGTTTGCTTGAGATAGGCTAAATATAGAATGGGAAAATTACCATACAAATCAGAAACCCAAAATTGGAATCACATGACTTCGTGACATAAGTGGGAAAGAATTGTCGCCGTTGCTGACGCACCTTACTAAAAAGTGTTAATTAATGGATGCCACACAGATAGAAAAATTGCAGTTAAAAACAACAAGCGAATTTGACCAGGAAATGCTACAATCCTAATTCAAAGTCAATATAAATGGCTGCAAAAGGGTTTGTTGTCATCTAACAAGAAACAGATTACTATTCTCCCGGGGCCTTCACCAGCTTCAGTAAAAGTTCTAAAAAATTTCTTGTTCTGTTCTCAAATAAAATGTTGGTTTATCAAGAATGGCATCCTCAAAATACTTGTCAGAATTGCAAACAGGGAAAACCTTGATCAGGCTGCTTCTTCAGATGTAGTCTGATCTTGGTCTGTGCTGTTTGTAAGGCAATTTTAAGTGTTCAAAATTTTAGAACATTTACAGTAACTACAGGTAGGAAGGAACGAACTAAGGGAGTCTCATATTAGCACAACATTTTTAAAGCTCAGGTTGAGTCCTTTCCATTTTTATGCAGATGCACCAAAGGTTCTGTTTGCCGGGCCGCGTAGCGCAGTCGGTTACGTGTCTGGCTACAGATGCATGTCTGACTGCAGATCCAGGGGTCGCGAGTTCGATCCCGGCCCGGTCCCATACTTTCGTGGAGATTGATCATGAAATGATTTCTACGGTCATTCTCCTCCGTTCCGCTGATTCATTCAAGAAGGGTTGTTGTCAGTTACAAGCGAAAGTATGTGCACGAATTACTGGTTAACCGCTTGTTAAAGCCTGCCCAGGAAAAAGTGTGGTTAGGTGAACTGACTGTCTCGCAATGACCATAGCTGTTGACTTGGGACGTAAACAAACAAAACATTCTGCGATTTAACAGAGGAGCTCTTTAACAATGGAGATGAAACATATTGACAGATGGATTATAAAACTTTGTTATGCTCTTGTAATATATGTACCAGTCATTTATAACCATGATGGCCCGCAATTTAGCCCCAGGGAACAGCATTGACTTTGACTTTTTGTCCAGCAGTTCCCTACTATAACCGCAACACGGGGGGCAGCAAGCTGGGAAAACCACAGCAGATTTTCCGCGCTGTCTGTTATATGTTTTTCATTGCACTGCCATGTTTACACTGGTATATCAAATCCCCGGCATCAATGTAAAAGTAAAAACTGTGTTAACACAACACATTTGCTCGGCATAATCCTCCACCCAACGCAGGGGCTTGTGGGGCTGTGGTTACAAAGACTGGTGCATATGCATACATTGAGTTATTAATGGGTTGTTTAAACGCACTATTTGAAAGGAACCTCAGTGGTTTATTGGATAAACCTGACTGGCCTTGTAAACCAGAGATTTAGGTCTGATCCCCGGCTTTTCAGTTTGTTGGATGAGAATTTAAGTAAGCTTTGGCCAAGTCTCCATACAACCATTGCTGTTGAGATTTTAAACACAAAACTTTTTACACACACATCATATGAGCTTCTGATTTCCAGTCAGCCCGGCAATTTCATTATCATTGTCGATACATCATGTCAGTGAAAAACAGTGTGGATCTTGATCAGCTGGCTTCTGATGAAGCCAGCTGATCAGGATCTACACTGCTGTCAAATGAAAAAAGCTATGTGCACTTGCACTTATTACCGGTAAGGTCAGATATGATAGATCCTTTTATCTTTGTAACCGGTAGTTGCCTTTAATACTAGCAATAGTTGATCAAGACATATTTTCGCTCGTTCCAAATTTGAACCAGTCATAAAAAGATATCATCTTGTTATGAGACGAGAATATGTTACAGTATCCGACTCTAATGCGCATCAGATCCAAAAGAGGGAAGTTTGGGTGCACTAGAATTTCCTTATTTGGGTCATAGAAGTGTTTTGAGTGTCATGTGACACATCCTAGATGGTCTGGTTCAAAAGGTTTGTATGTTTTTACTTAGAAAAACACACAAACTTTATCGTTAATAGTTTAAGTAAACAGAGTTGTATGACCAAACTGGGTTTTCAAAGATCTATAGGGTTTTGGGCTTTGTTTGCTGACTAAGGTTGTAAATGAGCCACCTCTTCCAAAAATCAGTCTTGCAAGGCGTGACTGGTTTATCATTTGGAATCGCTTTGCACAGTCTCTTAATTACATGCGCGGATCCAGGAATTTTCGTCAGGGGGGTGGGGTCCAAGTCAATCTGACAAAAAAAGCTCTGACAACGTTTTTTTTTTAGTCCTCAGCTTATTTTACAGAAGTCAAATGGTTAATTTCAAAGAAAACTATCATTTTTCAAGGTTCCAGAGGGGGTCCAACATTTTCCAGGGGGGGGGGGGGGGTTCAACTTTTTCCAGGGGGGGTCCAATTGCTTATTCCCTATAGAAACCCATATAACTTGTGATTTTCCAGGGGGGTCCGAACCCCCTGTCCCCCCCCCTCTGGATCCGCACTTGAATTAGATATGTTAGGCATCTCTTTATATCTTGACAATACATATGAGCCGCAATATGAGATTTCCAACAATGTGATATGTGCCACCAGCAAAGCCTCAGATGATCAGCCTGCGCATATGCACAGTCTGATCAAAATCTTTTCTAGATGTTTGAATGTTCTATGACTCTTAGGCTACTGACCAAACACCATTTTTAGTTTCTAAGCTTAAAAAGAGGCTGTACAGGCTCGTCTGAGTCTACACTTGTCAAAATGCCAAATTGTTCGAAATCTTATGTCGCGGCTCATATGATAGTAGAGTTTGATTTCCATGTTGAAATGCATTCCATGTCAGCTTGCTTTAGCTTTTTCCCCAGCAGTGGCTGCTCTTCATATGCTGGTAGCCTTTGCAAACAGTTTGGACTCAGATGAAACCTGGCAGAATGTTGGGCCTGATTTTGATCCAAACATCAATCAGATGGTATTTCTGAAATATTTTTTTATTTAAAAAAATCTGGCAGATGCACAAAACAATCTAGCTTGCAAATATTTAGAGTTAAGCAGCTACTTGTTTAAAACAGATCTGTTCAAACTTGACAGGCGGGGTATTTGTTTGTTTGATTTGATTCTTTACGTCCCATCAACAATCTTTCCGTTATGCAGGGACGGGTCTTCCTGGGTTGAACCAGTACTAAGCTAAGATAAATGTGTCTTGCTCAAGGACTACAACGCCGATGAGGCTCGAACTCGCAGCCCCTCGATCTCAAGTCAACCACTCTACCACTGAGCCACTGCGCTCCCTACAGGCGGGTTATAAATCTTTAATTGCAGAATTTGTGAAGCTAACAGAAACTGGCATGAGAGCCTTCAGTCTTTAATAAAGTTATCTCACAGCTTGGGGTTTGTTTCAAAAATAAAGAATTATTAAAACCACTCTATATCTAGTGGTATTTTAAGATATCTAGAATTAGCTTTATAGAGACTAAAGTTAGACTTGAAGGTGATTTTACATTCTTAAGTCTCCCTGCAAAATCCTTAACTTTCTCATTCAAAAGGCAGTGTCAATATTTGCCTTGCAAAAACTCGTTTAAGATATGAAAGTTGCATTGTCATTTTTGTCATTGTGCAAAACATCTTTTATGTCTGATTTGTGCAAGAAAGTATTTCAAATGGGTACTAAAATGCAGACGGTTAACTACTTGCATGCTGAGTAAATTTGCATGCATTTTAGACATCTGCTGACTTTTAAGCTTACCTGAGCCGAAGGCTCAAAGTGAGCTATTGTGATCGGTCTTTGTCCGGCTTTAGTTGTATATCGTCCGTCTGTAAATGTTTTCTTTAAATGACATCTCCTGAACCACTCGTCCAAATTTAAAATAATTTCACAGAAATGTTCCTCATGATGCCCTCTACCAAAATTGCACAAATGGTTTTGCTCTGCCAAAAAAGTGGCTGACAGAGCTCTAGATAAGAAATATCATATGAAATATCCTCCTGAACCACTGGCCAAAAATCAAATATTTCACAGAAATGGTCCTTATGTTGCACTCTACCAAAATTGATCAGAAGTTTCAGCTTTCCTGAACAACATGGCTACCAAAGCTAAAAATAGAAATATCTTCAAATCATATAGCCTTAGCAACAGGCCAATACATCATCTACTCCTGTGCCAGGACTCACGTGAGCAATCCAGAGCCTTAGGGCCTGCTTGTTTAAAGTTAATCTTTCTAAAAAAATCTTTCTGGAACAGCTAGACCATCAAAATTTCAAACAGTTTAGATCCAGGTCTGGCTTGACGCTTTGTAAACAAAACTTCAGATTAAATTTTCCATTATGCAATGGCAGATCCAGACGGGTGGGACAGGGGGTCCGGAAAAATCACAAAAAGGCTATAAGTGTCCTTAGAAATATTGGTAAGGACTTCCCTCATGAAGCAACGAGGTTCGTGTGGCCCTCTGTGAAATACATTGATGACTAAAAAAAAACATTGTCAGGACCCCACACCCCTGACAGAATTTTCTTCATCTGCCGATGATTATGAATTATCATAACAACCTAGGCTACCATTACATATATTGTGGGAACTCAAAAAAGCCATATCAGCTAGTATGCCATGGAAGATGAAGTGGATGATGAAATGGATGATGATGTGAAGGATGAAATCGATGAGGACATGGAAGATGAAATAGATGATGATGTAGAAGTTGAAGTGGATGATGACATGGAAGATGAAGTGGATGATGACAGGGAAGATGATGTGGATGATGACATGGAAGATGATGTGGATGATGACATGGAAGATGATGTGGATGATGACATGGAAGATGAAGTGGATGATGACAGGGAAGATGATGTGGATGATGACATGGAAGATGATGTGGATGATGACATGGAAGATGAAGTGGATGATGACAGGGAAGATGATGTGGATGATGACATGGAAGATGAAGTGGATGATGACATGGAAGATGAAGTGGATGATGACATCGAAGATGAAGTGGATGATGACATGGAAGATGATGTGGATGATGACATGGAAGATGAAGTGGATGATGACATGGAAGATGAAGTGGATGATGACAGGGAAGATGATGTGGATGATGACATGGAAGATGATGTGGATGATGACATGGAAGATGATGTGGATGATGACAGGGAAGATGATGTGGATGATGACATGGAAGATGAAGTGGATGATGACAGGGAAGATGATGTGGATGATGACATGGAAGATGATGTGGATGATGACATGGAAGATGAAGTGGATGATGACAGGGAAGATGATGTGGATGATGACATGGAAGATGATGTGGATGATGACATGGAAGATGAAGTGGATGATGACAGGGAAGATGATGTGGATGATGACAGGGAAGATGATGTGGATGATGACATGGAAGATGATGTGGATGATGACATGGAAGATGATGTGGATGATGACAGGGAAGATGATGTGGATGATGCCATGGAAGATGAAGTTGATGATGACAGGGAAGATGATGTGGATGATGACATGGAAGATGATGTGGATGATGACATGGAAGATGAAGTGGATGATGACAGGGAAGATGATGTGATGAAGTGGATACTGATGTGGAAGATGAAGTGGAATATGATGTTGAAGATGAAGCAGATGATGATGTGGAAGATGAAGTGGATGCTGATGTGGAAGATGAAGTGGATGATGATGTAGAAGATGAAGTGGATGATGTTGTAGAAGATACAGTGGATGATGATGTGGAAGATGAAGTTGATAATTACATTAGAGATATTTTTGCTAGCGAACGCTTTGGGGATTCAAACCTGCGCTACAGAGGTATCTAGCTAGTCGGAGCTAAAAATGCTTCCGGGCTCACCCAAACTTTAATCATTAATTGCTGAAGAAACTGAATAAGTTATATATTCCTTTCTTACTGAGGTCATTGAAACATATACCGGTAAGCTGTTTAATCAGAGAAAGTTCAAATTTGGGATTGAAAAGTTGGCAAGAAATTGCAGTGTTCTACCACAAATCATACTTTCACACAATGATATGATAGAGAGTAAATACAGGGCATGCGATTAAAGCATGATAACTAATAAAAGGGTAGATAAAAGGTAATGGTCTCGATAAGCAAATGATTTGATCGTAAAACTGTGGTTATTTTCTTACTCATCAATTTAAATGCATGTTTTGGTACTCAAAAGAACCGTCTTGAGACGGTTCTTTTGAGTACCCACAACATATGTTTTGATTGAGAAATAATGAACATTAAATTTTAATTACACGCTCTATCTGGAGGCCTGTAAAAGGGCTTTATAGAGGCGGAATCATGTCAGAATTTTCATTTTTGGCAATACATGTTTTGTTGACTTTGGGAAAATTGTATCGGTGAAATGTTAACCCTCAAGTACCACATCCACATTTGAGCCGTTACATGTGATTTCCAACAATGTGGCGTTTTGACAAGTGTATACTCAGACGAGCCTGTGCAGCCTCCTTTTAAGCTTAGAATCTCCAAATGATGTTGGGTTAGTAGTTTAATATTCATAGAATAATCAAGCGACTAGCAAAGGCTCTGATCTGACTGCGCATATGCGCAGGCTGGTCTGAGCCTGTGCTGGTCGCACATACATTATTATTGGAAATCCCATGTCACGGCTCATTTATCTATTGGCAGAGGAACAATCCATTTTTCATTTAAACCAGTCCGATGTTTTCCTAATCACACAACTATACGACTTCTGGCTCCAACGCCATTCTGACACAATTTTAAACAAGTGACTGCTATTAAGACCTAAATTAAAATTTTATTTGTTTCACCTTACCCGACAGACCCTGAAAAAAGGCCCTATCCCACCAAAAATATTTCAATTTTCAGTTAAGAATTTTTTTTTTTTTTTAATTTCATTGCACACTAAGAGAATTGTCCAATGTAAACAGTGTTATCTTTATAAGATATTCTTAGCAAATTGTTTTGTATTTAATATTATATAATTTTATTTAATTATGTAGTGGACTATTTACAATTAAGTTTAATGGGAATTGAATTTGAGAACTTAAAAGAAATTCCGATGGACTGACCCATACCAGTAAAACAGGGTCTGGTACTTGGAGAAACAAAAAATTCTTAAAGGTTGGCCTAAGAGGAGGACTGTTTCCCTAAATGAGATGCTTGCTTTATTTTGTTGAAGTATTATGCCTTTAGATGCTGTACATATTCACCAAAGACCCACCCCTCTTGCACTCTAGTCTAGATGTTTAAAACAAAAAGGGGTCCATGTTTATATTACCCAGCAAACGACAAAAATGGCCACTAACAAGTAAAGAGTTAAAACGTAGCGACACCATTTTTGTGCAGCATAAATATCTTGTTAATAAGTTCTTCACCTAGGTTCTTCACCTCGATAAATCTTCAATTATTTTCTTAAAATTAAAATATTATGAAGAAAAGATTTTACACCAAACTGTTATTACATTTAAAGAATCTCTGAATACTTTCAAATAATCATTTGTTTTGAACAATGACTTGGTTGTGTAACATGATTAAGCTATTTTTTCTGATTCGCATTTTTCTATCCACTTTGCACTTTTGACATGATTCCAAATAAGAAGATAATTGAGCCGTTCTTGGAATAATTTGAAAACTTTTCCCATAGTACCAGTGTGCCATGTGAGTACCATTGGTGTAGCTCCCATTACGCAGTTACGCTCGTGCGTAATGAAAAAGTACACATTCAAGGGAGATCCCCCAAGATGGTTAGTGATTTTCTATACCGTAAGGAACTGCTCGTAAAGGAAAGAATTCACTACCTATGGGAGAAAATTCTTTCCTTTAAGAGAAGTTCCCATTTTGAAAAGGGACGCAATTGGAGAGAATCACTGCTTGATCCAGTAGTCTTCCTTTGATGTGCGTAACTTTTTCAGTGTTCTGGCTACGCCATTGGCAGTATTGTGCTTATTTTACTTTGTACTTTTCTGTTGAGCTACTCCAAGTTCCCCTTTTCATAAAATTATTATTAGGTTTTTGTAAGTATATAAAGATCATAAAGCTTTCTGAAGATCTCTGGTAGGTAAAAAATAATTGAGCTGTAACAATTCAAAAAGGGTTTCTTAAAGATATCTTCATAAAAAAGGATACGGTTAGGCATGTTAAAAGTGCTTTTAATTTTGCAAAATAATGTAGTAAAACATGCAAATGTCTCCCCCTTTAGGGTTGGGAGACATATTGTTTTTCCGTGCGCGTCTGTGACTGTCTGTTAGTCTGTCTGTCTGTCAGTCACAAAACTATAACTTGATAACCATTAAAGATATTTTGATGAAACTTCATACATTAGTAAAGCACATTGAGATGACGCGTCATGCACAAGAACCATAACTCTTGCTTGTATATTTTTCAAATTATTCCCCTTGGAACATTAGTAAATGCAATTTTGTGTCCAGTCTATAAGTTGAAGACTGTTCAAGCTATTTGGATGAATCTTCATGAAGTTGTAGAGCACAATGAGACGATGTGTCATGTGCAAGAACCATAACTCTGCTTTGCATATTTTTGGAGTTATTTCCCTTTGATCATTTGCAATGTTTTTTCGTGTCGGCTCTGCAAGTTGAAAACCTTTACAGCTAATTGAATGAAACTTCATACAGTTGTAAAGCACAATAAGACAATGTGTCATATACGAGGTTCTCTGCTTTGCATATTTTTGGAGTTATTTCCCTTTGATCGCTTGCAATGCTATTTCATGTTCACTCTGTAAGTTGAAAACCTAACAGCTATTTGAATGAAACTTCATACAGTTGTAAAGAATATATAAGATGATGTGTCATACACGAGAACCATAACTCTACTTTGTTTATTTTTGGAGTTACATGTATTTCCCTTTGATCAAGAACACTGTTGCTAGGATTTTTTTAACCGCATTCGTTGATTGTTAAGAGGGTTTTCGATTGCCACCTAGATAAGAGCATTTTTGATTGCCGCCTATCTGGTGTAGTTCACTATGTAACTGTCACATAAATGTTGTACCATTCTTCAAACGCCTGTATTTGCAGCTATCTAATGACATCAGATTTTACTTTCTACAGCCCTCTTTTGTGTATACGATCATCAAATGCCTCCTGCCATACTGTGTAGACTCCGTCGTCTAAACCTTCACTACCCACCTATCCTATAATAAGCTGGTCCAGTTTTTATCATGTGTTTTGACAGCAGTTAATGATGGGGATTAACAGCCAAATATTTTCCTTGGCAAAACTTGTCATTTATGACACATTTATTGAGTCTAAAAGTTACTGATAGATATGAATTGGTTTAAGCCACAAAACTTTCAACTTAGGACCGAACATGGACAAATTCTCAACCAAAATTTCATGAAATTTAACAAATTCATTTAGTCCGCGACTTATAAATTAAAAACGATCATTTTCAGTTATCTCTAGCGCTGGTTTGGACCCAGATCAGGACTGACAGAATGTCAGTCTTTATCTGGATCAAACCATTTGACACTCTGATAGTACGTACCTGAGAGAGTTTTGAAAGTTAATTTCGAAAATCTTCAGCAGACAAAAAGAAAAGCATGAAAAATTACCTCGCATGCAAAGAGTTTGCATGCATTTCGTCAATATTTGAGGAACTGTTTGTACCATGTAAACTAGACTACAGTCAATAGTAAACCATCACAAAAACACGATTTTTTACCTATAACCTTGACCTAGGTATCAAGGTTACACAAAATGTTGCCAAGTACCCTCTACATCATGTGACCTATGCACCTGCAAAGTTTGAAGTTGCTACATCCAATGGTTTAAGAAATACATTTACAAAAACCACATTATTCGACCTTGACCTATGGGTCACACAAAATGCTGCCCAGTACCCTCTACATCATGTGACCTATGGACCTGCAAAGTTTGAAGTTGAAGTCCAACGGTTTAGGAGGAGATGCATTTACAAGAAAGTACATTATTTGACCTGTAACCTTGACCTTGGGGTTAGGGCCAAGGTTACAAGAAATATTCCCAAGTATCCTCTACATTTTGTGACCTTTG
The DNA here is from genome assembly GCA_964019695.1 of Loripinus fragilis. Classification (NCBI taxonomy): domain Eukaryota; kingdom Metazoa; phylum Mollusca; class Bivalvia; order Lucinida; family Lucinidae; genus Loripinus; species Loripinus fragilis. The sequence continues at coordinate 77,043,674 of OZ026518.1, forward strand.
CACCTGCAAAGTTTGAAATTGCTATGTCTAACTGTTTAGGATGAGATGCATTTACAAGAAAATACATTATTTGAAATTTGACCTTGACCATGGGGTCAAGGTCATACGAAACATTGCCTAGTACATTCTACATCATGTGACATATACATCTGCAAAGATTGAAGTTGCTAGGAGAAGATGAATTTACAAGAAAATACATTATTTGACTTTTGACCTTGTTGGTCATTGGGGTCAAGGTCACACAAACATTGCCCAGTGCCCTCTTCATCATGTGACCTATACACATGCAAATGTCCAACAGTTTAAGAGAAGATGCATTTACAAGAAAATACATTATTTGACCATTGGCCTTGAGCTTTGGGTCCCATGAAAGGTTTCTCAGTATCCTCTACATTATGTGACATATACACTTGCAAAGTGTGCAGTTGCTACGTCCAACAGTTTAAGAAAAGATGCATTTACAAGAAAGTACATTATTTGACCTTTATTTGACCTTGGGGCCAAGGTCACACAAAATATTGCCCAGTACCCTCTACATCATGCTACCTATACACATGCAAAGTTTAAAGTTGCTACATCCAACAGTTTAGGAGATGATATGTGTCAGACGGACGGATGAATGTAAAAAGTCTCACAAAAAGAAAAAGTATCCAAGTGAAAAAGTACCCAACAAGTACCATTTAGACTTATGGAATAAACTAGTTCTTGACTTCATTAGCTTCCTTAATATGCAAATGAGGTTTATTCCATAATTGCTTGGGAAAAGAGAATTTTTGGAAATTCAAAGCAGCCAACAAGGGTCTATTCTTGGGTATGGACAGATGGACAGACAGATGGCAGAGAGACTTTCTTACGAAGAACGCGGGTATAACAAGTTCATGGATGAACTAAGATACTGGGCAATATTTCATATGACCTTGAATGTATTTTCTTGTAAATGCATCTCTTTCTAAACTGTTGGACGCATCAATTTCAAATTTTGCAGGTCACATGATGTGGAGGGTATAGGCAACATTTTGTGTGACCTTGACCCCAAAGTCACAAGGTCAAATAATGTACTTTCTTGAAAATGCATCTTCTCCAATTAACCATTGGACGTACTAACTTCATAGGTGACATGATGTAGAGGTAGACTAGCCACTAGTCTGATAAATAATGGTCTGATTGTTTTCTTTAAAAGTTAGAAACTGTTTTACCCATGTTGATAGCAAGTCATACAATGTCTGCTTTAGACTCCTTGGATAAATTTATCAATTAAAATTGAGACAGCCATATTGTGTACATCCTAGATTTGACAGATTTTATCCCTCTTGAAGACATTTTCATTTTAACGCATAGAGGCCAGGCTAATGTAGAGGATACTGGGCAACATTTTGTGTGACCTTGACCCAAGGTCAAAGGTAAAAAAGCAGGTATCAACTGCTGCTCGTAGAGTGTTGGGTTTTGCCTTGTGGTGGCTTTTTTATTATTGTGTTTCTCAATATAGCTGATATGGCATAAATAGCTGGATAATGTTACATTGAAATTTAGACTGAAAAAATAAGTTTATTGTCAAATAGACAATTGATCTATAAGCCTGATACTTTAAATGAATGTTAAAATAAGCAAAATGGCTTTCAAAATTACTAATGCAGAGAAAATGGAGACGTCGTGATCACCAGACAAAGATATTGCTGTTATAGATTACCTCACATCATTATTATGTACTTTTCATTACAAAAAGTTTAAACTTCTTTGCGAAACATTCAAGTCAGTTTTTTAAAACTGTTACATTGTTAAAACTGAAATAGTTTCTAAAGTAAAAAATGACAAATTATTTTTGATTATGATATCTAGGTATTTATACTATATTGATCCCTAAAAAGTATTATTATACCTCACGTGAATTTCCCATACAAAACTTCCATATACGAACGACTGATATTTTAGACTATGACCCGCTGCAAAAGGGACGGCGAATACTGTCACTTGTTTGCCATAGCAGTGGGTGATAGTCTAAAATATCTGTCGTTCATCTGGTGCTCAAACCTGATGAGCGTACGGTTCGTTTAAATCATGAGATGCTCAACAGCTGAATGGCGGACATGTGGCATGATTTTGCCAATTTTAACTCCAAATAACGCCGCTGTTTAGGGAGCGCAGTGGCTCAGTGCTTGACTCGAGACTGAGAGGCGGCAGGTTTGAGCCTCATCGGCGGCACTACGTTGTGGTCCTTGAGCAAGACACATTTATCCTAGCTTAGTACTGGTTCAACCCAGGAAGATCCGTCCCTGTTTAACTGAAAGATTGTTGATGGGATGTAAAGAATCAAATCAAGCAAGCAAGCAAGCGCCGCTGTTTATGGTCAGAATCATAAAGTGTGGGTATTTCTTAGTTAGGACGAGCGGAACATGTTGAGACCTAATTTGAGCAGAATACCAGGCGAAATTTTCTATTTTGCATCAAAAGCGCATACTGTACAGTATCTACAAATAAATTATACTGCGTGGTATTAAGTTTGACGCCATCAGCTTTTTATGACGTAATTTGTTTAACGAATGTCAGTGATCAGTTTGAGCATTCAAACAGTTAAAAAAGAACCATTGAAAAATGTATCTTCTTTCATTCAATTTAAAACCATGCATTCCCATTGGAACTCCCTTCACCATGGTAGGCCTAAGAGAAAAAAAAGGTAGAAAATAAAGGATCTAATGTTCTGTTTGGTATAATAAAATAAATATTACATTCCCTGAGAGGGTTTTAGTCGAAAATATCATCCTTGGAAATATGCAGCCTCGGTTGATAATCACATTCCTGGGGATGATATTTTCGACTACCACCCTCTCAGTTAATGTAATATTTATATATACTGAACAAAAAAAGTTAAGGAAATCCCAGAAAACCATTCAACATAAGAACATCAAAGCAAACAATTATTCAATTTTTATTTATTTGTTTAGATACATGTCATCGGTTGAAAAACATATCTACTTTAAGTTGCTAGCACCAATGCCTTTGTTGTGACACAGTGTCAAGTAACCCAGGGGTCAAAGTCATTTTTCGCAAAAATGTCTACAGCGTATTCCCTCATAAACACATAAATATCATGTAAGTTTTCAAATCTTAAAATGCAATTCCTTTGAATGTCACATGAAATTAACTTGATAGCCTTAAACATAACATTTCGAAGATGAGAATGCCTTCAGTAATGAGTGTTTCCCCAGCCAGTGGCAAATTAGGACTAGCACCGGTTTTGCATGCTCTGAATAATTCGATATCTCCTGCAACACTGCACCAAGGGGCTAGGAGTTTCTTGATGCCATTATTATGCGTTGGACCCTCTGTCCAAAGATGTCACAGACATGTTAAAATTGTAGACATGTCTGACCAGTCAATACGCAAAACATCTTTTTTGCTGATTCTAGTGAGGTGTGTTCTGGCACTGTTATCCTAGGCCGGGTACTTTCACTGGTTTTCGCACACAAAGAGCAGGGCAACAGACCTCAACATCTCATCCATGTACAATTGACTGATCAAATGTCCCTGTATAACCACCAGAGCTGTGGTCCTAGGTTTTTTAACATTTCCATCTCCTGAGGGACCTTGCGAAAGTTAATGCATAAAACCTATGTTTGCTCCGTAAATTGAATTTTTGCGAAAAATGGAGTGAAGACCAGTCAACTTTGGCATTGATTTACTAAGCTGCTGTGGGCGCTACAGACCCAGATAAAACGCCATTATAAAGAAAAATGACCACATTATACTATTGTGAAATTCAAAAGTCTTTAAATGTTTTAGATATTTTGTTATAGCCCCTCAAACACATTTTCCTTAACTTTTTTTGTTGAGTATATTATGGTCCATGAACACAGATTTGTGAGTAAAACTTTCAACAATCCCCCACCATGAAGTGGAGTGTGTTTTCGATCCACAGCAGTGACAGCTGCTGTGAGTGAATTGTCCTCCACAAACTTTTCTGCAGGAACTGTGACCAGATCTTGACCTTTTAACACGCCAATGACTGAATTTGGCACAAATCTTTATCGAACTGCAGCAATGATAGCTGTGGGTGTCAAACCTTGCATAGAAATTGTTCTCGGCATACTCTTCGGGCATGCACTGTGACATCACTCCAGATAGGCAGCAATCGAAAATGCCCTTAACAATCAAAGAACGCGGATCAAATAGTGGGCGAAATGGCAATCAAAAACTCTGTTTCTCACCATTTTTGTTCTACGCTTGTTGATAGTATTAACGTTTTCGATTGTCGCCTATCCAGTGTAGACATGGTGACCTTGACCTTCTTTTCATGCTCCAATAACATAGACATAAATTTGACCTTACCCTGGCTCCAGCCCAGATGCAACATTTTGTCGTTCCTAATCTGGGTCCAAACTGTTCGCAAAAGGTTACAGTTAAGAGTCAGTGGGATCTTTTCCCACAATCCTGCTCACTTGAGGACATGTGGTGAGGTGATAGTGCCTTGTGTCAATAGATGACACAACTCGGATTTATTCATTCAAATACAGAGTGTATAGATATAAAATAGTGGTAAAAACATTTGGAATATGCCAATACAAGTATATGCTGGAAGGTGTCTGTACTTCAAAGGAAGAAGTAGAAAATATTTCCTAAGCTATTGCTTAATCTCTGACAAACAGTATAGACCTAGATGAAATGCCGTATATACTCAGTGACGCTTCATCAGGGTCTATGCACTTTTCTAAGATCACAAAATTTCATCGTGATTTGGAAATTCTAACCTGTGACCCCTTGATATGTACAGTGTACCATTCCAAGTGTTTTGTATTAAATCAAATGGTGTACAAAGGTGAAATACTGGAAACTATTGTGGAAATGATTTGAGCTGTGAGTGGGAGCGCAGTGGCTCAGTGGTAGAGTGCTTGACTCAAGACCGAAGGGCCGCGGGTTCAAGCCTCACCGGCGTCACTGTGTTGTGTCCTTGAGCAAGAACATTAATCCTAGCTTAGTACTGGTTCAACCCAGGAAGACCCGTCGCTTTATAACTGAAAGATTGTTGATGGGACGTAAAGAATCAAATCAAACAAACAAAATTTGAGCTGTGACATGTGATTTCCAACAATGTGGAATTTTGACTCAGTCGAGCCTGTGCAGCCTCCTTTTAAGCTTAGAATCTTCAAATGATGTTCAGTGAGGAGCTTAACAGTCATAGAAGATTGAAGCGACTAGCAAAGGCTCTGATCAGACTGCGCGTATGTGCAGGCTGGTCTGATCCTTTACTGGTCGCACATACCACATTGTTGGAAATCTCATGTCACAGCTCATTTAATAGCAATTTGTTGTATGCTAGTTTTGAAGAGTGATTCAACTTTAATATTTTAGTCACATTTTAGTTTAACAGCAAGTTTCCAATTTCTTAGTTCTCTGGTCCTATTTTTAAAGTTTCAATCATCGATATAAACAACAGGCCTACAGATAAGAGTGTGTGATTGAAAATTATTTTTCTTATTTCTCAATCATAACATATGTTTAAATTAATGAATAAGAAAATATTATTTTTTTTTAAGCTCGAAATATTTGTTAATGCTAGACCTAATTGTAAACAATTAAAAAAGCAAGCTGATAGAGTTTAAATGTTTTATTTATTAAGAAAATCAGTGTTTCTATTTTAGTTCAATTTCTATTGGACGATTCACATAAAATATCAAGCCTTATTAGCTCGGAGAAGTAAACGATATTTATCATAAAACGTTTTATCTGCTTCGGGCCACATTTAGCACTTTAAAGGTAAACAAGAAAAAAGCAATTGCTGTTCCATTGATCGGCAGTCAATTTGATTGGTCAGGTATTGACGTTCTGCTTAAATGGAGAGCTCCGTTATCGAGCTGTCAAATTGTGCAGGTTTTAGTAAACTAATAAAGACATGTAGCGGTAAGAAAATTTAGTCAATTTATTGTTATTTTATTTGGATACTAAAGGGATTTAAAGTAGATCTGTAATCATTATTATTGTGTTCTATCGGAGAATTAATTAACTGGATTTAATTGTTGACAAAAAATCCAAACTGTGATTATTCTGACGAACTGTGGAGTAAACTGTGAAATTTTATACGTGGAGATAAATAGTTTGTACGTCAGTAGAATTCCAGTGTCTTGTTTTAGCCGAAGACTATTAAGGCAGTTCATTGGGAGTTATTCGCTGGTGCATTTTAGAAATTTAATATTTTTTCAAAACTAAAGAGCGAATTAGCCCTACTGAACTGAACTACTGCATAATTCCTGACTGAATAATTGTTTTTGCACATTATTCCAAAAATAGGATATTAGTTATAGTCATAGGTGGACAAAAATTACGACACAAAAAAAAACCAGTTCTGTAGGATGTGAGTCTGGATTAATTACCAGTAAGTATTGTTTGTACATAAGTTTAGATAAAGAAATTTTTTGTGTGTAAAATTGTGAATATTTTCTTATCCATTAGTTTTAACATATTTTGGGTGCTCAAAAGAACCGTCTCAATGAGACGGTTCTTTTGAGTACCCACAACATATGTTTTGGTTGAGAAGTAAAAAAAAAAAATTTTTTAATTACCCACCTTTATCTAAATTTAAGGACTGTTTGTAGTTCCTTTCAATTATCTTGTTTTGTTTGATTTGATTCTTAACGTCTCAGTCAACAATCTTTCAGTTACGTCGGGACGGGTCTTCCTGGGTTGAACCAGTACTAAGCTAGGATTAATGTGTCTTGCTAAAGGACACAACGCAATGACGCAGGTGAGGCTCGAACCCACTTTTAATTATCTAACCAATCCTTTATCTCCCCAATTGTATCCATTCACACAGGATTCCTAGTTTATATTTACAAGCAGAGTGAGATAATGGTGCCGATCAGCTGGCTTCTCTGGGAAGTCAGTTTGACAGTTGATCTGGATCTGCACTGCTTTTGAAACAGGATATACAGGACCTGTAACTGAGCCAATACAAAATCACTTGATTAATAACATAATTATATAAATCTATTTCATTATTGGAAATTAACTATGATATAGCATTCATATGGCCAGAAGGGCCAATATAGAAAAACAGGGCCAATACAGGGAATAAACGGGACCATTACAAAAAAACAGGGCCAAAATAGGTTATTCCAAACAATCGTGGCAGGCATTTTGTTACTGAACAAACAAAAAATAGTTTAATTGCATTTTTTACATTAATCAGCTAAAAAATACATTTATAAGTAAACATTATTTTGAAATAAAGCATTTTTTGAAGTTACATGAAAAGTGTGGGGTCCATCCAACTTTTTTGAATCAATTGCTCAGTGCATGGGCTGATCATGAGTGGTATGTCAAACAACATAATGCCCACCTATAATAATAGAAATTGTATTATGACTGTTGCATTTCCTTTGATCTATGCTGTTCATTGATTTCAACAAGACTGTGTCTTTTCAAGGGGGAGGAGCTGCTTATAACTAACTGAATTGAATATCTGATGAATAAATTAAAAGGAGATTGTTTTATTGGTCATGATACAAGTATTTTATTGTTCAAATACTTGTGAATATACAAATATTCACTCCTGTAGGGGGAAACTCGTCTTCGACTCGTCCCGACTACAAGAGTGAATATTTTATATACACTCAAAAATTGTACAATAAAGCTAACTTAAATATAGTATTTGCTTAATTTTTCAGTCTATCAAACCCCACATGCACTCACCATGCCCATCTCCAACTTCCACGTTATTATTGGACTGGTGAATTAGTCTGTTTCTCAATTAGCTAAATGCGCATGCATGGAATGAAGAATGCTTATAATGTCTTCCAACAGACAAAAGAGTAAAATTGTGAGCACCATTACTTGCACATTTCCCAGATCTATATGCCTAGACCACACCTAGCGAAACTGTTCTCATAGTTTTTTTCTATATATGTCAAAAATCTGATTATGATATAATATGATGCACGCTAGAGAACCTCTGTACTCGAACAGCGCAGTCATCGCGTGGTGTTCGCAGTCGACGGGTGCACAAAATATACTATTTTGGTATACTTTGATCCATTCTATGAGCCAGTACTTTACAACTTTAATTTTCACGAGATTTTTTTCATTTGGAATTATTGCTTAGGTAGTGTAATCCATTCTGGCCCAGTAAGAGCCTTTAAATTTTAAAACCAGCAGAGTACCAGTCAGTTTCTGGCTAGTCAATTGGATTTTATGTACCTGAAATATGTTCAGTGACTTATAAATGTGATATTAAAGTCATCAACTATCATATTATGTCATCAAATAATGAAGAATACGTATAAGTGGAGGACTAGAAAGTTTGAAATATTTCTGTTTATTATTTGCGAAGTGGCAAGCCATTTCCCCTCTGTACGCAAATTTTGAGTAGTCAAGTGAACTGTCCCATATGTCGAGTGCCTAAATATTTCATTTGTACGCATTCGTCAAGCTGTATCTGGACGCAGTCGATGGGAGCACGAGCGGTTTTAACAAAGCCATTGCGATTGAACTGCTGTTTATTTGTCTCCCGCGATGCAAAATCGTCTCGGCAACAATTTCAAAGCAATGCCAATACCAAAAACAAGCTGTGGCACACTCTTATAAACATTGCAAGGTTTGAAGACTATGCAAAGGACACTCAATATGAATGTTTTGACGTTCACAGCTGTCAGTGCTTCAGAGACACAATTTAATATGACGTGTTGACAGACGGATGAACAGACCAACAAACTGGTGGATGGTTTTAAAATTGGAATGCTTATGAGACCCTCCCAGGGGGATAACCGTTCCTTTGTTTCCCTGAAGTAATTTGGCTTGTTTCCCTGTTCCCCAAGAATCGAAAATTGTTTTCTTATATTCCATGTTCCCCATTATTGTCTTTGTACCCTGTTCCACTAAAATGACCTTTGTTCCCTTTTGCTTTGCTTTGCTTAGTTTGTCTTCCTGGTGTCTCGTGGTGGTTGTGTGGCTCTTCCTCGCGGTGCCATGTTGCGATTGTAGTATTTTCTGATCATACTCACTTACTATTTTTGACAAAATTTGGAGCCTGATCTGGATCCAAATTGTTTGAGCCTGTAAGCAGTAAGCACCTATGATCACCTATTATATCTGGCGTTTCGCTGGCGGGCCGATAGTGGCCCGTGATGGGATGTTGGCTCGATATAGCTGTAAGCTGGTTATAATGACAAAATAGTATGCGAAAAAAAGAATCAGCATGCAAAATGTTAATAGTGTGTTTCTGAAAGCATTTTAAAATGAAAATGTCTGAGATTGATCATACAAACAGTTTAGACCCAGATCAGGCTCAGCAAAACGTCTGGCAGGACCCGAAGGAGAAAGGTCCGTAAGATTTAAGAAATGTTTAAGACCAAAAAAAACAACGTTACTCAGCACGCAAAGAGTTAGGACAAAAACGTTGCTATATTTGGAACACGTGTTGGGTATATGACGTAACTTATGACAGTAATTCTATTTACCCTTTGTACTTTCTCCTAAAAGAGGCACTTTGGGAAACAGTGAAGGCCGCGTTGAATTGCCGCAAGTATAATACGACTTTTCATCAGGGTCTGCGCACTTTTCAGAGAAAAGGATTACATTTTGGAAATAAACAAAATCTCTTAAAAAAACGCTAATCACGATAAAACTTTGTCTGTTTTGTCCTTTAGAAATATTTTTGCCAACAGTGTAGGCTCAGTCTGATCTGGGTCAATATTGTTTGCCGCTCTACTGACAGCAAAACTATTTAACGGTCGACCTGGCAGATGATATGCCCAGCCAGTATCCAATCTCGGGCCACTATCGGCCCGCCAGCGAAACGCCGATCGGATGGCGTTTTGCTTGCGGGCCGATAGTGGCCTACTAAGTATCCGCAAGCTACAAATGTAATTACAAAATCTTCTAGCACTAAGACAGCACATGAGATTTTGGACGAACAGCCGAGGTTCATGCGAGCCTGTGTATCGGAGCATTCGCTGCTCGCAAATACTCAAAACAGGTATGAAGATGCAATTGTTATCCCAAATACAGGCCTATTCTCATTAGAGAGCTATACATGCATGCATTAAATATAACTTCACGCCAAGTTCTCGTGTGCTTACCCATTTATACTGAAAAAGGAAAATAATTAATTCGTTTTAAAGTTTATTGTCAAATATTCTTGTTTTTTTATCCTCCGAAAAAATTGGGGAGATATTTGGCGTTGTCCATCCACTGATACATTGCCATGTAACATTATGGGTTGGGGGCGAATATTAGATTATGGTGTGGGTAGCTTGGCCTTACGGGGTCGAAAACTATTGTGGGATTAACCCATAATTTTACTACGATCACGGACCATTAGGAGCTCCAGAATATAGAATAAGCCGAACTCCCGTAGAGAATAGATCAACAGATCAACATAAGTTCGGATTAAATACATGTATGATTAACAAGTAGCATCCTCTATAAAGTCGCCAGAAATTATCTCAATACGCCATCACAGATCACATAGCTAGCAACTAGCAACCCAGGGTGAGTGTGTGTGTGTGGGGGGGGGGGGGGGGGGTACTCTCACCTTTTCTTCATACGTAGGATTGGGCCCAGCATCTACCTTTTGCCGCCAAAAAATATCGTTAATATCAAGCACCCCAAAAAATATTTGAAATTTTTGCCAGGCAATAATATTTTCATTCTGTCCAATTTTGTCGTGACCCCCCCCCCCCCCCCCCCCCCCCCCGCCACCCAAAAAAAATAAATAAATAAAAAAATCCACAAAATCTTCATACCCCCAAAATATTAATATTTCTGACCCCCCCCCCCCACCCCCCCATCCCCCCCCCCCCCAAAAAAAAAATGATAATATAGTTCAAATAAATAAACCAAAAGATGTACAAAAGTACATGTATTAGAGTACCCCCCCCACACACACACACACACACACACACATACACTCCCCTTGTGGACCGTGATCGCTTTGTGGCTGTAAATTAGCAATGGAATGCCAACAAATTTACCAAAATGTGAAAAATATTTAGTTCAACGCGTCCTGACGCGCGTGGACTATCTTAGGTCCAGAAGTGAGATACTGGAAAGCATACTTACAATTATAAAGAGCTCTTGACTTGTCACCCCCGTGTCGAACCGGTGCGAAATGGTCAATACTATGAACGTGAGTTTGGACTACCTGGGGAGCTAGTTGATAAGGGCGCCTGACCACACTCTTTATATACAAGTGCCGCCTGCTGATAACCTAAGTAAACAGTTTGGATCCAGATCAGGTAAAATCAGCAAAATACAAAAGCATAGAAAATAAACCAGCATGCAACGAGTTAAATCAATTGTCTAAGGATTTGATTGGAAAATTGAACACGTCTGAATTTGTTAGTGGGGGCATGCCACCTGCTAAGGTGTCGTTGCGTTGGTCAGTTAAAGACTTTCGACGCATCTAGTTGGACTAGAGGTCCAAATTTTGTTTCAAGTCTTTATCTTCATCCATACTTTGTGTATATTAGTAACAAAGGCTAATGAGAGACTGCACAGGCTTGCCTTGGTTTTTGTTGGTCGAAAATGCGACACGTACCCCAAAACATATGTGCTGGCTCAAATATAGCATGGACAGCACGCGACATATGCGTACAGTTCTCTTTTATCTAATCCAGACGACTGTGTACAGGAGCACCTGATCATTGGGCCAGAACACCCGATATAGAGAACTGTGCGTACAGTATTAAATACTTGAATAACGTTCAAAATGCTTTACCCACAGATTTCAAACTTTTGCACATTAAAGCCATGGTATTTAGCGTTTTATCTAAAGTAAGCATAAATTTCAGAATATAAACAAAAAAAAACATTTCATCCTATTTTTGGAGAAAAATCACCTTCTTTGTATTAATAAGGCGCTGTATTGACTATCGCTTAACTCACACACGTATTATTACGCAGATACAATGCTGGATATATTACTGACAATAATCAGCAAAAAATACTCTCAGAGGTAAAATATTAAGAAATTTATTACTTTTTTTAACAGTAAGGTGCACATAAACACGCATTTTTTCCCACCCGTCGACTGTGACCACCACGCGACGACTGCGCTGTTCGAGTACAGAGGTTCTCTAGCGTGATGATGATGTTAATTAATAAAATTGTCATTAATCAAGTAATTTGGTTTTGGCCCAGTTTCAGATCTGAGGTCTGCTGTAATGGTCATCAGTCATACATTATTATTGTACAGTAAACCTTGTGTAAAAAGGCCACTCTCAAAAAGACTGAAAGTTGGTTTTCAAGACCAATGATCGTTTAATGCAGGTCAAAAGTATTGCAGAATGCTCCAAGAGAGCATTCTGCAATACTTTCGACCTTCATGAAGATACCATTTGTCATTAAGATCTTTATTTTGTCTATTTTTGATTGGCCGTTTTACACAGGTTTTACTGTATTGCATTCTCAAATTTGGAAAACTTGTCTATTTTCAATTTGGAATGCCTCTGTTTGGGATGCGTAAAAAGCTGGCTATATTAATGTCCCCATTGTACTGGTGTTTGCAGTCTATTTATTATTAATTAGAATCTGTTCATCTTTTTCAGAATTATGAATGGTAATAGTTCTGGTAGAAGCCAGATAGGTCCAGGAGGGGGTCATCAGACCCCATCAAGTATCCCCGCACTTCGCATCCAAGCTGACACACCCGTGCCTGCCAACAAAGACAAATCACGAGTGCAGCTGCCCGTGCTATCTACACAACGTTCCATCGTTAATCAGGGAAAACCTACGCAAAATGGATTTCAAGACGTCAAATCACCATTTGCTACGCCAAGGGCTCCTGGGCCAAATGGCCTGTTTTCAATACAGCGTCCATTAAAGCAAGGTACAATTTATTTATATCTTTTAAAAGAACTATTTTTAATTGATTTATCATATTTTTAACAGATCTGTTGTTTAGGGACACATGACCTTAAAATATTTCTTAACTAATAAAATAAATAGTGGGTTAAACTTGATGATTAGATTGTCACATCTTTAGATAAATTAACAAAAGACAGTCTTGTACACGGCCTCCAATCTCGGCCTCCTTCTCTAAAAAGAGCAGAACGTGAAGTGAGGCGAAGGCCCTTCCGGGAAGCAGGCAGCGGGCAAAACAATGGAACACGGTAAGTTGTGTTGACACATTTTCAATCATAAGTAAATTTTCAGCGCAAAACTCGAAAATCTAAGAATGCTATGCTTCGGGCAATTGTTCAAGCTATCCGTAGAGCATGCTGTTTGCACATTTGAACTTAGTTTGTAAGCGTGAGAGCTTTTCTCCCGTTGCACAGTTGTCCAAGAAACGGTGGTTCCCGCATGGTTTTGCCTTCTAACCAAACGTATAGTAGCGTTTGGACCCATATTCATACTACCGAGGCCCCTCCACACCCATGTTGTCCCAAATGCAATTTTTCGAGATATTTCAATGATAATTGAGTGATTTAGAGCCAAATTTCTTTAGGAGCAGGAGGCGAAGGGCAGGAGAAGGAGGCTGGGAGAGGAGAAGCAGGCGGCGATGATATCAAAATTTGCATTGATTTTGCTTATTTTTAATAATATACTTATCCAATCTATATCAAACTTGCATGTATGAATATTTCAAACCACTTAAATAAATCGAAATTACTTCGCTTTAAATGCCACCACCAACGTAATGTGTGGTTCACTTTTTTTCTCATTGGAATCATGTAATGCTCACAGATTAGTGATACTTGTGTATTTCTCCTTAAGTTCTTGAGAAAAGGATTATCAAAAAATCTCAGACTGGGTCGAACCTCTGTTTTATACCCACCCCCTCTCAAGCTTTGATTAAGAGCAACAATTACTGATGGTGCGAAATACTTAGACGCAGAAAAAAGAGGAATTCAAACCAAGTGTTCCTTGAAATTTGCACATCGGGGCGCCCCACTGACCGTTCTACGAGACTCCTACGCCTATAAATCATAAATAGATAGACTCTTACTTAAATCAACATAATTATTAAATATTTAAACACATCTTTTCTGGGAGATGATCACGTGATGTTACTGTGAAGACGTGTTTTTACGAGCTCTGAAAAAGATGAAAATTTTTATTTTTTCAAAACAGTGAAAACGGATAAAAATGGATAACTCGTATTTTGGACCTATGTTCTAATGTCTGATAATAAAAATTCATCAAATAGTCATGTATATTATTAAAAATAAGCAAAATCAATGCAAATTTTGATATCATCGCCTCCTGCTTCTCCTCTCCCAGCCTCCGTCTCCTGCCCTTCGCCTCCTGCTCCTAAAGAAATTTGGCTCTAAATCACTCAATTATCATTGAAATATCTCGAAAAATTGCATTTGGGACAACATGGGTGTGGAGGGGCCTCGGTAGTATGAATAAGGGTCCAAACGCCACTATACGTTTGGTTAGAAGGCAAAACCATGCGGGAACCACCGTTTCTTGGACAACTGTGCAACGGGAGAAAAGCTCTCACGCTTACAAACTAAGTTCAAATGTGCAAACAGCATGCTCTACGGATAGCTTGAACAATTGCCCGAAGCATAGCATTGTTAGATTTTCGAGTTTTGCGCTGAAAATTTACTTATGATTGAAAATGTGTCAACACAACTTACCGTGTTCCATTGTTTTGCCCATTGCCTGCTTCCCGGAAGGGCCTTCGCCTCACTTCACGTTCTGCTCTTTTTGGAGAAGGAGGCCGAGATTGGAGGCCGTGTTGTATAGAAGTTAAAATCTATCCGCTAGAGACCACTTTCTTGTTTGCTGATATTTTATTTCTTCCTGAATGGTTTAGACCCACCGATCAGGCCTGACTATAAATGCTACCCACAGAAGTGTTGTTCTCTATTTTCTTCAATAGAAAATCTTGATATTTGTGAACTGATAACCTGTGTTATCATGGTGACTGTGTGTCTATAACTGCTTAAAGTGCAACAACCATAGATAACCAACATACACACACTTGATTTACTCATATTTACACTTTCAATGAGATGGCCAAACAATATTCTTAACAAATTTAAAAAAAAACACTAAATAATAAACAGTTTAAACAATTTGTGGTTCAAGCCTCACCGGCGTCACTGCGTTGTGGTCCTTCAGCAAGACACATTTATCCTAGCTTAGTACTGGTTCAACCCAGGAAGACCCGTCCCTGCTTAACTGAAAGACTGTTGAATGGACATAAAGAATCAAATCAAACAAACAAACAAAAAAAATTTGTAGCGACAAGGAGCGCTTTGGCTCAGTGGTTACATATAAAGTGTTTGATTTGGGATCAGAGTCGTTAGTTCGAGACGCACTGGAGGCACTGTGTGAGCAAGATTTATTACTGGTTGAACCCAGGAAGACAGCAAAATGTCCTGACATCACTGAAAAATTGTTGACTGGGATGTTAAGCATCAATACAAAAAGCCAAGAAACAATTCAAAGCATACATGCTTAAACAGAAGGAAAAAATGCTTTTGTGCTGGCTTATAGTACAAAAGTCTAAGGTCAGCGAAAAATCATAATCAGACGTCTCATATTCCCCCATGATACAATTGTCTGCAGATTAGAAGAAATCAGTGTTACAAGAAGCTTGATAGGTAATAAGAAGCAAGACGTTTTGATTGATGAATAAACGCTTATTAATCATAGAACCAGACAAAGAGTTTTGATGACATCATACGTATTTGTTTTTACTGTAAGCATAGCTTGCGGCTACTCATTCGAATTGCCATAGCAATTTGAATGAGTAACCTCAAGCTATGTCGATGATTTACAAAAAAAGAAAAAATATTTTGTAAGGTAGTAAATATTTTGTAAGTTATCTTCTTTTTCTGGAGATAGGAATTGATTCCATAAGGAATGTTACGTTGCTACTACAAAAACAATTTTAAGTCAGTCAGCCAAAAAAGCTTTTGTGAGATTTGTAGTCGTCAGTCAGTGATTAAAAGTTGTTAAGGTTGTCATGAAGGCCCAGCTGGGTGCAATACTGTTCCATTGACTTGAACATATAACACCATGCTTGTATTACCCAGCAATGATTTTAGGGAGCCTCACCGTTATCAGCTGGGGTTGTTTAAGGCAACATGACAGCCTTTTAATGTGGAACGACCCACTTATTGGTATTGCGGGGGACATTTAAGCCCCTGCTTCTTGGATTGCAGCTAGTTCAAGAGGGCTTGGTAAAAGAGATGTATGAGAACTTGGTAATGAGCGTTTGATAGTTTATGGTATCGCCTTTTAAAATCAGCTATGGGTTCGACTGAATTGAATTTAGATGAAAATACTTTTGATATGAAGGTTTTACTCGCAAACAGTGTGATAGGTACTATATGCAGAATGGCATCCATTTGGAAGGGGTGAGAGTTGATAGCTAACAGAAAACAGTCATGTATGGGCAATATCTTAGGAGATGATCCTTATGCACAATAAATGGACAGCAAAGGGCACATTAGGCATATGGTAAGGTATTATCCACCCAGCCAGTGTAAGTCTCAGGCCACTACCGGCCAGCCGTGAAACACCATTTTTTTTGCTGGCTGTCCGATATCAGATGTTTACTGGGTATGGCCATTCATAAACACATTTAATAATTTACCAATTAGGACTGATCAGGCATTTTATTGGCAAATATCACTGGTATGAGCATTTGTTCTATATATGAGCCACGACATGAGATTTCCAACAATGTAGTATTTGCGACCAGCAAAGGCTCAGACCAGCTGTGGGCATACACGCAGTCTGATCAGAGCCTTTGCTAGTCACTTGAATATTCTATGACTGTTAAGCTACTGTCCGAGCATAATTTTGGAATTTCTAAGCTGAAAAGGAGGTGGCACAGGCTCGTCTGAGTCTACACTTGTCAAAATGCCACATTGTTGGAAATCACATGTCACGGCTCATATATGCTTTAACTCTTTGCAAGCTGAGAATTTTTTCACAATTTTGGTGATCTGCTGATACTTTTCAAAATTAACTTTTTTGGATAATTCTTTCAGGAAGTCAAACAGCTTGGATACAGATCTTGGTCCAAACTGTTTGCAAAGGTTATCGGCAAACGACACAAGAAGGCAAAGAGTTAAGGTCTCATTCCATGTGATTTCTGTATTTGTCCCAGTTGGCAGGTATCGAAAGGTCATTTCTGTTGTAACTTTCACAAGGCCTAACCAAAATATTTTGTCAGGTTATTATAATAATTCTACTGTCCTAGCCAAACTTTTGAAATTAATTGCAAACAAATTATAAAAAGTATATAAAACCGTCCACAATAAAGTTTTAATGCAAGACTTTTTAAATTTGATTATTTATACTTTGCAACAGTTTGGATCCAGATCAAGCCTGACAAAATGTCGGGCTTGATCTGGATCCGAACTGTTTGACACTCTGAGTCTCTGATGTAGATGGTATTCCTGAAAGAATTTTTCGAAAACATTAATTTTGAAAAAAATCAGCTGAGACAGCAAAAAATCAGCGGGGAAAGAGTTTAGTCTCACTAATAGGTAAAGATTGAGTTAATACCTACCAGTAATATAAATGATATATAAAAATAACAAATTTTAAAAAAGAGGTATATTTCTTTGATTGAATTTATTTTTCAATGAGGGCTTGTTTTGGACTAACTTTTTGTATCAAATTTGATTGTTAATGTATGTCCTTAAATGAAATCAAAATCTAATGATAGTAATCTACTCCAAATTAACATTAGAAAATACACCATTAATTAAAAAATCATTGTATTACTTACAACAATTTGATATTGCTGGGAAAGTTTTTATATATTTATAGAAGCTAAAAGGGTAGAATTAACTCATTACCTGAGTTAGTGACGACAATAGTGTCTGCTGCTGCACCTTTGCATACAATTTGGACCCAGATCAGGTCTGACAAGATGTCCGACTTGATCTGGATTTAAACTGTTTGACACTCTGAAGTTATTTATGAAAGAATTTTTGGAAATGTTAATTTTGAAAAAAATCAGCAGACAACAAAACAAGCATGTAAAATTATTACCCAGCATGCAAAGAGTTTGGGCTCAGTTTCAGTTGTTACCAAGGTTTCTATTATTAAATTCAAATAAAGTAGGGTAATTTTGGGGCTTTCACGGGCAAGAGTTGAAGAGGGGTTCTTTCTTGGTCTCTCAAATGAGTACCTTACTTGCTTGAAATATGTGGCGAGAAGGGCCTGTTTATTTTAAATTCAGATCAGATGGCTCCTGGTTTACACTGTATCAGTGTATTGCTATTCAGTCATAACATTCATTTTTACGCACATCTTCAATTTGGCATCTTGATTAGGCAAAAAAAATATTGAATTGTTTCTCAGGCCTCTTTTAAAAAAACAGATGCGGCAGGGCGTATTTTATTTTAATATCTATTCAGCAGAAAACAGATGCGGGAACTTTTTTTTCGAAACATGAACAATATTTTTTAAAAGTTGTGCTCATCGGATATTATTCAAGTTAGGCCATAACAATGCGGTACATGCCCTGCTCATATGATTATATTTGTTATTTAACCAGTTGAAGTCATTTACTGGGTCTCAGTTACTTCATAAGCTATAACACACATGCTCAATTTCGGAAGCAAGTAAAATCTTGAAATCTACGTTAATTATACCAATAGCTCATCTCATTCCGGGAGTGTTGATTTTTCGGATTATGGTGTAATGTATATTTACTCAAAACAAGCCTGACAAAAAGACAGAATTTGTTCGTTATGTTAAGCCCTAACAAATTAGCAGAATAAAGTCTTAGTTGTCAAAACTTTTAATTGGTCACTTAATTTGGTTTAAAAAAATCTTCAGATATGTTTGACACCACAATGTTTACAGTAAGATAGGGATATTATGGGAGACCGAAATTGCCTTTACAGGAAAAGCCTTTTCAAACATTTAAATTAGATCGTTCCAGATCAGATTGAAATTTGACAATTTGTGAAACAAAGATGACCAGTGAAGACACAGGTGCACACACTAAAAGTATGGAAGAGATTAAGATATAGAGCACATTTGAAGACACCTGGCCCACAAGATGGCTGAGCACACACATTAAAGTGTCTGTTAATTTCTTTTTCGGTGTGTACAATTTAAAATCACTATCAAACAGGATGTTCGATAATACCAAGCTGTTCTTATGAAATTGATTGAAAGTTCAAAATCTTGTTTTGGTTTAAGGTAAATGTTTGCCAAACAGTGTTTTATCATGCGGGTGATGATCAGTAAATGGTAGAGGTTGCTAGTTTGAGACGCACTGCTGGCACTCACTGCATGTGTTGTGTCCTTGAGCAAGCTACTTAGTACTGGTTCAAAAATGAAAATTTAATTTGACCTTTTGGTAAAACTGTTTAGGTTATACCAGAATAACCCATTTCTCTGAGCTGAATGCACATGTAACAGAACTGTTTTTCCTTACAAAACTCAGCATTTCATTTCACAATTGTTGGCTTTTTAACATTATGAGCAGGATAAATTTCATGCTCAGTTAAGTATGAAAAAAAGTTTTTGTAACCTTTGGGCCAGCTGACCTAGTGGGCTTTAAGAGTTAAAGGAAAATGCACATCAAAAAGTAAATGTGTCTGCAAACAAACAATTTTAGTGCAAACTTGATCAAAATCGATTGAGAAATACATGTCAGAAAGTTATAAATAGACAAAGTTTTCATATCAGCCTGCCACATCCTCCATTTTGAATATAAAATGAGATATGCTAATGAGATGCATGGAATCTTATTGAGATGCATGAAATCTTATTGAGATGCATAAAATCTTTATTTTAACATATAACATAGCTCCAGATAAGGATTGGAGGCATTTGGGTATTTACCCATCTCTTTTTGACTTAATTGGGTATTTCAAATTTTAAATTGGGTATTTAAAGTTTTTGTATTGGGTATCCATCTGAAAGCAAATAAGCAATGATACCGGACCTTGTTTCTCCTGATTTTTTGTTTACTTTCGAAGCACACTGGCAATATTAGTATATAGATGATCGCTATTTCCAACTTACTTCGAAAATCCAACGTATCTATCAAGTCATCTTTGATTCTTCGAACCACCAACGCGGTATTAGAGTTAGTTACGATATGATATCATTCAATTGCTCGGTTTTTTTTTCGACCACGTTACGCCATTTTTATTGTAAAGCGAGACGAATGTCGTAATCGTGTAAATATTGGGTATAACTAAGCAGCGATAAGAATGTTCCTGGACTGGTTTACAATTTAATAAACTAGATACAGCGCGACGCCGTGTATAAATTTGTACCCAACAACAGCTTGTGACGCGAAAAACGACAATCCCAAACAGATTACAATAGCGTCATACGCTACGAAAAAGTTCGGAATTGAGTATCTAGGATTTTTATTGCGTTTTTGTACGCACAGGAATTAATTTAATTACGTTTTCAGGTCCATGATATTGCGTAAATACGCAATACGCAGCCTTATCTGGAGCTATGATATAATCACACACTTTCTTGTATAAATGATCCTTAAATGTTATATGGGAATACCTTACATCAAAATAGAGTGAAAATTAATTTTCAAATCTTATTTATTTCATATTTGCATATTAATAAGGAGGTTATGATGTCATAAACTCACAAATATGGCTGCATCCATTTAAGAAATTATGAAAACTACAAATATGCCTATAACTTCTTTATTTCTTGATAGATTTTGATAAAATTTGCATACTGGTTTTGTTGATAGACTAAATTCTGTCTTTTAAAGCTAATTTATTATTTGGTGAGCATTTCCTTTTAGCATAATTCAATGAATAATGATATAAAGATGCTTATGGAAATTTGTGTCCAGCCACCTCCTTGACCAACATCAATAACTGAACTATGGATCGATGTGCCAGTAGTTATGTACTTGGTTATGGGAGCCTATTTAATCACAGCATTTGAGTTCATTTAGTGTATATGACCTGATTAAAGTTTGGTAACAAACAGTTGTGAAGTTTTCTTGAAAAGGCTTTGTGATATAAATTAAAATAAATTATAAGCGGAGAACGGAAATCTTCAATTCACCGAACAAAAGAGCCAATAATTGCACAGTAAAAGCAATGTCAAATGAAATAAGCTCAAGATAAGAAAATTTAACTCTTCCCTTGCTCGCGGCGACTTTTGTCTTTGCAAACATTTAGCACCAAGATCAAGAACGACAGTCCTGATCTGGATCCAAACCTTCTGGCACTCTGATAATGCTACTGAAAGAATTTTTTGAAAAGTTAGTTTTTAAAAAAGGCAGCACGTAAAAAATTACCCAGAATGCAATCAGTTAAGTAACAGGAAATTTTGACAAAATTCAAATTTTTTAGATATTTAGGAATGAGAAAAAATAGCGATTTACAACTGCACTGAGTATATATTTTGGGAAAATATATTCTTTATATATTTTTGGGAAAATATACTTTTTTTTCGCTATTGGCAACTTTTGTTGTTGGCTGATAACCTTTGCAAATAGTTTGGACCCAAACGAGGCCCGACAAAACATAGGGCCTCTTCTGAATCCAATTTGTTTAACGCTCCGATATGATTCCTGAAAGATGTGTTTGAAATAAACTAATTTCAGGCCCCCGGACAAGAGTGCATAACTGAAAATATTTGTGTTATTCCTCAACCAAAACTTATGTTGTGGGTACTCAAAAGAACCTTCTCGAGGAGACAGTTTTTTTGAGCACCCAAAACACATGTTTAAACATAATCGCAATTTTACGCTAAATTATTTTGCTTAACTGGCCCTATGAATTTTCTTTAAAAACTCAAAATAAAAACATGCAAATTTACCCAGCATGCAAAGATTTAACTTTACCTTTGTTCAAGACAGACTTTTCAAAAATGATTCAATGACTCTGGCACAGTTTGGGTAATAATTAATCTTTGAATAAGTTACGTTCAATTTGAAAAAAAGATCTTCAATTTTGATTGAACGTAGTTAAATTTGGTCACAATATCTCTTTGTTAGAGTTGTCATTATGCATAAAATCTTGGCCATGTGATCGCTCTATTTTTATCGTCAACACTTTTTTCATGTTTTTAGCTATCCAGTGGTTATCCAAATCGCTAGTATTGAAAATATACGACCTAGCACATGAGATTTTGGTGCTTATCGCTTTTGCTTCAAAGACTAATAAATGCCCATGATGACATATCCTACACATTTCAGAATTAATTTGAGATGAAAGGTCCCTTTAATTGTTTAATAAAGTGAAAGTCCCTTTAACGTAGACTTCAGGAAAAAGAAACAGAAGTTTATGAAAAAAAGGCTAAAAGACAGAATCAAAAGGAAGAATCCATTAGTATTAAAAGGTTAATGTTTATTGTTAACCTTGGTAAGGCTTTCGAGAAATTGTCTTAAAATTTTGAACACTAGTTGCCTGCAAACAATGCAGACCCAGATCAGACTGTTTCTGAAGAAGCAGTCTGATCAGGGTCTTCTCTGTTTGATATTCTGACAATTATATAAGCATTTTGTAAATTTCCAGTTCCGAAATCCAACATTTCAATTGAGAACAGAAAGAGAAAAGTATTCAAAATTTTGAACATTTCCTTTTTACTAAAATGCTTATAAAAAAACTTATTGTTTATTTTCAGATTATTCTTCAGATGGAGGATTCGGGTTACAAGGATATAGGGTGAATCCACGACAGAAACAAAACTTCGGACATGCCAACGCAAGTGCTTTTGCAAACCCCAATCCTGGGCAGCAAATCAATCTACCCAATCAGCGCCTTGAGACGCAGACACCAACTCCCAGTGAGGTGTCCAGTATCCACTCTACGCCTAGAAATTTACAAACACCTACGCTGTCTATGGTATCGGGACAGGGATCGGAAAGAAATCTCCATACACCTGTAAGTAACGTCGATAAGAAAGTTTTCCTGGAACCGCAACCTGTAAGCAAGGGATGGAACCCATATCCAACACTGCCTCATGTAGGTGTGAGGGATTCTGATTGTCAGTCAGACCAGCAGTCTGTCACATCACGTCCAGCACATGCATGGCACACTAATGGAATGATGCCTCCTGGAAGTGCCACTACACGCTACCCAAGCAGCAGTGGATCCAATTCACTGTCTCCTCATCTCGCCATGGATACATCACCAACAGGATCTACAGCCTTGGGATCAAATTTCACAACAAGCCCACGTCATTCCGCTCATCCACATTCTCGTGCCACGAAGCGTGCCCTCTCTCTGTCACCAATGGGTAGTGATTATGAGTTCAACAAGTTGATCCGAACGTCACCTACATCTTTGGTTGCATACATAAATGGGGCCCGCTCCTCAGCTAGTATTTCACCACAGCCAGGAGTCATACCACCTTATGGTCATTTTGGACACTTGATTGCGAGAAACAGCCGTAACAGCAGTGGCTCAGGATCCGCCAATTCTAATAGAAAGTCTGGTCTAATGATGAATAATGGCGCAACAAATCTTAAGGTTGAACCTGGTATTGAAATAAGTGATATGCAGGACTACTTCCAAGATATTGTTAGCAACCAAGTTGTTATGCCACAAAATGAAATCCCTTACTGGGAACAAAGAGCATTCGCAGACATTCAGCAGTTTGGGGCACCCCAGTTTAATTTGCCACCAGAAAATCAAGTTCAGCAACCAAGCTTTAATAGTATGAATAGACAGGTTGGAAACATGGGAATAAATACCATGACTGGTAACATGAACAATATGAGTGATAATATGAGTGTTCGTCCACCGCCAACTTATAATCAAGCTGTTGGACAACAACAGCAGATGAATGGTGGAATGAACGCACCACCGACAAGCTTAAGTAACAATATGCAGACAAACTTCCAACAATCTGTGCAGCCATTACAAAGTAATAACATAAACAATATCAACAATATGAATAACAATATAAATAACAATATAAATAACAATTTGAACAGTATGACAAACAATATGAATGAGTTTGTGCATGACGGTTTCCTTGACGATGGTGAATTGGATGAAAATGGTGAAAAGCAGCATATATGTCGGTGGATAGACTGTAATAATCAGTTCAAAGAACAGGATGAGCTTGTCCGCCATCTTGAAAAAGCACACATTGATCAGCGGAAGGGAGAGGACTTTACATGTTTCTGGGCTGGTTGCCAGCGGCGATATAAGCCATTTAATGCCCGGTATAAATTGTTGATCCATATGAGGGTGCACTCGGGTGAGAAACCAAATAAATGTACAGTAAGTACCCTTTGTATTTTGATGGATTTTCCCAAACATATTAAAACAATAAGGATGGGATTGTCCATTATATATTTTTAGGGGTTCCCAATAATGATGAGGATTTTTCTTACCTTAACAAAGAGTGCAGACCCTGGTGAAATGCCACATTATGCATTATGCTGGGTCTTCACTGTTTGTCAAAATAAGTAAAACCTGTGTAAACGACCACTCTCAAAAAGACCAAAAACTGTTTTTCAAGACCAATTATCGCTTAATGCAGGTCAAAAGTAAACCTTGCCACCTTCATTAAGCTACCAATTGTTATTAAATTCTTTGTTTTGTCTATTTTTAAGTGGCCATTGTACATACCAAGTTTGGAGTTTCCAGTATACAAAAGGTTAAAATACCTGTACTTAACCTTTTGCATTTCATTAATATTTTTGTTGTCTGTTAATTTTTTTTCAAAATTATTATTTTCAAAAAATTCTTTTAGGAATACTGTCAGTGTCAAACAGATTGGAACCAGATCAGGTCGGACATTTCGTCAGGCCTGATATGTCAGTCCCATCGCTTTGAAAATGTTATCAGCAGACAACGTTAGGGGATAAAGAGTTAAGTCGTAATAAAATGATGTATTAATTACTGTGGCCATATTTCATATTACTAACAAACTAAAATTAGAATATCTTACGCCATTAAGTTAAGAAAGAAAGGCGGCAAAGATTAGGAAACGATACAATCAAGTACCACACCTGACCCAAAAGTAAACAAAAAAAGTAAAAAAAAGTTAACACTTGATTTAGGTCACATAATACAGGGCGACTTGATTGTCATTTGATCACATGTGACTAAGGGTTGGTTGACTGTCTTAATCATTAAAACTGCCATATATGATAAATGTCACATATGCAAAATTTGATATGGAACCCCCTGTACAGCTAGAAAGTTATTTCTGGAACTGTTCAGTTGACTTCCATTGAAGAAAGATATGAGCTTTGTTACTAAAAATAATACCAATTACTGTAAATTAAAAATGACGTATTTTTTTTTTTTTTACAAATAATGTTAAAAAATTAGTTTGCAAAAATTTGTGACTGGAGCATGATTTAACTACTTCAGGAAATGGCAGAGTGATTTTGTGAGGGTTTTATTTTCACGATCAGCGAATTTTCGCAAAAATAAAGCACTCGCAAAAAATTTCTGAATGTACAGTATCTATAAGAGGGAAATGCAATTTTACTGAAATTCTTTCCCTTCATATAATTTGGCAGCTTTTGTTGTCTGCTGGTAACCTTTTCGAATTGTTTGGACCCAGATCAGGCCTGACATTTTTTCAGGCCTGATCTGGATCCAAGCTGTATGACATACTGGTTGTATTCCTAAAAAATGTTTTGAAAAAGTTAATTTTGAAAAAAATCAGTAGACGACAAAAATTCATGAAAAATTACCCAGAATGCAAAGAGCCCAAGCTTGACTTTTTGAATGTAATCGCAATGGCCCATTAAAATCCTTACTTGTGAAAAATACTTAACTATACTGGTCCCTGTTATGCCATGTTACTGTGGGGGCTCTCCCCCACACCCCACTCAATTAATAATGGCTACTCCTTGCAAGTCTGCTAAACTTTAAAAGGAAAACTATTTATTTAGATACACATCAAAGAAACCATCAATTCTATGTCCATTTTCAGTTTCTGAACTATAATGGATTTGTTTGCATACCCTCCCTTTTTACACAGAAATATTGTCATGTATGTTGAGATAATTTGTTGTTTTGTTTTTGCTTTTTAAATTTTTAATCTAAATGGGTTAGAATTTTTTTTAAAAATCTGTTAGAGGAGCATCCAGTCTCCTGAATTTTATGTTTGGTTACATACCCAGATAGGGTAGTGCCTGTTCAATAGTGTCTATCCCTTTTTGTCGAGTGCTGCACATTTTTGAGCAAAATCTTTAAGGTTATGCTAGTTCATTGCTCTTTACAAAATCTTGCCATGTCATTTAAATTCCTTTGTTTTGGTGCAAGTTTTTTTGTAAATTTATTTGTCATATTTCAGATATTGTATCCATGAAAATAATTTACACAGTGGGCTCACTGAATGGTAGATTGGTTTGATTGTTTTAATTTAAAATTTTTGAAATCCTATAGTTTCCTGATAAACTGTGCTTGTGGCGGGTTATACAGTCCATGAACTATGAGGTATATTTCTTTTATTTTTTGTCCTACCCCAATGTATAAGTACATGACATAATTCATGAACAGATGTTGTGGTCATACACTTGGTTAAACAAATTATCTGGTTAATCACAAGATTTGTTTTTCAAATATTACAATATCATGGGTAATTGTCCCAAAACCAATTTTCTGCTAAAAAGCAAATGACAGTATGCCAACATCTCATTCAGATTTTTGTGGTTTTGAGAACCTGTGTCTGCTTCTGGAATGCACAAAAATAAACACATATATATGGCATTTATCATATGACATCGTGTCTGGAAGTGATGTATCAAAAACAATAAACCACAAGCAGTTTATATATTCAGTGATGGTATGTAATGACGGCCATATTTAAACATCACTTATATAATGCAAAATGCCAATGAACTCAATTTTAAAGTACCAAGCTTTTATGTCATATGATAAATAGAGGATCCTGTATTATTGAATTTATTAAACTTGTTGCACAAAAGCGATAAAATGCTCTGCAAACTTCGCATTTTATCTCTTTAATGAATTAAATAATACATGCGCACTCAGGTAAGATCTATCCATGTATTGCAGCATTTAGGTTAATTTGCCAATTAACTTAACCTTGATGTCTTGGGTATTCTAGCAGTCCATATTTAGTTTAACACTTCATGTGTTTTTTGTGTCATTCATATACTCCTAATAAAAATTGAAGGACCAATACTATCAATTATTATATTGATGCATTTTTTGTAGAATGTATTTTGAAAAACAATTCTAGTCAAATTGTTCAGACATCTTTTAGGTACTGACTGCCAAGTGAAACATCAGAAAGAAAATGGTAGAAAATGTTAATGACATTGATTGTGTGTCATTTTAAAACATGACCTAACTGTATTGGAATGTCATTTTTTTGTGTCTGAGACATGGGCCACAGAACTTCATTGTTACCCCACCCACTGCCCTTTGAAAGTAATTTTTTGAGGTTACAATTATTTGAGACACAGTTATGGCAAAGTTTTACATGAAAATCAGTAACATTGATTATTGATTTATGGGCATAAACAGTAGAAAGATTTGGGCCATGTTTTGCAGAATTTAAATGTTTGAGTTAATTATACCCGTGCTCGAAATACTTGCAGGTCCTTCGATTATTTTGAGGAGTATATTATGTTAAAATTTATTCTTCAAGATCAGAAAAAGCATGATCAAAATACAACCTGTCGAATGTACCACTGCCATTAGGAAGCAAGTTTCAATGCTTTTCCTAGAATTTAAACAGGGACACTTACTTTATAGCATGGTCATTTTATATCCGGACAATATTTCATTAGAATCCACCTACTTTCTTGGAACACCATAACCTTACATTAATTTGTCAACATTTTTTGTTACAGATATATGTTCAGTTAGTTAAGACTTTGTGTGTTTTATAATGGATACCCTAGTTATTTATTCCTTCACATATTTATTCATTTATTCATAATTACTAGTTGTAAGTTTTTTTTAATTAATTTTTCATTTTAAAAGTTCTTTGTGTGTATATATGTTTTTTTTTTCTCCAAAACTATATTAAATTCTGCTTGTTAATAATAGAAGTAAGCATAAAAAGATATATTTTATTTCAGTTTGAGGGCTGCACCAAGGCATTTTCAAGGTTGGAAAACTTGAAGATCCATTTGAGATCCCATACCGGCGAGCGGCCATATATTTGTACACATGCGGGATGCACAAAGGCGTTCAGTAATTCTTCTGATAGGGCAAAACACCAGAGAACGCATCTCGACACAGTAAGTTGGCTGTACTTTGTTTTTTCCCACCATTCACAACAGAACATGGTCTGCTTGGTCTAATCATCTGATGTACTTTGGTAGCCTATATTGCAAACAATATGAACTCAGATCAGACAGCTCCCTTAGGAGCAGTCTGATCAGGGTTCATAGTACTTGTAGGAGTGCAGTGGCTCAGTTGTAGAGTGCTTGACTCCAGACCAATGGGTTGCGTGTTCAAGCCTCACCGGAGGAACTGTGTTGTGTCTTTGAGCAATTGCAAGACACTTTATCCTCTGCTTAGTACTGGTTCACCCACAGGAAGAGCCATATCGACATGACTGAAAAAATGTTGACTGGGACATAAAGAATCAAATCAAACAAAAAAAAACAACATAGTATTTGCTACCATGATAAAAATTGTCTTGAATACATTTGAATATATGCCGCAGATTTAATAAGCAGATGGCATTTTCAGGACAACAAAATGTGATAGGATAAGGGTTAATCCATTAACTCTTTCAAATCATGTTTTATATAATTTTGGTTTAAACGGAAAGCCGAGGAAGAATCCTTTATTTAGCTTGTAGTATGGTGCAGACGCAAATAAACACGTGTTACTGACACCTAACAAAATTTACATTCGCTCCTCCCTGCATCCGGCCTAAGCTGTCAATTATATACATTTACCTACGGGTTAGTTTGTCGCTACTTAGGAAGTTCCCGCCTACATCGCTGTTTAACTAAAATTGGTAGTTAGAGTACAGTTTTAAGCTCCTCCTTCGTCGTTATTCTAAGGTGTCTGATTTAAACATCAGCACAGATCAAAGGAAAAAGCATCGGCCATACTACAATAAAGTTTAGATATAGAGGATCTTACATGAGTGGTAATTTGATAGGAAATTTAGGAAGTGGGCCTAAGCGAGTTTCTTAAATTTGATATGAAATGCCCACTAGTGTACCATTTTGTCTATCAGACAGGTTTTAGACTTTTGAAAGAAGATAGTATTAATGTTGTCATGCACATCTTTTGGACAATAAATTTAAGCTGAAAAGTTCCTTGAAGATTATTTTTAACCATCTTAATTTGACTTGAAAAGTGGGAACATTTTTCTTTTAGAAAAAGAAAAAAATAATCTAAGGTTTCAATGATTAGAGAAGTCCAGAGCCCTTTGTTGACACAGGTTGAAAAGTTTTCTCTTGAAAAAAGCTTTAAAGCAGTGCTTGTCATCTCCCAAAAACTAAAGTCTTGAAAATTGCTTCAATGTTACTCTATTCTATATGACAGGAAAGCCCAGGAAATTTGGAGTAAAGAGTTGGTACCAAATTTAAAAAAAGTTAACGCAACAAATTTAGCAAAGAGCTTGATATGTTTTTTGGGACATATTTTATCAAACCTTTGCTTCAAGAATATGTTGTACAAAATAGAGACTAAACAATTTTATGCTAATATATTCCAGGGTTTAGGAAGTTGAAGTCAATTTTTTTTCGTAAATGTGTAGCTATTGAAAACTCTTTGAAGGTCCTTGAATTTTATTCTGCTTTGTCCGTATGAACTCTGTAAACACCCGGTCCATGGCAATGATTGAATAATAAATCAGAGCCGGAACTAATGTAACACTTTTCCAGGTGCGTCATCAAGTTAAGGTAGGGAAAGTAAACATTGTTTTAGTTCTTTACAATAGAAACGAACAATAAATATGTCAAGATGTAGACATTATTGGGCACTTGTTAGAAGGTAGGTGTTTGAAGATGGACACTTCATATTCTCAATCAGAGCGTTTTATGTTTTCCAAAAACAGGTTTTGTTCAAATCATGACTGATTCTGAATAAATATTTGCACATGGTTTTTGCACCCAGATTTGGGCACTGATGTTAACCCTTAAAGTGCCAATCACGACTGCAGCAGACGTCAAATCTTGCAACTTATTTCCTAATTTTTAAAAAATAAGGTATGATATTTCATGAGAAATTATTGTCTGCCAGCAGACAATGCTCATGAAACATCATGCCTTATTTGTTGGTTTTGAAAAAAGCGGCAAAATTTGATATTGACGTCTGCTGCAAATTATAGGTGGCGCTTTATGGGTTAAAATCAGTTATTGATAAGTGAATTGCATTTCATTCAAATACTTTCTAATTTTAAAGGAAAACATAAGAGAAGCATCTCAATAAAAAACTTCCAATGAGTACCTACCTCTGTAGGAAGAAAACATTGTTTTGTTGCATGTAGACAAGAAAGGCGCAGAGCAGCCTGAGCATCTGCAGTCAGATCATTGTCGTGTTATTGGCTCTCTGAAAAGTCTAATGCTGGTAGCCATACTATATTTCACAATTCAAGCTGTTCTCTGTAGCTTAACAGATACCTTTACCTGAGGCGAGTTCAACGATGCGAGCGCTCTCGGGCGCTGGTTGTACTGATGCCAAGCTAAAAAATTACACATTACGGATAAAGATAGGTACCAGAACGAGTACCCACGAATGCTCGCATTGTTGAACTGGCCTCTGGTAGATAGTGTGACTTTTAGGCCCATAACAGGACATCGGTTTAAGAAAAGTAGACATTAAGCATTCATCCGAAATTTATGATGCAATTATTTCAAATTCATCCATCAATTAAATAACCGAAAAATTTCTAAAATTTCCCCACAATTAAATGGACTCATTTTTAAATGACTTCACAAATTCCGACAAGTTTTAAAACATCATTCATAAAATTAACGAAGCCATTTGGAACGTTTCAGTGGTTGCTCGTAAACACGCGTGGGGAAGAAAGTAAGCCAAAGATTGCTGCATTGTTTTGATGATTTTAATGATAACCATGGTTTGATGAATTTTCTTTCAATCTGAATAAATAATGGCATTCGTAAACTGAGTCATGCCTCAAGAAAATAGATGTGCTTGCCATTTAACTCTTTCTCTCCTAGTGTCGTCTGCTGATAACCTCTGCAAACAGTTTGGACCCAGATCATGCCAGACAAAACCTCAGGTCTTACCTGGATCCAAACTGTTTGACACCCTGATGGTATTCCTGAAAGAACTTTTTGAAAAAGTTGATTTTGAAAAAAATCAGCAGACGACAAAAAAAGCATGAAAACTTACTCAGGAGGCAAAGAGTTAAAAATAAACATGTACATCTACACTGTTTTCAACTAAATTAATGGCACCAAAAACAAAATGTCCGCCTCCGGGGAGATAGCTATGCTTCTGTCACTACATGTATTAAGGTTTATGGATTGGCCTAAACCTTGATAGTATCCAAAGCTTAGGTTTCTATTTCTTAACTGTGTCATCTGCTAACCGTTGCAAACAATTTGGATCCAGATCATCGAGGCAGATCTGGATCCAAACATTTATGACACTCTGATAGTATCCTTGAAACAATTTTTGAAAAAGTTGATTTTTAAGCAAATCTGCAGACAATAAAAAAAGTATGATGACAATCCAGAGCATCTGCGCAATTAGTACCAGCATGCAATGAGTAAATTGAGCAATGCCGTTAGACCACAAATATTCTAATTTTCATAAACCCAGTTTTCTTGTGTCCGGACTCAAATTTTGTTCAAATAATGTGTGCATTCAGTCTTACTACCAATTTTAATAAGATTCCGAATAAACAAAATGTGAGCATTGTCGATAAAATATTAGGTATTGGTACACAGTTTATGCGACGTTATACATGGTTCATTTAAATTTCAAATTTAATACTTTTATCGGGGAAATATATTAAAACCTAGACACTCCCCAAATGATTGTACATTGTGTAGAATTGTTCCATTCAAGTATACTAATGTCAAAAATTGTTTCCCATGTCTAAAAAGGTGTATTATTTGTACATTTTTATCTGCTTAATTTGATCATAATATGATTGGTCCAATTAGCTTGAAGAAGAACATCATGGGTATTCTTTTGATTTTGTCCATGATAGACAAAGGTATTTCGTACTGATGGACAGGTATACAATAAATTGCAATTTTCAGTGCAGATTCAAATCACTGAAGTAATAAATGATTTTAACTCTTAAAGCGCCAATCACGACTGCAGCAGACGACAAATTTTGTGACATCTTTCCTAATTTTCGAATGAAATAAGGAATGATATTTCATGAGAATCGTCTGCCAGCAGACGATTCTCATGAAATATCATGCCTTATTGGTTATTTTTGAAAAGGCGGCAAAATTTTAAATTGTCGTCTGCTGCAAATTGTAGATGGCGCTTTAAGGGATAATAAAGAGACAAGACAAGACAGAATGCCTATCTGAAATGCAATATGATTCTTTTTGCTAGCTAGCAGAATGATATAACATTGAATACTAATTGACTCTTTGCATGATGGGAAATTTGCACCTTTTTTTCAACTACATGAATGAAATAAGCTCTAATTATGTATAAAGGAACCTCCATTTTCATAATTCGGACATATTTTCTATATCAGTTTATAGAAATAAAATGAATAAGAAAACAAACAAGTTGTCCCTGATCAGAGTACCCTTCTGCCCTGACAAAAACTGATTTTTCTGCCTCTTACCATCAATCTGTATATCACATGCTGTTCTGACTGCACCACTAGTGGAGCGTTCTAGTGGTGCAGTCAGAACAGCATGTGATACACAGATTGATGGTAGACTCCACTAGTGGTGCAGTCAGAACAGCATGTGATATACAGATTGATGGTAGGCGGGGGCAGGGAGGCCCAAGCTTACATGAAAGAAACTGACAGAGAAAGACTGTCCTGAGTGGAAGCTCAGGACAGTTGACCCTCAAGAAAGGAGAACCTGGAGATCAGATTTGAGATCTGCTATGCATGCAGCTAGCCAGTTACCTGGCCTCTAGGTTATAAAACTTGAGTACAGTCCTGGACTCAAAATAAAGCGCAATGATTGGCTGCTTGCGGACACGTGTCCACAAGCAGCCAATCATTGCACTTTATTTAGAGTCTGAGAATGAACTCAAGTTTTATAACCTCGAGGGCTGGAAGGGGGCACAAAGATGTTGTGCTCATGGAAAGTTTCTCAACTATGTTTTTGGTCAGTAATATGAAAACCAGTGATTAAATACTGCTTCTAAACCTAGGATGACACTTTTCCAAAATACATGACAGCAAATCTAGGCACATAATGTGTTAAATTCAGTGTGATATTAGTATGGTACATAGCCTATGCATCACTGGTTATTATTTAATGATCAGCAAATTAATTTTGATATTTGCATTTGGGCCTTGACACGAAAAAACCCTGACTGTTGCATGAGAACAACAAAGGCGCAGACCAGCCTGCGCATACCCGCAGTCTGATCAGCGCCTTCGTTATTCGATATCTGGAAAGTACAGGTGTCAAATTTGCTCCTTGCAAAATTTCAATATTCTATCTAGTCTCTGTAGCTGAGCAGGCTGGTTTGAGCATGACCAGATCGGACACCCCGAAGACAGGTCTTCTCCTGACGAGTCCCATATGAGCCATGTTGCGAGAAAAACCTGTTTTTGTTGTTGTATGTGAATAAAGAGCCGCAGATCTTGCAGCCTGCACATTCTGTCATTCCATCTCAAGATTGTTAGTAACACAGCTAATTTAACAGAACGCCAATTTTCTAGTCTTTGGATATAGTGTTTGTAGCTGAGAAGGCTGGTTTGAGTCTTATAGAAACAGGTTTTCTCGCAGTGGGTCTCACTATTTTCATATCTTCTTTTGAAAGTGTATCAAAAACAAGCTTCTGGTTTGTTTAAATATTTATACCTTTTATGAATGATGTTTTGTTAAACATGAAACTTTATCAAAATAAGTTCTTTACTTTTACTACAAAGTGAAATACATATAATATGTGTGGTTTATGCTTTCATTTTTAAGTCTAAATACTTTAGAGCAGGTCTTTAAAAGAGTGCCTTGTTTTTGTTTATCTCTGTGTAGGCGTTAGTCCCTAAAGCCCGCAGTCTTTTGAGCAATTACAGTAGAACTATAATGGCATGAACAGGCTTGGGACCATAAAAATAGTTCTAGCCAAGGGTAGTTCCAGCCATCCAGGGTGGATTTGGCATAGAATGACCTGTTGGGACCATGGGAAAAGTTCAAGACAGTCAAGGTGAATTATCAGAGTTCGAGCCATTGAACATGTTGAAGTTCAACTGTACATGTAAATGTATATAGTGTTTATTTATTTCTGTTGAGCCTCTAAACTAATGCAAAGGATAGTCTCCTAAATCATTTCTGTGAAGAACATTTTGTCTCAGATTTTAGTAGGAAAATCCCTTCCATGGGATCACTGTTTATCATCACTCTAAGTCTTGTGATGCCCCTCGTTGATCTCCGGGACTGATTTTTCCATCCCACCCTCACACTAGTTCTCATGATAGATTCTACTGATAATCTTTCCCTCTGGAAGCTAAAATTGTTCCTTTGGCATCACTGCATGTTTATTTCACTCAGCAAAATACTTTCTCCTCGGATCACTGTAAGCATTACTTTATAACATACTTTGTTACACACTTTGTTATAACAGGGGTATGGATGTAACATGGTCATGTTGTGGCTCCCAGATTTTTCGCCGCGGAATTTTACAGAGGAATTATAGGAAAATGACCATTAATTTTACAAAGGAATTATAGGAAAATGACCATTTTATGGAATTTTACTAAGGAATTATAGGAAAATGACCATTTTATGGAATTTTACATAGGAATTATAGGAAAATGACCATTAATTTTACAAAGGAATTATAGGAGTATGATTCACTTATAACATGGTCCATTCCTATCGGACCCCAAATATAGCATTATAAAGGTACTGCACTGTACTAGTCTTGTCTTGAAAATTGAGTGCATTTTAATCTTGTATTTCCAGAAACCGTATGCGTGTTCTGTGGTTGGTTGTAACAAGCGCTACACAGATCCGAGCTCATTACGTAAACATGTTAAGAATCACAATCAGAAGGAACCCACGCAGAAGAAGAAGGTAAAGCTTCCCATGTGTCCCTTAACCCTTTGAATTCTAATGGATTTTCCCATGCAGATCGATACACCATGGATGCATTGTCAATTATATATACTAATGACATGAAGTTAAGCATATTTTGATTGTGTTGCTAATTTTAAAAGAATATCATTTTTTACAAAATTATATA
This sequence comes from Loripinus fragilis, assembly GCA_964019695.1. Taxonomy (NCBI): domain Eukaryota; kingdom Metazoa; phylum Mollusca; class Bivalvia; order Lucinida; family Lucinidae; genus Loripinus; species Loripinus fragilis. The sequence continues at coordinate 77,078,869 of OZ026518.1, forward strand.
TTGTTCATTAAAAAGTACTGTTATTCTACTATCCAAAAGTCAGTAATATCCTCTACAAATCCTGATGACGCCAAAGAAATGAGAGAACTGTACCTACTAAAACACTTCCGAAAACCAAAATGTTGATTTTTCCAAAATTCGGGAATGATTTTGCTGACTATCTGTCAGAGTTTGCAGATAATCAACCATGCTAAATCACACCGGCATAGCTGTATGGCTCTGGCAATTTCGAATGAGTTTAAATAATGACGAATATTTGCCCTTTGAGACTAGGCTGCACTTAGGATAATGGCTACGAGTCCTGTTTCCTGGATCTTATCGTCTGTAAATGTCACAAGGATTCTTCTCACGTCACCAAGCAATATTTTGCAGCAAATGGGGACAGATTAAACAGGCAAATAACAAAATTATTGCATGAATTGCATTTCACTAACACATTTATGACCAAAATTTGTACATTTTTGCTTTCAAAATGCTGCTTACCAGATCGCCTGACATGTCAAACTTTGCTGTAACAACTTAGAGGGAACATTGGTCTAAAATGTCTGAAAACTTAGCCCTTTCCTATCCATTGTTTGTACACAGCATCGAAGTTTGGCAATTTGCATACTGAGAGTTGACCCAGAAACCCTGTTAATATGTTTCGGAATACCAAAATTTCCATTTTCGACTCAAAATAAGTATGGTAGACTAATGTAAAAAGCATTTTATGTTAGACCATCTGAATTTATTATTTTTGCTCATTGGAAGTACAATATGCTTAACTTTATGTCAATGGTATATTTTAAGGGATCTCAGGTCGGAAATTTTCAAATTATGAATGTTTTTATACCCCTGAAGAGTTTTTTTACCTTAGCGAATGGAAATGTCATGTTTTGCGGCATTCCATCTAAGTCTAACTGTGTGACGAAGTAAGGGTTCAGTAGTCATCAGTTTCCAAAGGACTAAACCTCTCACACTCAGGCATGCATTCAGTCAAAAGGGGCTACGGTAAATGTTCTAAGATTTTGAACACTTTTCTCTTTCTGTTCAATGTATCAATGGGTTGACTGTCACCTTACAGGATGCGGCGTCTTAGAAGCTGAATTGCTTAAGTCTGACGTCTATCTCCAGTAAGTTAAACGTCTTGTGAATCTTCAAAACCATTTTTGAAACTTCCTGATTTTAGAGACAGTGATGAGAAAACCAGAATGCTGAAAACCCCATCTTAAAATTCCTAATGAGTCAAAAGTTATGCATGTTTTAAAATTATGCAAATTAGCATATAAGCCCCGCCCACATTATTGTTTCGAGATGATTTTTTCAAACTGTCATATTTTATGTAGTGCAATATCTAAGCAATTAAAACTAGCACAATTAAGCTTTTATTTGCAAATGTTGTATTTTATTGTATTGAATCATTTTCAATAAATAAAATATTAAATAATGTCAAAATAAATGAAATATATTAAATGTAATATTTCAAAAAGCTCAAATGATGTCATATGAGCCTTTCGCATATTTTCATCTCATTAAATTTTGAAACCTTCATAACTTGGAAACTATTTTGAATTTTTTGATGGGGTTTTCAACATTCTGTTTCTCTTATTACTGGCTTTTCAATCAATAGGAGTTTTAAAAAGTTTTTTTGAAGATTCACAAGACCTTTAAGTATATTTAACCGACATGCTGTTTGTTCATAGGTCCCTAATCATTTTGTTCATAGGTCCCTAATCATTAACATAATTATATGACAAGGCACATAATGCTCAAGCTGATCTGGTATGCTTTGAAGACCCTTTTTATGCACTTTGCCTCTTATATAAATAGTCATAAAAGATGATTTGCGCAAACTCAAGAAAAAATGGTAATTATCCCATATGCTTAGTCATGCTATAACATATGATGGGGTTATATGTCTAAATTTTAGCCCTTGTCTTGATCCACATTAAAAGCTTGAGTAGGCGATCCATGACAGCAATGAGCATCAATATGCATAGAACATATCTGTCATCCCCGAGAAAACCCTGAAAATAACCATAATCTAGTGGGCTGTCTCAAATATACTGAAAAAATAGAAACTTTACACACACTTTTTAAATAGAAATTTAACCAATTTAATGCAAACTCATTACTTTCAAAAGTATGCGCATATAATGGCCACACCTCTGACAAGACAACCAAGCAAATGTTTCATACTTGATCAGCCGTTCATGAATAACGTTAAAAAAAATGTCAAACAGCATTTTTAAGTCTGGAAGATTATCGTTACGATATTTTGAATATGTAAACACATTATTCATGAGTCTTTCAAGTCAGAACATCGAAAATCAACCAATCACGTCCGTAAAGTATACTGTACTAATGCTACGTGTACGTCAAAATGAGCTAAAAAGGGCTTTTGGCAGGTTGCCACCGTACCAAGAGTAATATGCGTGGCAAGGTTGTTTGGTTGAGCTCGCGTTATTACTCATAGTCACAGCAGACAGGAATATCCATCCATGCACAGGATCGACGGGACGTAAGAAACAATGCCAAGACAAGACCGTTAATTTACACTCACACATTGACGTAAGTGGTTCTAGCCGGTTAACTGTAGATGCTACACACCTCAACGTTTCATACCAGATGATAAAAACATTAATCAGAACAAATGAATTTTGATGTGTGATTTTTTATTTTGACGCCTTACTACTAGTCAAACACACGTTGTGCAGTTGTGTTTCATTACACAGATCTACTGAGAATTGAACACCCATTAATTTGATATTTTTTGTTTTTACATAGGATAGGTATTGGCGGAGATATTACTATTAAAAGAGTGTAATGTTTCTATTTTTGTTCAGTATTCATGTACTTTGCTAAAAATAATGTATTATGATTAGCGTGACTTAGCAAGATGACATGAACTGTTGAAAGATTGAAGAAGCTTTTTAAACTCTTTACCTGCTAGTTTTGTCTGCTGACAATCTTTGCAAACAGTTTGGACCCAGATCCGGCCCTATGAAACATCGGGCCTGATCTGGATCCAAACTCTTTGACACTCTGATGGTAATCCTGAAAGAAATTTTTGGAAAAAGTTAATTTTTGAAAAAATGAGCTGATGTCAGAAAGCATGAAAAATTTCTAACCATGCAAAGAGTTAAAAGAGTTTTGAATTTCACTGTTTGTTCACCCCTTAAACTTGGTATAGAAATTTTGATAGAGTTGTTAAAATAAATAAATGATTATTGAAGTAGCCAAATGACTAAATAATTGAGGGTTTGAATTGGCAAAATTAAGGGGGAATGTAGTGGAAACAGGTATCATCAAATAAAGATAAAAGTCAGTCATTATAGAACACTTCTGTTTATGCTATGTTGTATTAATGGTTGTCATATTTATTAAGTGGAAACATTTTATTAGAGTCAAATATAAGATCTGTAGTACATTGCTCATGTAAGCTTTGAAATTTACGGACCCAGGGCATCGGCAAACGTTAAGTCACATCCAAACCATGGAAAATCATACTGTTAAAGACAAATGTCCAGGTTATAGAATAGCTCTTCGGACACTTTTTAGCCACCCTTATACCTGTGGGTGTGCAACAGATGAAAGTCAGGCCTTAAGCTAAGATTGTGTACCTAAAAAAATTTTTTTCTTATTTCTCAACCAAAACATAAGTTGTGGGTACTCAAAAGAACTGTCTCCATGAGACGGTTCTTTTGAGCACCCAAACATATGTTAAAACTAATGAGTAAGAAATTATTTACAATTTATTGCTATTTTTTGTTTATATAAAATCTATGGAATCATGAGTTGATAAATACCTATCAGTTTTGCAATGTGTTCATACTTTCATGAATGATACGGACACTTTACAAACCCATAATTTTGCTGTTAAAAACCAAGTCCTATTTTTGGCATTTTAATTTCTCCTAATCTGTCAGTGTTAATGACTTCATAAAAGCGCAAAGATAGATTACCACAATGACCTTCCCAGTAAATTTACAAATTCTGGTCTAGTTTCTTAAATTATTAACCCTTTTTAGCACTAGAAGATTGGTGTTTTGGGGAAAAAAATCTTTTTAGAAGTGTTAGATTTTAGATCGAAGGGTCATTGGATCTGGAATTGCCAGAGGCACAGCGCTGTGTCCTCAAGCAGGACACTATAGTCCTCTGCTAAAACCGGCCCCTTCCAGGAAGACAGGAAATCATCCTGAAATGACTGAAAAATTGTTGACTGGCACATAAAGTGTCAACCAAAACAAAATAAAGTTAAAAATGCATATACACTTTTTCATTCACTCTTGACAAAATTGCATCAAAATTCTTTAAATGTAAAAAGCAATCAGCATGGATCTGGGCCGAAATACTTAAAACAAACAAACAAACAAATATATGGGGTAAGGTTCATTCAATATTGAAATAGGTATCTTATCACCTATTAAGTGAAAATTAGTTTGCTCACACATGGTTTTTAATCTTTTGTTTGTTAAAGAAAGATAGGATCAAAATTGCAATAAAGATACAAAAAGTAAACCTTAGCAAATGTAACAGTCAGATACCGGTAGTTATCTTGAACCAGTAGCTCAACGAAGAGAAGATTATATGAAATAACAAATCAATTAATAAGGGAATTATTAAGAAAAGACTACAAGCGGGTGAAACCAGTAGAATACCCTCACAAATGGATACAGACTGTAAAATTTCTTCAGTGATATCAAGCTGTTTAAAGATGGTTGCTAGGACACAAACTCCCCAGCATACAGGGAGCGCAGTGGCTCAGTGGTAGAGTGGGGCTGCGGGTTCGAGCCTCACCGGCGTCACTGCGTTGTGGTCCTTGAGCAAGACACATTTATCCTAGCTTAGTACTGGTTCAACCCAGGAAGACCCCTCCCTGTTTAACTGAAAGATTGTTGATGGGATGTAGAGAATCAAATCAAACAAAAAACAAACAAACTCCCCAGCATAGGGATATAAGCCAGTACTGTACAAAAGTTCTGATACCTTTTGCCGTTAGTCTGGTAAATGTCAGAGAGCACATTTAGATGTAACATAGGTATAACTAACAAATACTATAATATAAAAAATTTAGTTTTGTTTGGTTATGTAAAACCTGTAGCTTACGTATTAAATTAACCTAGCTCCTTTTGTGAAAACATGGGGCCATAGGGGCATTCCATAGGCAAAGTACAGTAAAACCTGTGTAAAACGGCCACTAAAAATAGACAAAACAAATATCTAAATGGCAAATGGTAGCTTAATGAAGGTCAAAAGTATTGCAGAATGCTCCCCTTGAAGCATTCTGCAATACTTTGACCTGCATTAAGCGATAATTGGGCTTGAAAACCAATATGTGGTCTTTTTGAGAGTGGCCATTTTACACAGGTTCTGTACCAAAATCTCACTAGCCTGCTTTTGATTGGAGGTCAGGATATACACAGGCTTAAGTTGAAATGGTGGCGGCAAAGCAAAACCATTGACAATTTGAAGAATAAATCATATAAGGTTATATAATATGGCACACAATCAGGAAATCAATGTACATAAAATTTGATGTTAACATATTTCATTTAAAAGTTTATATAATTTACTGAATGGAAAATTTATAATCTCTCTAGAAATTGAAATTATTTATAAGAATGAATCTACTTTTAATATACAACAGGTAAGGGCGTCGGTACAGATAAATAATTACGAAGACCAATATAGTTGTTTCATGCTTAAACTTATATATTATGTGGGTACTTATTGGAATTGCCTCTATGAGGCAATTCCAAAAAGTACCCACAATATATATTTTTGACTAAAACAATGAAATATAATTCATTTTTATTGCATCAACGTTCACATAATCTGGACCCGTGGGTTCGATGAATCAACTCTAAGTATACAACTGTCAGATGAAATACTGAAAAGGTAATTTAAATGGAAGAATTTATTTTCATGTCAGAGTGAAGTATTTATTTTGGCAATGACATTTTGGTTTATCTGTACCCTGAAGAAATCCAACCTTATTTGAAGTACACGATAAAATATTTTACCTGAAGGACCTGGGTACTCATTAAACGTCTTTTCCCTCCTATATTTAAATGTTTTAGGTCCGAGAAGGGGGTCCGCGAGAAGTTTCCAAATCAATAAATTTTGGAAAAAAAATAGTTTTACATATTAAGGCTACAATGGCCATATTAAATGACCATACTTTTTTTAATAACTTTAATTTTAATTTATGAAGACTAATTTAATTGAAATGTTTTTATTAACGATATGATATATACATATTTTTGATATAAAATGTTTATTTGATTATTTTTGGAGGAAGTTAAAAATGGTCATTTTGGACGACTGTCATGGTTGGAAGTGAACATTATTACAGAGAATTCTTATGATTGTGATAAGGGCCATTTTCTCCATATCTAATTCTTTATATCTATATTGGGCTAAGATATTGGTGAAATAAAGCTCCTCGGAATACAAGAGGCTATGTCGAAAACATAGAAGTTTATCGTTAAGCCTCATAATTGTATGTTTACTCTTATCTACCAGGATACTTCGGAATGAAAAGTAGTTCCTTTGTCTTCCTTCTTTTGTTGATTTTGGCCCTCGTTCCTTTCACAGTATCTAAATATAAGCACTTATAAATCTATGCCATAATTCATTATGATCAATTTCTAAAATGGTAAATTATTAACTTTCACGTTGAAGTACATCCTTTAGTTTTCAGCAGGTGACTTGAGAAGTCAAAAATGTTTTTTAAAGCGCCACCTATAATTTGCAGCAGACACAATTTCAAATTTTGCCGCCTTTTCGAAAATAACAAATAAGGCATGATACTTCATGAAAATCGTCTGCTGGCAGACGATTCTCATGAAATATCATACCTTATTATTTTTAAAATTTGGAAAGATGTTGCAATATTTGTCGTCTGCTGCAGTTGTGATTGGTGCTTTAAGGGTTAATTGTTTTGTTGAGCAATACAAGCTTTGCATGTGTGACCAGGGGTTTGTGGGGGCGGCCCGCTTTTATGCATAATGGGGAATTAAGCTTGTGCAGGCCACACTGAATCTCACTAGCTCGCTACTTCGGAATGAAAAGTAGTTCCTTTGTCTTCCTTCTTTTGTTGATTTTGGCCCTCGTTCCTTTCACAGTATCTAAATATAAGCACTTATAAATCTATGCCATAATTCATTATGATCAATTTCTAAAATGGTAAATTATAAACTTTGACTTTGAAGTACATCCTGTAGTTTTCAGCAAATCAGAATTCGAAAAGTTTTTTTTATTGTTTTTTTAGCAATACAAGCTTTGCCTGAAAATCTTGGCAACCAGTATGGGGCCAGATTGGGCCTGGATCACTGATGGCATTCCTGAAACAATTTTTCTTAAAACATTAATTTTGATGTCAAAAAATGCAATATTACCCAGTTTATTGAATCTTACATGAGATATGATTTTTTTTATTAAAAAAAGAAGAAAAATTTTTGACAAATTTGTTATTTACTGTATTTGTGATTGGCATGCCGCTCATGAAATGAAAAGACAACAAATTATTATAAAATGGGAGACAATTTCTTTTGTTGTCTTCAACGCAAGAATTTGCATGTTTCACACTTTAATTAATTATAAATCAAACTATGAAGTTACGACAAAATATGATATTCAAAAAAGTTGTCTACTGAAGTTTTTGCTTGAAGTTAAACAATAAAAACGTGAGAGTTCTGCTAACAGGAAATCACTATATGACAGTTACTGATAATATTTTTCAACAAGTATCTATAAATATTAAAATTGACACTAACCTTAGGTCTAATGTCACAAATTGTTTCTGTTTTTCTGCAAAATCAGTGCCTGATGCTTGACCCGCTTTAGATCTGGGACAGTTGTCACCATCAATGATGGTGACAACTGTCCCAGTTCTAAAACAGGGGCATAGGAATCAGTAATTTTTTTCAATGAAAGTGTTCTGATAAAGTTAATTTGAAAATAAGTCAGCAGACAACAAAAGCAAGAAAAATTGCCCAGCATTCAAATTTTAATTTTTTAGTTTATGCTGTACCATTGTATTCCTCATCAGTGACCTTGAGGTCAAGGGTCAAGGTCACAGACTTAGAAATCAAATGCTTCAGATTAAAGCTTTATGTAATGTATATCATATGGGCCTCGATCCGAGAAAACCTGTCTTTGTTGCATGCAAGCAACAAAGGTACAGACGGTAACCAGCATGTCCTTCCGCGCAGCCTGATCAGCACATTTGTTACTCATTTATTAGAAAATATAATATATTAACGTGCTTTAAGTTAAATTTCAGTATTCTTACTAGTCTCTGTGGCTGAGCAGGTTGGTTTGACTCTGACTTGGTCGTGAAACTCCAAAGACAGGTTTTCTCGCAACGAGGACCATATGAACTACTTCATATTTCTAGCTAGGCCATACTTATCGACAACAACAGCAGCATAGGTCTTGAGGTCAAGGTCTTGGAAATAGAAATTTTCATTTGATGGAGACCTATTAACTCCTTTGTAAAATTTCGCAGTAAAACATTTTTTTTTTTATAGGGAGCGCAGTGGCTCAGTGGTAGAGTGCTTGACTTGAGACCGAGGGGCCTTGGGTTTCAAGCCTCATCGGAGTCACTTCGTTGTGTCCTTGAGCAAGAGACATTATATCTAGCTTAGTACTAGTTCAACCCAGGAAGACCTGTCACTACATAACTGAAAGATTGTTGATGGGACATAAAGAATCAAACAAACAAACAAACAAAAGAATTTTGTTTATCCAAATCTGTGGTATGAAGTGGTGTGTTAAAAGGGTCTACCCTGGTCTGCTATAATGAATGTTCTTGTAAAGCAAAACAAATTATTTTTGTAATTTCAGTTGAAACGAGAGGGTGAGATGATGCCACCAGAGGGCATGCTGGGAAATTGTCTCACAATACAACAGCTACGCGTGGAAGGAGGAATGGAGAATGGTATGGGTTCGGAACTCTATCCGAGTAAGTTGATCAGCTTTTGGTAGGGGCTCATTGTCATATTCACTATACAGTTAAACCTTACTAAAGCGGCCACTTAAAAGACCAAAAATTGGTTTTCAAGACCATTTATCGCTCTTAATGTAGGTAAAAAGTATTGCAGAATGCTCCATTGCTAAATGCTCCGAGCATTCTACAATACTTTCGACCTTCATTAAGCTTTTTGCGGCTGCTGCACCACTCATTAGCCACGGAAAATGACTGTTAAGGTAATGATGGAGTAGGCAAACTGTTTGGGGCATAAAAAAAATTGAGTTCCTGTTATTTCTTGGTTGCAATTAAGGTTATTATTCATTTTATCGATAAATGCCTATGCAAATATGCTGTCCGCTTCGAGATGAAATCAAGGGAAGAAAACTAAGGATGCAAAAGACCAATCAGGTCCTGCGTAACAAAACACTATGACTGGTTTTGTGAATAAGTATTTGCAGGGTAAAATAAAGCGAACTAGTCTGAAGTTTACAGAAATGTGGCCAGCAGCGATCGTTTTATAAAACAAAAATACTATTGCATCACTGTGCATTACCGTACAATGTGCATTTGCGAAAATCGTCTCGGATAAACTGTCCAAACTGGACAGCAAACTCTTGGACATCTGGAACTATTTTCAGGCTATGTCTGATGGCCGACGCAAAACTAATTCCCTGATAGTTGCTAGTTCGAGTCCCACTGCTGGAGAAGTCACTGTCAAGATATTTATCCGCTGCTTAGAACTGGTTCAGACCAGGAAGACATGAAATTATCCCGACATGACTGAAAAATTGTTGACTTGGACGTATAGGATTATTCTCCAATAGTTAAACTTGGTTGAAAACAGGCATGCAAGTGGCATATTAATTTAGTCACGCGTAAATAAAGTACAAAGTATAAAAAATTCTGCTATGAAGACTAAACTTTTAATTTAATAGCAACCAACCAACGAGTTGTTGCCGCGCAGCGGCAACAACGAGGGTTGGTTGCTGTTACGATTACGATTAGAGGCTCTGTTCTGTTCTATTCATCTGCTATATGAAGGCCGGATTTCCGTTCTGTCAAAACAGAGTTCCGGTATCTATACGGAGTCGATTCGATCGAACTAAGAACCTTATTCCACCTTTGAAAAATGTGCCGTGACCATCATTGACATTGAAAAAATACAAAAAGTAAAAGTGAATCGTGAAGATGCAAGTTTTGTTGATATTTAACTTGTATTTTAACCATAAGACTGAGGGATTTTTTCCATCACCAGGAGCTTGAACGTCAACGATAGCTCTTTCAAGCAAGCAGCTGTGTGATCCCCATGACATGACGTCACCATTCTTATAATGTTACGTCACGACGTGATAACCACTTGAGCCAAACGCCAACTGCCATGTGCATCGTCGCGCCTTTAAAAAAAGACGGCCACAAATGAGCCGCAATATAAGATTTCTAACAATGTGATATATGCGACCAGCAAAGACCAGCAAAGACTCAGATCAGTCTGTGCATACACGCAGTCTGATCAGAGCCTTTGCTAGTCGCTTGAATTTTCTATGCGTGTAATGCTACTGACTGAACATTATTTGGAGTTTCTAAGCTTAAAGGAGGCTGCACAGGCTCGCCTGAGTCTACACTTGTCAAAATGACACATTGTTGGAAATCACATGTCGCTGCTCAAATCAAAATCTTTATGGTATCCAATAGGAACTTCCGTTCAAGAGTCCTAACGCCTTTAAAATAGCTTGCAGGATTATTTTATTTCCTTATACTCAGACAACGACAATTTACTGAAACACTTTTGTCACTTTTCATAAGGTGTTCTGCAGTGCCAGGTGTGGTTACTAACTAACTGTATCGATTCATGATATTTACCTTCTTCCTTACTTTTTATACTCACACGAGTACGGACTCACAAGAAATACCGTATACTGTGCTATCCTCTCAGATCAAATAGTGGTTGGTTGCCCATTAGGTGTGCCTATTTCATATTATTTCTTATATCTATCTGTCTGCTGATATTTTGTAAATCTGACACTCTTATCCTGATTGGCCAATTGTTTTACGCAGATATTGCGATTATATGATTCATTTCGTACTTCACTCTTTGTCTGCGAGTGTCAATAGCTGATAACCATTGCAAACAGTTTGGACCTAGATCAGGACTGACGAAACGTCTGTCCTGATCTGGATACAAACTGCTTGAAGCTCTGATGTTATTCTCAAAAGAACTTTTTTGAAAAAAATGATTTTGAAAAACGCCAACAGAGGACAAAAGTGCATGAATAATTTTCCAACATGCAAAGAGTTAAAGTGCGGCAACCACGATTCCGACACACCTTATCTGTTGATCATTATAGTGTGAGGGTGGGATAGAAAAATCCATTCCCAGGATCACAGATTGGCTCCACGAGGCTTGCTGAGGGATGACAAATCGTGATCGGGAGGGACCGATTTTTCTATCTCAAATTCATAAGAATAATGGATTCTTTTTCTTGCTCACATCTAAATACCTCATTTTATATTGGAAAAACATGAAAAAGACTTCCAGAAAATCCTGAATACACTGAGATGTGTCATTGTGACATAATTTTAGCATTATAATGACGTCACAGATCGACTTGTGGCCAATGGAAATCCTGATCTGGGTGTGCGAGAATACTTCTTCCAATTCAATATGGATGGCTGTGTCCCTCATTCTTGATGTTCACGTTGATATGAGTATTATTCGTTAATTCATCTGGATGTCTTTTTTGCCTGATAGGCCCCATATATGGATTTGTGCTGCCACTCAAATATTTCACACTTGATTAATAGTCTGGTATAAAGACAGTTCAAATGTTGATAAATTTCAAAAGAAAATTTGAAATTTGTCCAGATCTAATTAGGAAATAATTGAAACAATAATCAAAAACAAAACAGGTAGTCAGGTGTGTTCCTACTCCGTTGACGTGTTCAGCATGCAAAATAAATGTACTGGCAGGCGACATTTGAATTAAATTTCGCCCCTAATTTCATGAAGTTGGTAGGGCGTATTGCTTTTGGGCTTTTCGATGGGTCCATCTGTGATTCTGGCTTGTCAGCAAGGTATCTCATAAATTAAGTGGCCACTCAAAAATAGACAAAACAAAGGTCTTAAAGACAAATGGTAGCTAAATGAAGGTGGAAAGTATTGCAGAATGCTCTCTTGGAGCATTCTGCAATACTTTTGACCTGCATTAAGCGATAATTGGTCTTGAAAACCATTTTTCGGTCTTCTTTTTGAGTGGCCAGTGTCTTCTGCTGATAACCTTTGCAAACAGTTTGGACCCAGATCAGGCCTGACAAAAAGTCAGATCTGATCTGGATCCAAACTGTTTGACATCCTGAGAGAATTTTTTGAAAGCAATAAATTTGAGAAAAAAAAAAAAATAAAAAAAATAGCAGACGACAATAAAATATGAAAAATTTCCCATAAAGCTTGGTATTTTTCATGAATTGTCTGCCTATGAGATGATACAAATGAAACTTCAAGCCTTTTATTACAAAATAATTTTGTCGTCTGCTGAAGTCGTATTTGGCGCTTTAAAGGTCAATGTCTACACTCATATCTTTATGATTGAAGAAATATGATCATTTGACAGGCTAGTTTAGATTGCGACTCCGTTTATTATGTGACGTCAATGTCGACCTTATCTTACCAAAAACTAATATGGCCGGCGGCCAAGGAAAGGCACCGCCAAACATGTGTGAACTTTAAATATGGGAATCAATCGGTGCATCCTGTATGTATAATTAGATCTTTTCATGATAATCAATATAGTAAGGGGAATCCCAAAATAGATATACATTTACCTGTAAATGTCCTGACCAGCATACATACCAACCTTGATTTTGATGTAAGCTCATGCACGGTACTATTGTTATGCGCAAGCTTGATATTAACTCTTTCCCTGTGAGTGGTGGAGTGGTGACTCTTGTCGTCTGCTGATAACCTTTTCAAACAGTTTGAACCCAGATCAGGTCCGGACCTGATCTGGATCCAAACTGTTTGACACTTATGATATTTATCAAAGAATTTTTGAAGAAAAAAATAATTTCGAAAAAAAATCAGCAGACGACAGAAAGCATGCAATGTAACCCAGCATGCAAAATGTCAAGTCACTTCAAATAACCTGTTGCTTACAATACAAGCAATTGAGTAGACAAAAGAAATTTACTTTTCCGTTATCATGGCTGAATGGTGTTATTTAATTCGGTGTATGGGTTTATCGGGTAGAACTATCGGTAGATCAGCAACGTCACTTCTCAATAAACTTATTTGTGAGTCGTAATCGAGCTGGGTCACGCGAAAGATACCGAGAAGAAAATGGGAATGGCAAAGTTCTGGATCATCCTTCACAGTGCTTATAAGCAGGTTGATGGGGAAACTTTAATTTTTAATTTTTGATACTTTGGTGCTATTAATTCCTTACAACAAAAAGCGCAGCCCCAGATCATACTGCTCCTTTGAGCAGTCTGATCTGGGCCTTTGCTTTCTGCTTTTGCTTGTGGGTTCCTTTTCACTTGCCATTATACTAATTTCTAAGTATATTTGTATTTTTGCTTATTTATAACTCTGTCCGCTTTTGACCTCAAAGTTCTTTTGAGCAAAACACTCAAGTTGTTTGTAAAAAAATCTTTAATGCTGGGCAGTGCTTAATAGCTGCTTAGATATCCTCTTGACACTGACAAAGAATTCCATTATTCTTATTTTTAGAAAAAAAAAATATATTAAAAGAACCTTCATAATTTATGAAAACTGATAGTGTGGTGAAGTTTATTAAGTGTCAGAAATAATAATTAGTTTGATATCATTTATGACTGCGGCAATTGTTTACCAGCGCGGCAAAGGTAAACTGCGAAAATTTGTGTATAAGTCACAATATTGAGTTACATCAGCGCTGTCGTAGCCTGGTACAGCGATCGGATGTAATAGCGACTCGGGAACTTCAGGAAAAACACTGTTAGTTTCAGTGCATCAATCATGCAGAAGAAAAGAATAAAAATAATGTTATTAATCACAGTGAATTTATTTTCTAAATTTAACGTATCTGAAGAATTTGAATAGGGTTTACCTGTTAAAAACATGTATTGGTAATAAATTTTAAACGATTACAATTTATGCATTCCAAAAATGTCATTGACATAATCTAAGCAGTGCCTGCAGTCAGTGTTTAACAACAACCAATTAGGGGACAACTGTATTGAAAATTTTCATTGAAGAGGTATATCATCGGATATACAATCAGAAATTTAGTGTTATGGTGACACGCAAGCGGAGCCCTAAAACATGATTTCCGAACGCACAATGTGTATCGAACGGTATACCTCCCCAAATGAAAAAAATTTAATATGGTTATCCCCATTCTAATGCACTTCTGCAGTTTTGTCTCAAATTGGAGTGTTGCAAGCCGCATAATGCCGCACGTCACTCAACAAAATATGACTTAATTAATGTCATCAAACTGTTTCCTACATATACTGTTGCAAGTTTTTGATGTTATCCAATCAGAAGTTGCGTTACAAAAGCAAGTGCATTAGAATACTGATGCACTTGCTTTTGTTACTCAAAATCTGATTGGATAACGTCAAAAATTTGTGACAATATATAGCATGTAAAGATGCATGATAAGAGGAACACTGTGGCTTCGATGGTAGAGTGTTAGAGTTGGGATCGACAGGGTCGCTAGTTTGAAACTCACCCGAGGCACTGTGTTATGTCCTTGCGCAAGACACTTCAATATACTCTGTTTAGCACTGGTTTAACCCAAGAAGATAGGAAAACATCACAACATGACTGAAAATTTGTTGACTGGGATGTAATGCATCAACGCAAACATCATTAACCTTTTGTATTCGGGAACCCCCTAAATGGGTACTTTTACAAATAGTGAAGACCCAGATGAAATGCAGCATAATGCGGCATTTCATCAGGGTCTACACAGTTTGTAAAGGTAGTAAAAAGATCTTCAGACAAAGAATGCAATATTTTTTTTAAATTTTTAACCTGACACCCCTAGATATGTACAATGGACCATCCCAAGTTTATTGTTACAAACCAGAAGGAAGAATCCATTTGTAATCAAAGGGTTAACAAAGAAAGATACATTTTTTCGTTTGTTTGATTTGATTCTTTACGTCCCAGTCAACAATTTTTTAATTCATGTTGGGATGGGTCTTTCTGGGTTGAACCCGTACTAAGCTAGGATTAATGTGTCTTGCTCAAGGACATATGCAGCGCAGTGACCCTGGTGAGGCTCGAACTCGCAACCCCTCGGTCTCGAGTCAGGCACTCAACCACCAAGCCACTAATACCTGATTATGAAAGTTCCCATTTTCCCATACAGCATTGGCATATCATGCTTTTTGATACTGGAGCCAAAAGATGAACTCTTTCCTTGCTAGCGAGGACTTTTGTCATTTGTTGATGACCTTTCCAAACAGTTTGGACCCAGATCAGGACCGACAGAATGGACCCTAACTGTTTGACACTCTGATAGTATTCCTAAAAGAATTTGTTTCAAAAGTTAATTTTGAAAGAAGTGACAGCAAAAGCATGAAAAATTACCCAGCGTGCATAGAGTTATTCTTACCCTTGTTTTTCCATATCAAAAGGTAAACTCCATATACAAAAATATCTAACCCATATAACCCTAGTGTCCCTTTTATGGGACATCGGCAAACAGTGCAGAACCAGACCAGAGGCCACGAAACGCGGCATCTGATCAGGTTCTCCACTGTTTTAAAGCAGAAGTTTCTTTTAAAATTTTAATAAAAATCAAAAACCCTTAAAACGGAAATGGACTTATATTGATAATAATGGGAAATTCCATTCAGCTTAAATGGGTTAAGTTAAACATAATAAACACAAAGGAGCAAGTTTGACCCCTTTGAACTCTTTATCTAATTTCTAATTCTCTTGCTTTTGAATATAGTAATTGTTTACAAATAGAAACAGTAAATGGTGTAAAATTATGCTTTGTCATTTATCAGATCTTAACTTAAAGTTTAACTGAAAAAGCCAAAACAAAAAGGAAACAAATCCATTATAACTTTAAAAAAACAAAAATAAACAAACAAATACAAACAATTACAAACAGATATCATTTAATCTATACAGTGTGTGCAAGGCCATTCTACATTACATATAAGTTTTTGGAAGAATAATGAAATTTAAGCGAAAAAAGTTGTCTGCAGATTGTGTGACAATCTTTGAAAATATCAATGGCCCTTCAGTGAAAACCTTTAAAAATTCCAAAATATACTTGAGCAGGTATACTGAATGCACAAACAGGCTTCCAGATAAGACTGCGTAATCAAAAATTAATTTGTTTATTTCTCATCCAAAATATGTGGTGAGGGTACTCCGAAGAAACGACTCATTGAGAAGGTTCTTTTGAGCATCCCACATGTTTAAAGTGATGGATAAAAAAAACAGTCATTATTTTATTCACAAAAAGTTTTACTAATCTGGACCTATGCTCAAAGATAATACCTGGCGCCTAAATTGATTAGAATCTGTTTAGGTTCAATAGGGTCACCGGTAACTAAAGTTTACCAAGTTTATGTGCTAAGTTTAAACAAAAATCGGAGGACATTTTGAAACATTTATTCAATATCTTGATGTTTTATATGTACAGCACACAATTGTTTTATTTTTCTATGACAAATTCTTTAAAACTGTCATTTTCTCTGCCATTTTTTTTAAAATGAGTACAAAAAGCTGAAATTTTTGTCATTGATACCCTAAAGTATTAGTTTGTGTTACCTTCTCTTCAGTGCAGTTTATTGTAACACTGTGTCAGAGATAGAGAGATTATGAACATTAATCTAATAGTGTGTTGGCCGTACCGTCACAAGATTGATTGTCGATACTACCAAAATTTGCGCTTTGATTTTGCCTGATGTACCATATTCTTTAGGGTATCCAATAGGGTAGCCAGAATGCTGAAAAAGATACGCACACCAAAGGGAGACTACTGGATCAAGCAGTGATTTTCATCAATTGCGCCCCTTTTCAAAAAAGAGGGAGAGGGAGCGAATTCTTTCCTTAAAGAGTAGTTCCTTATCCCTTTTCTAGCAGCACACATTATTGAAGACAAAGACAAATCAAAGGGTTTTTGAATAGGATGACAGGTCCAGAATTAGATAATAAAACAATAGATGATTGCTGATACACACGTAATTTAATTAATAAATTAACTAATGCTACTGTGCATAACCCAGGCTATCAGCCTGGTTTGTTTTTGAACACTCAAACGACTGAGCTGCTATTTAGCAATTGCCATGTTTGTTCAAGGTTCATGAATTGGCTGCCAAAATACTGAGTAAAAATTAACTTAAACTGTTTGGATCAGTTGAATTTGGTCAAAATCAATGTGTTTTGTTTAACATTGATATATGTTTGGATCCATATAAATGTGTAGATATCAAAGGTCATTGGCATATTCTGGTGTTGAAAATTATGAAAATCAAACTTGCAATATGAAATCCATGGTTGCTATATACACATTTTGGTTAGAATGTAGGAGTAATTCTTAGCAGTAGGAAATCATCAAATAAATAATTGAAGAAAAAAAAGATAAAAAATTAAAGCAAAAAAAGATAAATGAATAACAACAAATGATAAATAAATAAAGGCAAACAATAATGCATTTGGTGAACCAATATGCATCTTATTGCAAGCTGTAGAGGTTCAGTTCAGATAGCCTTAGCAGATGGTAAATTTTATTTGTTTACAAACTGGAATTAGGTTGTGGAAGTTTAAAATAGTTGTAAAGAACTCTGCAAGTGCGGATCCAGAGGGGGGACAAGGGGTCTGGACCCCCCCCTTGAAAAATCACAAAAATATAGGTTTTTTAGCAATACTGGTCCGGATCCCCTTAAAATCACAAAGCTACCAAGCCAGCATTCAATGTTTGGCCATCATCAGCCCGCCAGCAAAACACCATTTAATATAAATGGCATTTCGCTGGGGGGCCGTTGATGGCCCGCTAATAGTGGTATTTGGATCCTTCCTCCCCTCATCAAACTAAAAAAAACAAACACAAAAAACAAAACACAAAAAACAACGTCAAAGTTGGACCCCCTCAGACAAAACTTTCTGGATCCACGCATGCTCTGCACAGGATGCAGCATAAATGGATTTTGTTACATAAAGCATAGGCAAACAGCAAAGGCACATGCAATTTAGTATTATCATCTCATTCGCTGGCCCATTTTATAAAACAATGAATGACTTACTGGGAGTTGAATCAATGGTAATGTTTTGAATAATTAATACTTCTGACACAATATGTCATCATTTAGATATCATAAAAAGTCTTCCTTGCTCCTTTACAAATGTCAGAGAATACAGTAAAAGCAGCCACTCAAAAATAGACAAAACAAATATCTTAAAGACAAATGGTAGCTTGATGAAGTTCGAAAGTATTGCAGAATGCTCTGACCTGCATTAAATGATAATAGGTCTTGAAAACCAATTTATGGTCTTTTTGAGAGTGGCTGTTTTGGACCGGTTTATGCTATTAATGCATAATGGCCTAACAGAGATATATAAACCACTCATTCAAAACAGATCACTTTTGCTAAAAATATGATGAGAGTTTAAAAGCAAGAAACGTCTTAATTTTTTGATAATTTAGCTTTCATGAGCAATTGAAATTTCATGCACTTTCGTTGAGCATGAACAAGTTTCATAACCTCGGGGCCAGGCTTTTAGTAGGATAAAGTCTGCTGTTGTTGTAACAGGGTGGGTGGAGAATGATAGGAGTTTATGCAGCATGCTTTGAAATGAAATGAACTCTTTCCTCGCCAGTGTGGACTTTTTCCACCTGTTGAAAACCTTTGCAAACAGTTTGGACCCTGGTCAGGCATGGATCCAAAGTGTTTGCAAAGGTTATCATCCAATCATTTGACACTTTGAAAAAGTTTATTAAAAAATTTCAGCTATGGCAAAAGAACCTGCAAAATTACCCATCATGCAAAGTTAAACCCTTAAAGCGCCAATCGCAACAAAAGTCGTCTGCTTTTCTCGTCTGCTGAAATGTTTAAGAAGCCTCTATGACAAACAGTGTGGACCCGGATCAAATTGCTCCTATAGGAGCATTTTGATCTGGGTCCACCCTGTTTGCTTCTATACTTGAATTTGTCAGTAATGTTATGCAATTATTTGCAGCAGACGACTTCAGCAGACGTAATTTTTCAGATGCATTTTTTCTTGGCGCTAATTTCAGCTATATGGCAAAAAAACATGCAAAAGTACCCATCATGCAAAGTTTAAGTTTCATCCTGACTACTAAATACTAGCCCAAAGGTGCTAGTATATTGTTGCCGGGGCCCTATAAAACCTTAAGACAAGGTGTCAGCTATTTCCTCGCCTAAGTCAACTTTTTTCACCTGTTGATAACCTTTGCAAACAGTGTGGACCCTGGTCAGGCATAGATCAAATCATTTGATACTTTGAAAAAGTTTTTTAAAATAATTTCAGCTATGGCAAAAGAACATCATGCAAAGTTTATGTTTCATCCTGACTGGGGGTGTAGGGGTCTTTTATGCAAACGATCATCTATGTGTCTTGATCCACATCTGAACTAAGGGTGAGGTTGGCGCCGTGAAACCAGTTTAAGCCCTCCAGTAAAATATTTTTACTGACTGTTCCAAGGCGGTACTTCTTTTGTTGATCATTCATGTTATTTCTGTCTTGTGTTTGTTATGCTTTCGTGCGTGTCTGTTGCCTTGTGGTCAAGCTGCTGAGAAAGGGCTGACCTCTTGGCTCTCGTTTGTGATGTCTAATTGTGAGTTTGTTACTTTCCCATTGGTATCCTGGGTCAGGTGTGGTACTTGATTGTATCGATTCCTGATCTTTGCCCTCTTTCTTACTTAATACAAGGTAGGATGATACGTTCACTTTCTTTCTGAAAGTTTTCATTTCATTCATCCATGTACAATCGATTTTCGTCTGATGTATGGGACCAATTTCCTCTCTTTGTTATTTTATCTATCTAATTGGAATAATTTTATGAAATTATTCAATAAATCAATTCTTGTAAATAAAGTCTGCTGAGATCTGTACAGATCACAGAAGCAGAAGGGACCACATGATTTGTTATGTGCATGCACGGATCCAGACAGGGGGACAGTGGGTCTGGAGCCCCCCCCCCCCCCTCTTCTGAAAAATCACAAAAATATAGGGTTTCTTAGCAATACTAGTCCGGATCCCACGAATAATCACAAAGCTACCAAGCAAGTATTCAATGTTTGGCCGTCATCGGCACGCCACAGTACAGCCATTTAAATGGCGTTTTGCTGGTGGGCCAACGATGGCCTGCTTATAGTGGTATTTGGATCCTCTCTCCCCTCATCAACAACAGAAAAAACGTCAGAGTTAGACCCCCTCTGGCAAAACTTTCTGGATCCACGCATGATGTGAACAGCAACAAATTCAGATCTCAAGCAACAGTAAATACTCCACCGTCCACTAGCTGCTCACAGCTACCAAAGGGAAACAATTTTTTGAGTATGAAATTTGTCTTTTTAATATGGATCTTTATGTTGGCATCATTAAATTGATGTCAGTGATTTTTTGAAGTCCAAATTCTTGCTAAATTACTTAATAACATGTAAAATATGCCAATGCAATATTCTAACAAAATCATCAACTGTTTTCTGCTGGTGGCCTTTGCAAGCAAATGGACCCAAATCGGGCCTGAGACAAAACATCGGGCCTGATCTAAATCCAAAACTGTCTGACAATGATGGTATTCCTGATAGAATTTTTTGAAACACTTTCTTTTAAAAAATAAGTCAGCAGTCAATGAAAAAGCATGCAAAATTACCCAGCATGCAAAGAGTTAATCGGATCATATCGATGCCATTGAGACAGGAGTTTTGAAATTGTTAGACAGACAAAACCGGTTATTAAGGTTGCTGATAGGTCTGTGTCAATGAGGATAATTGTTTTAAGTCTAAGGAATGTTGCAACACAAGAGGGATAGCTTATTATACCCGCTTTTTTCTTTAGAAAAAAAGGGTATATTAATTTCGTACCAAAGTCGGTCCGTCGTCCGTCCGTCCGTCTGTCCGTGCGTCTGTCCGTGCGTCTGTGCGTCCGTCACGTTTCTTGTAATTGTATCTCCTCCTAAACCGTTAGAGGTAGCAACTTCAAACTTTGTAGGTGAATAGGTCACATGGTGTAGAGGGTACTTGGCGACATTTTGTGTGACCTTGACCCCAAGTTCAAGGTCAAAGGTCAAATATTGTATTTTCTTGTAATTGTATCTCCTCCTAAAGGGTTAGACGTATCAACTTCAAACTTTGTAGCTAAATAGGTCACATGATGTAGAGGGTACTGGGCAACATTTTGTGTGACCTTGACCCCAAGGTCAAGGTCAAAGGTCAAATATTGAATTTTCTTGTTAATGCATCTCTTCCTAAACCTTTTGACGTAGCAACTTCAAACTTTGTAGATGAAAAGGTCACATGATGTAAAGGTTACTGGGCAACATTTTGTGTGACCTTGACCCCAAGGTCAAGGTCAAAGATCAAATAATGTATTTTCTTGTAAATGTATCTCCTCCTATACGGTTAGACCTAGCAACTTCAAACTTTGTAGCTGGATAGGTCACATGATGTAGAGGGTACTTGGCAACATTTCGTGTGACCTTGACCCCAAGGTCAAGGTCAAAGGTCAAATATTGAATTTTCTTGTAAATGCTTCATCTCCTAAAGCTTTTGACGTAGTAACTTCAAACTCTGTAGGTGCATAGGTCACATGATGTAGAGGGCACTGGGCAACATTTAGTGTGACCTTAACCCGAAGGTCAAGGTCAAATAATGTACTTTCTTGTAAATGCATCTTCTCCTAAACTGTTGGACGTAGCAACTTCAAACTTTGCAGGTGCAAAGGTCATATGATTTGGATGGCACTAGACAACATTTGGTGTGACCTTGACCCATAGGTCAAGGTCATATAGTGTATTTTTTGTAAATGCTTCTTCTCCTTAACCATTTGACATAGCAACTTCAAACTTTACAGGTGCATAGGTCATATTATGTTGAAGGTACTGAGCAACATTTTGTGTGACCTTGACCCCACGGTAAAGGTTATAGGTCAAAAAGCGGGTATTTGCGATGGTGTACCATCGACTTCTGCTCTAGTTTTGGATTGATTTTATTGCTAAGATATGCAAATTGAAGATCAGGTGATATTCTTAAGCCCCCACCCACACAAGTACAGCAGCCCTTTCATTTTCATGTTCGAAGCTTGAATATTTATAAAAGGTAAAAATTGATTATCATAAGCTGTTTTATTTAAAAAATAGCATAGCGGTACAAGACTTTAGTTAAGAGTGCGTAACGAAAATTGAGTTTTCTTATTTCTCAACCAAAACATATGTTGTGGGCACTCAAAAGAACTGTCTCAATGAGACGGTTCTTTTGAGCACCCAAAACATATGTTAAAATTGATGGGTAAGAAAATATTTACAATTTTACGCTGAAAAGTTTTGTTTATCTAAACCTGTAGTGGTAGTATCAGAGGTATCCAAATTGCTAATTTTCTCATTCTTAACAAAATGTCTGTTGTGAGCTGTATTCATTGGAGTCATCTTAATGAGATGTTTCAAATGAGAACCACAATAAATGTTTTAATGGGGAATAAGAAAAATATTATCTTTACTTGGTTTAAAACCCATCAGTAAAGAAAAAGCTTACATATTTTCATATTAAACTAATGTAAATTCTTCATATTCTTTTATCAAGACATTTTTACATTGGTGAAAGTTTTCAGGATTAATCATGAATTCAGGATTTTGAGGCTAACTTTCCATAGAAAGTCAGCCTCAAAATGCTGAATTCAGGAGATTATTATAGATTCTTTGGTAAGCTTCTTAAGTTAGTTTTCAGATTATCTAAACACAATTAATCATTTTATCTTTAAATTTTCCATTTTTGTAGACATCCTGCAAGTTTTAAAATTTGAATTTCAAAAGTTCAGGATTTTCGAAATTTTGAACTTTCACCCATGTTTTTAAATCATTGTCATCTCTGAATATCATCTGCCCCGATGCAAAGTATTTTCTTGGAACTTAAAGAAATTATCAACTTTTTTTCAGACCTCAGTTCATCTGTATTACAGGAAATGTTCTAAAATTTTGAATACTAATTGCCCGCCAAAAAGGCCTAGACAAACAGCACAGAAGAAGGAAATATCTGATCAGGGTCTTCCCGGTTTGCTATTCTGACAAGCATTTTGCGAATTTGTGCCCTGAAAACCAACATCTCATTGGAGAGTAGAAAGAAAAAAAAGTTTTTGAAATTTTAGAATATTTACAGTATTTCAGATTTTTCAGTGATTATACAAAAAAGATCCAGTACCATTCTTGACTGTCATTTGTTGCAGATCAATGACATCAGATCATATTTTGCATAGTTTTGCGCTTAGTATCCAGGGTTCGCACAGGCTTGAAAAGTACTTGAATTTAGAGGGCTTTCTTGAAAAGTCCTTGAAAATTAAATCTGCCTTGAAAAGTACTGGAAAATCACTCAAATGCCTTGAAAAGTCGTTGAATTATACTATTTTCTGTAGGACTTAGCACTGACGTCAGATCATATTTTGCATATTTTTGTGCGTAGTATCCAGGATTCGCACAGGCTTGAAAAGTACTTGAATTTAGAGGGCTTTCTGGAAAATTAAATCTGCCTTGAAAAGTACTGGAAAATCACTCAACAGCTTTGAAAAGTTCTTGAATTCTACTATTTTCTGTAGGGCTTTGCACTGCTGATAGAGATCTAAATCAGTATAAAACTGTTGTGCCTTTATTTGGTGCAGCATATGCTGCACCAAATATAGGCACACCAATTTTATGCTAATATTCCAGTACTAATGACACCATACTAATGACTCCATTATCTCAGTCTAGCATTTCTGAAGTAGACTTTTAACACTTAGATAAGTATTTCAGAAACATTAAGTCCTTGAAACGGAGAGGCTTTTAGAAATCCTTGAAAAGTTCTTGAATTTTACTCATACTTGCCTGTACGAGCCCTGGTATCATAAAATGTTCAACATGTTTATTTTCAGATTTTAGTCTGGGTGGCAATGCAGCACCTCAAGTTATCGACCATTCTCCAATTAGCGCTGTGAACAGTCCCATGACAAACACAGAGGATTCACAAAACTCTGAGAAGTAAGAATTAATATGTTTTGCAATGCTATTTTATTGTTGTTTTTCAACAGAAATCAGGTCATATTTTTCACTTATTTCTTAGTGAAATTTTTTGATGGCGTGCTAATTTGTGGTGCCACATTTCCATTGAGAATGCAAAACATGCACTTTCTCAGAGGAATCGCAACGTTAGGAGTACCATTCTCTTTAGTTAAAATACAGTTTAGGATTTATTGAGACCAAAAAATTGTTATTTCTTTCAAAACCAGATAAACGTTTTTTTTTTAGAAAGAACTGAATCCCGGGAACTGAATTGACAAATTAACAAACTTTGGCTCAAAGAGAAGTAAAAATATTCAGAGTTTGATCGTAACTTTTACATTTACAGTATATATGAAAACACTTCATATTAACAGGTTGCCTGCCAGTGTAACTTGCTGATAATCAGCCTGAATGGAATAGAAACTGTTTGATACTCTGATGGTATTCCTGAAAAAGTTTTTTTTAAGAATAATTTTTAGAAACCTCAGCCATGGGTGAAAGTTTTCAGGATTAATCCTGAATTCAGGATTTTGAGACTGACTTTTCATAGAAAGTCAGCCTCAAAATGCTGCATTAGGCAGATTTTAATAGCTTCTCTGAGTAGTTTTCAGGTGATCTAAACACAATTAATCATTTTAACTTGAAGTTATTCTTTTTGTAGGCATCCTGCAAGTTTTAAAATTTGATTTTCTAAAGTTCAGGATTTTGGAAATTTTGAACTTTCACTCATGCTCAGCAGGTGTCAAAAAAGCTTGAAAAATTACCCAGCATGCAGAGAATAAAGAAAGCTATCAGAATCAAGGCTAATTGCTTAATATAATACAATCGTTAATGTGATTTGAGCCGTGATTTGTGATTTCAAACAATGTGGCATTTTGGCAAGCGTAGACTCATGCGAGCCTGTGCAGCGTCCTGTTAACCTTAGAAACTCCAAATCATGTTCAGTTAGTAGCTTAACACTCATAGAATATTCAGGCGACTAGCAAAGGCTCTGATCAGACTGAGCGTATGCGCAGGCTGATCTGAGCCTTTGCTGGTCGCACATACCATATTGTTGGAAATCTCATGTCGCGGCTCATTTATTTGATAAGAACAGAAGCAGATAGATAGAATCAATAGTAGTTAATTTTTGTCAAATTAATCGGCACCTTTCAAATAAATACATAAACTTCAGCCTGATTTAGAAGGGCTTTATATTTTTTGTCCTAATGTTCAGATTTTTAAGCTTGCACTTTCCTCTTGAGCATTTAACTCTGTATATGCCAGGTACCTTTTTTCAAGCTTTTCGTCTGCCAATTTTTAAGAAAAATCTTTAGCGAATACCATCAGAGTGTCAAACAGTTTGGATCCAGATCAGGCCTGACATTGTGTCAGGCCTGATCTGAGTCCAAACTGTTTGCAAAGATTTACAGCAGACGAGACAAGCCAGCAAAATTTGATAGCCCCTAAAGAGAAACATTTTTGTTTTTTTGTTATACTTTTATATGTTGTTCTTTTACACAGTAAATTCTTGTTTTTGAGTTGGCAAACCAATTTTTGTACAGAAAAATGCTAAAATACAGAAAAAGAAAAGCAAACAGAAAAATAATTTATTTGTTTAAGAAAAGTCACAAGGCATGAAGGGGCTTTCTAATGTGATGCATTATGAAATTTTAACAGCAATATGCACTAAATATTTTAACTGCTTAATAAACTTTGATTTTATTTAAATGCCCTTTCAGAACTATGGCTGAAAACTTTGGTAATAGTTTTGAGATTATTTGTTTAAAAAATTATGTTTTTAAAGCTTCAGAAATTTGTTGAATATAATATGTTCTTTTGCTGTGAGGCTATAATTATGCAATCTAGAAAGAAGTGCCAGAACCAGATTACTTGCTGAGGAAAAGCATGTGCAAACAAAAGAATCCATGATCAGACTGCTCCTAGAGGAGCAGTCTGATCAGGGACTATTTGTTTGCTTTGTTCTGCAAATTATTTATAGATATCTTCACATGATGGACTAGGGAGCGCAGTGGCTCAGTGGTAGAGTACTTGACTTGAGTCCGAAGGGCCGTGGGTTCGAGCCTCACCAGTGTCACTGTGTTGTGTCCTTGAGCAATACACATTAATCCTTGCTTAGTTCTGTTTCAACCCAGGAAGACCCGTCTCGACATAACTGAAAGATTGTTGACTGGGACGTAAAGAATCAAATCAAACAAAACATGATAGATTAGTCCAGACCATCGGTTGGAAGATTTCATTTTAGGAATTCAGCACTCAAAAGAGTTAAACTGCTTTCGTAAGCAGATGAAAGGCCCTCAAATAAAACTTTGAGAGGTGTTTCATTCAAAAAAGCCCATATTGTGAGACTACCAGGCCGTTAGATAAGAGTTCCTAGTTTAAAAAATAAATTTCTTATTTCTAAACCAAAACAATGTCATGATGAAGGGTTAGTTGACCCGAACGCGTAGATCAAAAATAAAGTTCAGAAATACTGTACCTGATCATTTATTCCGTCCTTTATCACCTTCCAGTGATCAACCAAAACATATGTTGTGGGTGCTCAAAAGAACCGTCTCAATTCAATCCGGCAGAAAACGGTTTAACAGGGCCTCCTGGAAGATTAGCTATTACATATACTTATTTTGTATGTGCTTAATGTTGTTACCCTCAAAAAATAAAAGCTTTACTTACAAATGTTTTCAATGTAAGATAAATTCTTGCTATTTCAGTATGGTGAGTTATTCCCCGGCACCGCCCATGGATATGATGACAGCCAGAAGACCACACCCACATTTCCGCAGAAATATGTACCCGGCCATGGAGATGGGTATGATGCCACCGGCATACCCGCAAGCAGACGAAATGTATGCTCAGTGGGTGGAGAATGGAGAGACGTATCCCGATCCAAAGATGACATACGCACAGGATGTGCCACCTGTACCATATACTTACAACACTGGCCACTGTCGTATGCAGAATGTTCACTGGCAAGGAAACTTGGAAGATTTCAATCTCGGAACCATGGATGATCCAAATGGTGAGCTATTTACTATACAGTAAAACCTGTCTTAAGCGGCCACCCCATAAAAGACCAAAAATTGGTTTGCAAGAGTGATTATTGCTTAATGCAGATCAAAAGTATTGCAGAATGCTCCAAGAGAGCATTCTGCAATACTTTCCACCTGCATAAGCCACCATCTGTCTTTAAGACCTTTGTTTTGTCTATTTTTGAGTGGCCACTTAAGACAGGTTTTACTGTATATATCAGCTATAAGACTGGATGTTTGACCATATTTATCTGACTATATTTAACACTTTTCCCACCAGTCACAATTTTTTTGTCATCTGCTTTCTTGTCTGCATATACTGTGAGACATAAGTTTAGCTATTTTTATTTTTCGCTTTAAATGCAAATTGGTATGAAGATGAAGTGAAACAAACCATATGACCCATCAATATTGAATGCTTTGGCAATCATAATAATTTGTAAATTTCATTTGCATATCCCCATTTCCTAATGCACTACACCACGTCATTTTGTACAGGGGTCTCACCTCAAAAGTCACATTATTATTCAGTATCTGATGGGAGCAAAATAATGTCAATAGTGTCATGGACCTTGAGCGCACTCTACACCAGGAATGGAACTTAATTCCTATGGCCGTAATTCAGAGGCTCATTTCGAGTATGCGAAGGCGCTAAATGGCTGTTTGTGCCGTGAACGGAGGTCAGTTGGCTATAACTTTGGAATTACTAGACCTAAAGCCTTGATACACAGCAAAACCTGTCTTAAGTGACCACTCAAAAATAGACAAAACAAAGATCTTAATGACAAATGGTTACTAAATGAAGGTCGAAATTATTGCAGAATGCTCGCCCTTTGGAGCATTCTGCAATACTTTTGACCTGCGTTAAGTGATAATTGGTCTTAAATATAATTTTTGGTCTTCTTTTTGAGTGGCCGCTTAAGACATATGTATACCTTGTGGGAAGAGCTTTTCAAATGATCAAATGTATGACCTTTTGTCCTTGACCTTTGACCTGCGTTGAAAATAAATAATTGCCATAATGTCGGCATTTGTCATATTTTTTTTAATTTCAATTGCAATACTGTAACTTGCATCTGTTCATGGGTGGGGAGGGGGGGGAGTGTTTCACAAAAAATTACAACTGTCATAACATTTATTGAGATCCGTTAATCTGATTGGTCAAGAACGGTCATCTGATTGCATAGACATGTATTTAAATTACATCTAATTTTAGCATGAAAACCTTTGGTTTTCATGCAAATTAGATGTAATTTTCCCGACATTTCATACCTCAGTGAAACGCAGAAAAATAACTTTCAATTCTTAAACATAACTTGTTTTGGACCAAAACTTATCGAGGCTATTTGAGATAGAAAGCAAGACAGTTTTTATGAAATCTTTTTGACTAGTAGTCTATTTCTTTTCAGTATATGACTATGAACAAGGTTTCCGAATGGGCCAAGAAGCCCAACAGCAGTTTCTGCAAATGAACGCCATGGACAGACCGACAAGTCGACTTTCAGGGATATTGGCAGACGGAGGGACCACATGAAGTGCGTGTCATATGATCTCAGTTCTACTCTAGGGCAAAAAAATAGTTTTGTATTCATACACAGGGCCCGGTAGCTTTATAGAAGCATGTTCAGTTAGCAAATTTGGTGAATCAAACTGTACAAATGGATTTCACATTCATAGCCTTGTAGCTTTAAAGCATGTTCAGTTTGCAAATTTGGTGAATCAAACTGTATGTACAAATGGATTTCACATTCTTTGGCAAATTGATTCTACATTCATTGACAAATGAAGTCTTTTCTAGTGATTAACTCTTTAATGGATTTCACATTCATTGTGAAATTAATTTTTCCCGCTTTTTTGTCGTCTGGTGATTTTTTTCAAAGTCAACTTTTTCGAAAAATTCTTTCAGGAATGTGATCAGTGTCAAACAGCATGGATCCAGGGGCCTGATCTGGGTCCAAACTGTTTGCAAAAGTTATCAGCAGACGACACAAGGAGATAAAAAGTTAAGTGCTGAATTTCTGAAATTGATTCTTGATCAATTAGTCCTACCTAGTTAGCTATAAATAACTTGATAAACAAGTAGTCCCTAATCTGGGACTATTTTTCATTGTGCATACTTTTCCTGTCTTGGTAATTCGGTTCTGGCACTCAAAGAGTTAAAGCCCCTTCTTTTATGATATTAAAGAAGGGGCTTTAACTCAGACAGGAAAAGAATGCACAATGAAAATAAAAGTCCCAGATAAGGGACTATTAAAATTTTGTTATGGCTAATAAAGATGACTTAACATATTCTCAAGTGTTCTATGCTGTATCATACTATTTCCGCTTCAGCAAGTTTGCTAATTTGACCATGCCTAAAATAAGGTGGGTCATGCATATTGTTCTCTTCTGTTACCCTTAATCCGGTGTTGATGAAGAGGAAATATTGGCCACTATTGTATGTGCATATTTTAAGTGAAACTCCGTAATACTGGAACTATTTTGCGTATATACCATAAGCAGAGGCGACGAAGGATACACGATATATTTATCTTGCGGAACAGAACATGAATTTGTGATGGAATTTGTGGATAGAGTGGAATAGTCACTGCTTATGTTGATAAAGTGCAGGGCGTCCCATGAAATAGATTGTGGGGGACACTTACAAGAGTGCCTCAAACTTACACACATTTGAAAAAAAGTTGGTTTGCAGCGAAGGGAAAATTTACATGTATGTTATTTTTAAATGGGAAAAGCCTGAAAATATGATTTGGCCTTGTTGGTTATTTGTTCTAATTACCAACTGTTGTTGTAAGCAGGGAATGCAGAACCAGATCAGACTTATATGTAATCTGATCTGGTTCAGGGCATCCTGCACATGACATAGATATCATTTTCTCTAGCGTTGCATGCCAAATTTGATTTCCAGATGGTTATTGGAGTCAATAAATTGTTGTGATATATTTTGCCATAAGACTGTATGATAGAAAATATTTTCATAAGTTATAGTTGTAAAAAGAGGTTATGGTGTGCACTGAGAAGAAATGGGCCGTGACCCAACAAAACCTGTCTTCTGGGTTTCCGACAGAGCGAGACTCAATCTAGTCTCCTCAGCTACAGGGACTAGCTAGAAAATTGAAATTTCGCTTGTAGCAAGTTTAGATATGATACTTTCCAATAAGCGAATAACAAAGGTGCTGATCAGACTGCGCGGAAGTGCAGGCTGGTCTGCGCCTTTGTTGTTCGCAAACCCTGTAGACAGGTTTTCTCACGTCGAGGCCCAAATATTAGTTTCTGTATATTGATACTTAATATCTTCCGTGATGGCACAGTTTTGCTGTGGTATTGATACATATAGCAATATTTTGCTTTGAGACTATAAACTAGAGAGTTAGTTTTGAGGCTATTAATCTTTAAAGCACCAGCTGATGTTGGCAAAAGATGACAACACAAATGATTTCAAAATGTTTTTGCCCGACCTCTCCTGAGTAAATGTGATTTCAGAGGTAAAAATTCCAGTATTTTAAGATTCAAGAGATGGTGTGTAAAAAATTGTCATCTGCCGACATGTCATGGTGATTTGATGGTTAAATTTTTTATATATTAACTTTAACGTAAGTAAGATCAGCCTAATTTATCGTTAATGTTTAGAAAGGGATACCATATATATTTAGCTTTAAGACTGGGGTATCCCCTTCAAAAATGACCTCAACCATGTAAATCAGTCCTGTTACTCAACTACAGTCCTGTCCCTTTATAATGCTATATTTTGGGTCCATAGCAATGGACTGTGTTATTGTCAAATCGTATCATAAAGGGACAATTTTATATAGGAATTATAGGAAAATGACCATTTCATGGTCATTTTCCTATAATTTCTTTGTAAAATACCAAGCCACAACATGACTGTGTTAGTTCTATAAAGGGGCTGCACTCTCATCTTAAAAATCCAGATTCATCTTCAATGGATTATTTTGATAGACAGATCTTGATTTTTGGAAGAGAAAAGTCCAATCTTATTGCCAAACCAGTACAGTACTTATTAAAGATAGTAGACATTATTTTCAGCCAATGATTGCATGGAAATTAAAGATTCTACAGCAACAATTCAGCAATGAGGTTTCAATCAAAATATATCAGCAATGGGTTTTCGAACAAAATATATCAGCAATGTGTTTTTGAACAAAATATACTAAACAAAATATATCAGCAATGGGTTTTTGAACAAAATTTATTTAGCAATTGGTTTTCGAACAAAATATATCAGCAATTGGTTTTCAAACAAAATATCTCAGCAAAGGGTTTTCAAACAAAATATATCAGCAATGGGTTTGGAAACGGAAATCTTGAAAAAATATATCAGCAATGGGTTTTTGAAGAAAATAAAATTAGCGATTGGTTTTAGAACAAAATATATCAGCAATGGGTTTTTGAACAAAATATATTTAGCAATTGGTTTTCACACAAAATATCTCAGCAATTGGTTTTCAAACAAAATATATCAGCAATGGGTTTTCGAAACGGATATCTTCAAAAATTACACGCAAATTCACTTATTTCATTCCTTTATACAATCTTATAGGGCTGAGAGCCTGTTCAATGTTTGCAAGACATTAGTCAAATAACATCAGTATAAACAGCAAAAAGAACTCTGTCCACTTAATCTACGTAAAATGCCTTTAGAAAAAGGACCCTCATTTTTTCGCTATTATACATCATCATTTATAAACATAGCCTGCCATTGATTAGATGCTTCCAAAGAGCACCATGACCAATGTTTTCATGAAGAAATCATGAACAATTTCATTGTTTTTGTTTTAACACTTCCACTGCCATTCGCGACTTTAGTCATCTACTTTGTCACCTGTTGTTGAAGCCTCTAGCTTACAGCGTGAATCCAGATCCGGGAACAGTATGGACCCAGTTCAGACTGCTCCCTATGGAGCAGTCTGACCTGGTTCAATACTGTTTCCATGTGGGTTGAAATTATTTCGTAGTTGAAGCAAAAAATTGTATCAGATGGCATTAGCAGTCAATATTTTCAGCTTTGTTCTTGCATGGTAGTAAAAGTGTTAAAGAAAAATCATTCTTACATGAAGCTTTACACGAGCCTTTTAATATTGTGACTGAATCATCGTCATCAGAAGTATTCATCCCACAAAAATGTGTTAGTTTATATTTCTGTATACTCTTAGCTATTGCTAAATTATTTCAAAGATGCCGTCCTATATAAAAGTGTGAACATTTATATTATAGAAATATTCTTATATTTTTGTAAATAATAAATCTTATATTTTAATGTTTTCCATGACCATTTCCTAGTACACAATACTTGTTACTATCATTCTAGCTGAACAATGATATGATGTGATACGAAACATTCCGAATTTAACCCTTTTTGTAAAAAGGATTATTCTGGTCATTTTGCTACATTAGTGTTTTTTTGATTGTTCATTATATATTTTGAGGGGCCACAGGTTATAATTACAGGTTATAATTACAATTATCTGCTGCATATATTCAAATACACTCCAGAAAACTTTTACTGTGAAAGCAAACACTATGAACCCTGATCACTAGCACCAGCCTGAGCTAGGTCCATATTGTTTGAAATATAGGCAAAATTCAAAGAATGTACGTGTGGAACAGGCTGAATGCATTCAAATAGGGAACATTATACAAACAATGTAGACCCAGATGAGATGCTGCAAAATGCGGCGTCTCATCAGGGTCTGCACTGTTTGCCAAGATAAACACACTCTTGGTAATGGTAAATTATAAAAATCGTATATGACCAGGCCCTCAATTGGGGATAAATCCTCAAAGGGTGCTCATGACAATATCGTCGCAAATTCTGTCAAAATTTGACTGAGAGAGATGAATATTGGCTCTACGCACATGTTTTGTACACGTTAAATCAAGAATCCATCTGAACTGAGATAGATTTTTTCCATATTTTGGTCCAAATGTGTACGCATTTGCGTGTTTGCGTATATGTAGCTACACCCCTGTAGGCTACTAAAGTACATAAGCATGTGAGAGAGCAGATGGCAATTGTAGTGAATAGAGGGAAAAGGATTAAATAATCATGTATCAAAATGCACAAAAAGAAATGTGTTTTTAAGTGGTAACGAAGAAATATTTTCTGTGCATATTGTAATTAAAGAATTTGTTAAAGTATATCAATAGTATATAGTCATGGGAGCGGATTGCATACTTAATGGGATATCAAAAGTGCAAATACTAGATTTAGGCATCTAATAATGAATTAACTTTTTTTTTTTTTTTTAGAAAAATTGTCTCGTACTTTTCCAGTCTGAAAAATTTAGTTCTGGCACTCAGAAAGTTAACTTTGGCCATAGAAAAGTATCAGCTTTTGGTCATTTTTTGCAAAGAAAAAAAATTAAAAGAATTTAAAAAAAAAAAGGCTGATCTGGGTATTGACAATTGACACACCATTTTGTAGTAATTCCAATACCATGTCATTGAAGATTTTCAGTGCCAACAGAGAGAAGCAGTTGGGGAGTGTTTTCTCATGACCTCAGAGGGTAGTTGGGCTTTCTTCTGCCGTACAATCATTGGTTAAGCAACATTCTTGGAAAAGCTTGGACAAGCCTGCACATTCCCGCAGTCTGGCCAGAGCCTGTTGCTGCTTGTATACACAAAGTACGGAAGTAGATCCAGAGTCGTACCAAAATTTAGGCTTCTAGCCTTACTGGATAGGAGAGGGTTTGGATTGGGGAGTGGGGGCTCTGGATTTCTTTTATTGTCTTTAAACAGTACAAAGATGTCAGAATGGCAAAATGTGAAGGCCCTTAGCCCCTCCCCACTATTAACCCTTTGTATACTGGTGACTCCTAAGTGCGTAGCTGAGTACTTTTGAAGCTGAAATACCACAAAATGCAGCATATCATCAGAGTCTGCACTGTTTGCAAAGACAAAAGCGATCTTCAGAGAAAAAAATGCAATTTTATTTCAAAATTTTACCCTGTGATCCCTCAATATAAATAATGGACCATCCCATGTTTATTGTATTAAACCAGAAGGAAGAATCCAATAGTACATAAAGGGTTAGTCAGTTATGAGATCACTTTCCCTTGACACTTTTCCGGTTGTATATAATCATGTTATTCATAATGTATGTTTAAACATTTTTTATGCCATATCATTATTGGAAGAGAAAATATATTCGTATAGTGTTTTTGAGTTTGGTTAAAAAGACTGTTTTGGTGTTTTTATTTAGCAACATCCGTTCATTGTAAATACTATCCATTTGTATGCCATCTTACATATAAGCACATGCATATTTATTTTGTAAATTTTTTGTGATAATTGAATAGTGATTTTTGTATTGATAAAATTCTGCTTTATCCTGTATACAGATATTTAACAGAGTGTTGCACAATTTCTGTATTTTATATTTTTTAATTTAAACCCTTTTGCACTCAGAAAGCCCAAATCTCTATCAGGGTTCCCACAGGCTTGAAAAGTACTTGAGTATACAGGACTGTCTTGAAAAGTCCTTGAAAATAAAATTTGTCTTGAAAAGTACTTGAAAAAACACTCAAAGGCCTTGAAAATTCCTTGAATTTCAACAGTGTTTTTGGAGACCTAAATCAGTATAAAATTGTGGTGCCTTTATTTGGTGCAGCATATGCTGCACCAAATAAAGGCACCAGTTTTATACTAAAACTGATAGCTTTAGTAATGGACTCTAGCATTTCAGAAGTAGAATTTTAACGTGTAAATCAGTATTTTTTTTAAGTTTTCAGTCCTTGAAAACAGTATGAAAGTCTTTGAGAAGTCCTTGAAAAGTCCTTGAATTTTACAGAAGCTTGCCTGTATGATCCCTGTCTATAGAGATTTGGCCTTTCTGAGTGTAATAGGGTTTATTTGTACCAAGTTAAGGATGTGTGGCTCTTCTTTCTACCCTAAGAGAGGTTATCCCTTTGTCTAATTCTTGCTTTAATATATTGCACTAGGAGGGCAAGAGTGTAGACTTGTTGAAGGGTCACGAGTTCGAGGCTCTTCAGAGGCACAATGTTGTGTCCTCGAGCAAGACACTTTATCCTCTGCTTAGTACTGGTTCAACCCAGGAAGTCAGGAGATTTTCCAGACACGACTGAAAAGTTGTTGACTGGGATGTAAAGCATCAATACAAATCTATGATAACAAGTCCATTGTAAAAAGAGTAAATAACACAGTATTGTTACCAATGTATTACTTTCTGGTTCCGTCCATATATATTGTCTCAAAAATAAAGCCATACTTTTTACTTTTGTAAATTTTTGATAGTTGAATGATTACTGGTTAAATTATTGCTCCTTACATATTTCACAACACTGCTAGAGTCATTTGCTACAAATATACAACTTTCGAATATTTCGGTATATTTTGTAACATCTCTGGTATTATATTGCTATGCAAGTGAGGGATGTGTAAGAATAAGGATTACAGATTAAAAAAACAACTTGTGAACCTTCAAAAACATTTTCGAAACTCTTCATGAGTTAAATGACAGTGATGAGAAAACCAAATTGCTGAAAACCCATCAAAAAATTCCAACCGAGTCAAAAGTTAGGTAAGTTTTAAAATTATGCAACTTAGCATATAAGCCCCGCCCACATTATTGTTTTGAGATGATTTTTTCAATTGTCATATTTAATATAGCGCGATTTCTAAGCAATTAAAAACAGCACAATTCAGCTTTTATATGCAAATGCTGTATTTTATTATATTAAATCATTTTCAGCAAATAAAATATTAAATAATGTTAAAATAAAAATGATATATATTTAATTTGATATTTCAAAAAGCTCAAATGACGTCATATTAGCCTCTCGCATATTTTCATCTAATTAAATTTTTGAAACCTTCATATCCTGGTCACTATTTGGCATTTTTTTGATGGGGCTTTCGACATTCTGTTTCTCTCATTACTGGCTTTTCAATCAAAAGGAGTTTAGAAAAAGTTTTTTTTGAAGATTTACAATACATTTAAAACTTTGTTAGAAAATAGTGCAGACCCTGAAGCAATGCAGAATTCTTAAGAAACGGTCTGATCAGTGTCTTTCCTGTTTGCTATTCTGACATTTTGTGAATTCCAGCCTTTGATAACCAACATTTTAATTGTGAAAAGATATTTAAAAGTGTTTGAATTTTTAGAACCTTAACCCTTAAAGCGCCAATCGCAACTGCAGCAGACGACAAATTTTTCGACATCTTTCCTAGTTTTCGACAAAAATAAGGTATGATATTTCATGAGAATCGTCTGCCAGCAGACGATTCTCATGAAATGTCATGCCTTATTTGTTATTTTTGAAAAAGAGGCAAAATTTGAAATTGTTGTCTGCTGCAAATTATAGGTGGCACTTTAAGGGTTAAAAATGATAGTAGTCTTCATCTGTTTCCCACTTTTCTGTGTGGGTGCAGAAATGTTTTTTCTAAAGCTGAAATCAGCGGTTAACCACTTAACACATAGGCTGAATTGAAGGGTTGGCTAACTTATTTACCGTAAGTTTCTTCCTTATCATTGTTTTCCTAATTAAGAGGAATAGTTTGCCAGTATGACTTCCTTGTTCACTCTCGGAGTTAACTCTTTGCCTACTCGGTAATTTTGCATGCTCTTTTGCCGTCTGCTGGTTTTTTTCAAAATCAACTTTTTTGAAAAATTCTTTTAGGAATACCATCAGAGTGTCAAGCAGTTTGGATTCAGATCAGGCCCGACATTTTGTCGGGTCTGATCTGGGTCCAAACTGTTTATAAAGATTATCAGCAGACAACACTAGTAAGCAAAGAGTTAAGGAATTCTTGTAAAAACGTATAGAACTGTGATCATAATGCTAAAAAATTTTGCTTACGAAATAGCCAAATTCTTCTTAGTTTTGGCCATTTCGTAGGCAAACAGATAAAAATCCATTGAGCTGAATACAAGTTTGTTTATTTCTCTGACAGTGCAAATGATATTTCATTTGAATTGTTGCTGCTTTATCAAACGATCGTGAAAAATACACATTCTTGCATACATAATGTATCATAAAGAGGTGTTTTTAATAAAATATCATTTATTAAGCCAGCTCATGAGAAATTGTTACTTATAGCAACGTAACCGGCGCAGGCTCTTACTAGCCAGCACATCCATGCATCTCACAAGAGCCTTCTCTGTTGACACATATGTACGGAAACAAGATAAAGGTTCAGACTTAAGACTATTCATCTAGTCGCTCAAGATATTGATGCATGTATATTTGAAGTATGACTTTATGGATGTGCAATAAGTAATATTTAGCCATTTCATTCGGTCCCCAATTTCAAAAATCAGTTAAAAACTGAGAATTTTCGGTCATCTCTGGCCCTGATAAGTACCCTTTTTCTCATGGTCTGGTTCAAATATACTAATATAAACTACCACAGTTGTGGTCAAGCCTGAAGTATGATTTTGGGAAAATGGACAGTGCTATTGTACATAATTTGTGATACATTTTTGTTAAATAGATTATATATAGCATATTCGAGATAATAAGCGCACTTTGCACGTCTTTTAAAAATTTTGTACGGTGAAAACAGTGTGGATCCAGATCAGCTGGCTTCTGATGAAGCCAGCTGATCAGGATCCACACATGTTTTCATCTGGAGGATGAATTAATATATATAATCAAATTGTGTCGGTCCGCATAGGGCAGTTGGCAGTGAGTCAGATTGATTGTCTTGACTTCTATGAACTGCAATAGAGGGTTATGAGTTCAAACCTCAGTCATATATTTTCACAGAGATGATTCTTTCCCTATGGCTGATTCAAGAAGGACAGTTGTCAGTTACTATTTAAAGTATTCATACACTGAGTACTGGCAGCCTGCAAAGGAATAGTGAGAATGATATGACTGAAAAGTAATTCTTGATGAAAATGAGGCTACGCCAAAACACAACATAAGAATGGTGCACTATATATATATACTAGACTGGCTGAAATTTGATGAATTATATAAAACTCATAAACAAAATGTGTACACTTCTGGGAGCATGTGTATTTATTATGTCGAATATGGTAATTGTTGTTTGGGGAGATATTTCATGTATTCACCCTTTCACTCCCTGGGGAGT
This sequence comes from Loripinus fragilis, assembly GCA_964019695.1. Lineage (NCBI taxonomy): Eukaryota > Metazoa > Mollusca > Bivalvia > Lucinida > Lucinidae > Loripinus > Loripinus fragilis. The sequence goes on from OZ026518.1 coordinate 77,117,151, forward strand.
TCCACATTTATTGACCTAAAAGACAGGGATTTTCTTCCAAAAAATCTAGTTTTGTATCACATTTAGTGGTCTATAAGACATATATTTTCCTTCCAAATTATACCCAAAATACTCTAGATCTATTTAAGACAGATTTCAATTTTTGGAATTTTAATGAAAAAAATCCATCATAAACCTAATTGTATACACAAGATGCCCATGCTTTGAATAATTCAGGAAGGGAAACTTCCAGTCTTTTAGGAAAATAGATATGGTAAGCTGCCTTTTGTGGAACAGTATAAGCTGACATTGAAATCAAGACCGGCTCATGCAGCCAGCATTCCAGATATTATTAAGGAATTTTTCATACTTTAAAATCTCCATGAAAGTGGTAATATTTTGGCCAATTTTGAGATCATGGTTGATGATTTATGTGAACAAGGGCATCATCAGCCTTTGCTGATCAGTGAACAACAAAGGCAACAACAGTCTGGCCATCCATACAGACTGACCAGCTTGTTTGTAGTTTCGTTTCTGGAAAGTCTAGTACATGTAGCTTTACAATTGTTTCAAAATTTCAAGACAGGTTTCAGTTACAAAATTTCCACCCTCCGTAACCCGGGTGTGACACATTCCGTACCCACTGCATTCATCACATTGACACATTCCGTACCCACTGCATTCATCATATGATGAATGCAGTGGGTACGGAATGTGTCCCGCCTGAGTAACCGAGGATGCAAAATTTCAAGTTTGGCTTCTTTCTGATGAGGCTCATATTTACCTATTCTACACCTTATTGTATACTAAGGTTATTTTGCCATTTACCATACAAAACTAATTTTGTAGTAGATTCTGATTTCCTTTTGACTAAGAAAAATAATTAACTTGCAAAAATTCTGTACTATTCAGCCAGATTAAATGTCTAGCAAAATTAACCATTAAACATGTCACTTATAATGTTGGCCTCATCGCGAGAAAACCTGTATTCAGGGTTTGTAAACAACAAAACGGCATATCAGCCTGCACATCTGTGCAGTCTGATCAGCGCCTTTGTTATTCGCTTATCAGAAAGTATCATATCTAGACTTGCTACAAGGGAAATTTCAATTTTCTAGCTAGTTTCTATAGCTGAGTAGGCTAGTTTGAATCTCACTTTGTCAGAAACCCCGAAGACAGGTTTTCTCGCGTCTTGGCCCATGTTCTGCTCATAAAGCAGATGAATGCAGGTTAGTTGATCTGGTCTTGACTTTTATCCAGTTGTCGTAGACAGGTTTCCCATAGTATCTCATTTTTTGTTAATTTGTCTTTGTTTATTTTTGCTGTTTCATTTGTTTTGTTATGAGTAAAGAAAATGTGCTGTTTTTTCATCTGTTTTTTGTTGATTGGTCATTTTGAACAGTCCAAAGCTCTATCACTTTGTTTCAGTATCTGAGTTTTTTTAAGTTATAAGTTTTTTAAGTGAAAATATAATATACAGAAGCTGAAATGTTAACATGGTATATATTCAATACAAACTCTATCCTCCTAATGAAAAATACCTTAACTTTACTACATAGGCTATATTTAGATCATGACATCATTTTCTATTTTTAGACAGTATTGAAAAAAATTCAAGAAAAATTTAAGTGTTTTGAATACTTTTGAAAATTTTATGTAAAATGGAGCAAATGCTCAATTTTCCATGATATTTTCAAATACAAAGTATTTCAAAGGCGTCAAAAGGCGCTATCTTGGGGTAAAGGGTTAATTGATTCAATCCTTTTGTTTCAACTACTACTGTATTCGTACAGTAGTATAAGGGGGAAAACGGAAACAAGATTTGAAAAAGTATTCACCATAATTTGCTTTGATTAAACAGTTTTGGTTTTCAAAATATTATGAGGTGCAGTGGCTCTGCGGTAAAGTGGGAGAGTTGAGATGGAGAGGTGCCCGGTTCGAGCCTCTCAAGAGGCATTGTGTTGTGTCCTTTATTCTCTGCTTAGTACTGGTTGAACCCAAGAAATGTCCGGACATGACTGAAAAAAGGTTGACTGGGATGTTAAGCATCAAATCAAAATTTAAAGGAATGTTTTCTCTTAAATGTCATTGCGTGAAATGACGTTTTATAACATCATTAATTTTATGAGATGTAGACATTTCAAAACATCTAACAAATACCAACTTCGCAAACCATCTGGTTTTAGTCCACAGCTAGTCTACTAAGCACGGCAATGATGGAATTTGAGTCTCCTCAATCATTTTGCATTCAGATTGAGTGCAATCCATTTTTGCACTCAACAACATTTATAAGACAAATGTACTCCGGTCTGCAGTATTAATCCAAACTGTGATAATGTGTTTTTGTTGCTATGATTTTCTAGCAGTTGGACATCTTAGTGAAATCAATTATTAAGGAGCTAATATGACTTATCGCATATGTACACATCTCTAATAAACACCTCTGCTGCCATATCCAGCATGGCCAGGCATCTAATTTTTGGTGCGAGTCTACATCTTTACCGGTATCCATAATTAGTGTATGCATGCAGGGAAGGCTCTGGCGAGTCTGTGCATTGCACAGACTTGCCTGAGCCTTTGTTGCACCATGATGCAATTGGTACCAAAAATCTTGTGTGCTGGTCCCTATGTGTAATAACTTCATGTGAATGCTATACAGTAAGCCCTGTCTTAAGCGGTCACTCCAAAAGAAGACCAAAAAGGTTTTTAAGACCAATTATCGCTTAATGCAGGTCAAAAGTTTTGAAGAATGCTCCCCTTGGAGCATTCTGCAATACTTTAGACCTTCATTAAGCTACCATTTGACATCAAGATCTTCGTTTGTGTATTTTTGAGTGGACGCTTAAGACAGGTTTTACTGTATGTCAAAGTTATGTTAGTATTTGTGATAATATTATATTTTCTATTGAAATATTGTTTTCTTTAAAAGCCTAAAATTCTGTTTTAAACATTCATATGACTAACACACTGGTCAGTTATATGATAAACACACTGGTCATTTCATATGAAATTTATGAAACTAGCTAAACTTGTTTCACAAAGCTAAAGCCTGTTTCATTAGCTAAAGCTTGTTTCATAAAGCTAAAGCTCGTTTCATAGAGCTCATATCAAATTACCACTCTTGTAAGGTCCTCTGAAGATGAACTTCGAATGTTACGGTAACAGTATACTGTCTGTCACATTGAAGATATTTCTGTTTTATTAAACCTTTATAGTCTAATGGGCTCTTCCACCTTGCATTCTGGATGTGTCCAGTGTTGCGGCTAAATCAATATAGCCTTGAGGTTATAAAACTTTTTCATGCTCAACTCAGTGGCTCATAAAAACTATAATGCTGAAAATTTAAGATTGTTCTAGGTTTACAATTCTTAGCTGGTGTGTTTATCCTGCTGATTAATGTTGAAATGGTTGGCATTTCAATATTTATGAGCAGGATGAATTTCATGTTTAGTTGAGTTTAGTATGAAACGGTTTTATAAACGTGAGGCCTGGGTGGAAGATTTCACTAGTCAAAAAAGATTTTTAACATGTTATTATTCTTCTGGTCATTAAAAATCAAACTTAAAATGAGACCTACTATGTAAAACAGACTATTTCTTGTATTTAGAGTGTGAAGATCTCGATCAGCCTCCATAAGTGGTGTATCCAGTTTGGTTCATTTGAACCCTGCTTGATCTCTATCACAAGTCCAATAATTTTCATGCAGAATTATTAACACTTTTACTGCCATTGGCGACTAAAACATCTGCTTTGTCATCTACTGTAGGGAGCAGTCTGATTGATCTGGGTCCATACTGTTGGATACAAGTTAAAATTGGTCTGTTGTTAAAGTGAAACATTGCTGCAAGTGATGACAGATTACATTTTCTGCTGCATTTTTAGCTGGCAGTTAAAGCATTAAAAACATATGAACCATGACATGTGATTTCCAACATTGTGGCATTTTGACAAGAGTAGACTCAGCCGACCCTGTGCAGGCTCCTTTTAAGCTTAGAAACTCCAAATGCTGTTTGGTCAGTAGCTTAACAGTCATAGAATATTCAAGTGACTAGCAAGGGCTCTGATCAGAAATCTCATGTCGCGGCTCAATTATGCTCTGGATGAATTGGAAGACGCTCCCAAATGAGTGCCACAGCAAATGTTAGAATGAAGAACAAAGAAAAATAAAAGCCAATTTAGGATTGAAAATAGCATCTTAATTAGGGCTGTGGAAATATGACCAAATCAAAGTTTTTTACCTATCATCAACATTACTGTTGATTCTTGTATATAAAGTTAACAGTGCTATATTTAGTAGGCTGGTCTTGTTCTTTTCATAAGATTCCCCTGTAGTCGGCCTTAAATTTTTCCGAGCTGTGATAAAAAGATAGTGTAGTAACCAGCCAAAGCATTAGATTTCGTTTCTTGAAATTGTCAGAAGAAATTCAGACATGAAAATCATTTAGCTTTACTTTTGTTTCCTATCTAGACTTTTTTTTTATCATTTTTGCAACATGTTCTACCAAAAAATTCCTAAACTATGGGACACTTAAAGAATGTAAAATAAGAAAAAATATAGTTTTATTTTGCTCACAGTGTTTGAGCTTGCCTGTCCCAATTTTTAGTTTTTTTTATGGTAAAATTGACATTTTCATGAAATTATTGAAAAATGATTGGCTGGTTATTTTTATAGACTGGTTTTCTGTCTCTCCTGGTGAGAGATTGGTTCTGTTGTAAAGTGCCTTACATATTTGTCTGGTTCTCTGCTTCACTGTGTCATTGTTATCATCATGTTCAATAAACAGTCTGAGAAAATTCCTTTAGTTGAGTCTCTGTCTTGTATACCATCTCCACAGGAGCTTGAAGTTACTTACTTCTATCACTTCTATAGCCTCAAAACCAAATGCTAACAATGTCATTACTTAGTAATGACAGGTCATTACTAAGTAATGACATTGTTAGCTTTTGGGTTTAAAGTCTAACAAGTTCATTACTTAGTAATGACAAGTCATTACTAAGTAATGACATTGTTAGCTTTTGGTTTTGAGACTATATATAAAAGTGATAAAAGGACCGAACTTCAAGCTCCTGTGGCTTATCAAAGGTAGGAGTTATCACTCATATCAAAATCACAAGATTTTGGTACTTATCTCGAATGTAGAGCCTCCTTAATGCCCATGCAGGCATATCAAGCATGGCTAAAAGCCTCAAATTTGGTCTGATCTACATCCATAATTTGTGCATGCAAGAAGCAACCCAGCTAGCACACATTGTAACTGTGTTGGGCCACCACAAGCCACGTCAGCGAAACGCCATATGAATGGCATTTTGCTGTAAAAAGCAAACATTTCAGGACACATTTATTGGCAGGATAAGGGTTAAACCCCATTCAGCCCTTCAAAACGGGTCAATTTTACATGAGGCTGTGAAGGATATAGAAAGACTTGCCCAAGGTCTTATTTTGGAAAAAACGCCATTTTGCAAATTTTAAAAGTTGAGACCCCATTTCAAATATTTGAGAACAATATTAAGTTTGGAATCTTTAAAAGGAAATTTAAAACACAATCTTTCGACAAGTTGTTTACCATTATCAGGTCCTGCTATATATTTCAGCAGAATTTCACCTCATAGAAAAGACTTTAAATAGACTTTTGTCAGATTGACATATTTATTATGGTAAAACATTCTCCTAAAATATATGTTATCTGGCACAGAACAATGGCAGGCAAGGGTATCACATGACACCAATGCAAATTACACCTTTTGTTTTCTAGAAGCACCGTAACTAATGCCAAAGTTTCAATAACGGTCAAGCATTGTCTTCTTGACGTCCTCTGACAAGTCAACAAGTTCCTTTACCAACTTGGAGAATATCACGTTATGGACCATTTGTGCATTTTCAGCCATTTCAAGGAAAATGTAATTTACTGTATTTGAACAGCGTAGTTTCAGAATTGTGCAGTCTGGTCTGAAATGCACTGTTCTGCCAGTCACAACTTCCAGTTCTCACATACAACTGAACAAGTTCCTTTACCAACTTGGAGAATATCACTTTATGAACCATTTGTGCATTTTCAGCCATTTCAAGGAAAATATATTTTACCGCATTTGAACAGTGTAGTTTCGTCTGAAATACACTGTTCTGCCCGTCACAATTTCCAGTTCTCACATACAACTGAAACTAGAATGTCCATTTGTGCATTTTCAGCCATTTCAAGGAAAATGTATTTTACCCTATTTGAACAGTGTAGTTTCAGACCAGACTGCACAGCTGTGCAGTCTGGTCTGAAAATACACTGTTCTGCCAGTCACAACTTCCAGTTTTCACATACAACTGAAACTATTCAGAAAATTGTCATTAAGTAACCTTTCTGATGAAATTGTATTGATTTGGAAGCCATATATGCCACCATTGTGCCAGCGTAAAACAAGTAGGTTTTTACATGACCTGTACATTTCACTGTCCTGTCCAATAAATTCAGTGCAGACAAACTAAAACTCCAGTCAGCTTGTGGAAAGCAAAATTATTTATACAGCGGATCCAAAACCATAAAAGTTTAACCCTACTGTACTCGAACCGGCTGAAACTCCACTGAGTTATGCCCTATGTACAGTAGTATGGAGCTGCCATGGTGTAGTGGATTAACTACTCGCCTTGTAATCCAGAGGTCGGAGGATCGATCCCTGGCTTCACCAGTCTGTCAGATGAGACTAAGCTGTGGCCCCGTCTCCACATGACCTTAGTTGTTGGTGGGACATTAAAAACAACAATACAATACCATGTGCAGTAGTGCGACCCAGATAAATTGACTAATACGTTGAACTCAAACCCCATAGGTTTAACTCTACTCGGACAATCTAATTAAAACCCGATCTAGCCACATAGTAAGCCTAGATCAGGTTTTAATCAGATTGCTACTCAGATGGACTGAAACTCCATTGAGATATTTCCATTCCGACTTTGAACATTTTACCAATAGCTAACATCATTTGGAGACAACATAGCCACATCTTAAACCTCATGTGACACTGAAGAAGAGGAGACTCCTCTATTGTATGGTCATGTCTGAGGGCAGTGTGGTAAACTCTGCCTGCTTGTTATCTGCTGGTAATGTTTGCAAACAGTTTGGACCAAGATCAGGCTTCACAAAGTGTCGATCCTGACCTAGATCCAAACTGAAACTCTGAAAGAAATTTTCGAAAAAGTTGGTCTTGATAAAAATCAGCTGATGACAAAAAAGCATGCAAAATTTTCCTGCCTGCAAAGTTAAGCCCAATAAAAGATGGGAATTCTGGACTTATGGATGAAATTTGTAAGAAATTGGTTGGGAAATGACTGAGTTACGGAGGCCATAAAAAGGGATTATGTGTCAAACCAGCAAGTCATTTTGGAGGCCATCTTTGTAACGCTACATTGAGCTCCTAGAAAAATATTCTAAACTAGGTTAACAAACCTAATGTACCCTTTATCAGCAAGGGGTATTGTCTCAGCAAGAGGTATTTTTTTTCAATCACCCAATTCTCAAGTCTGCACCCATTTGTATGATTTTTTTCAAAATGAAGACATGGAACATGCAGTTTAGCAGAACTCAGAATGGTTGAATTTAAAGTAAATGACACTGGTCATGTATGTTCAGTATAAGCATGATGAAAGAAGGCATTGAATGAGGTTATAGAATTACCTTGATTCATGTATTATACAGTTATTTCATGCGTGTTTGTAGTATAGTCAAAACTATTACCCCTCCGTAACGTGGACGACCTGATGCACTATTGCACGAGGCCGCATTTTCTGTTTTGCAACAAAACCACATCGTCTACAGCAACTCCATTTAAGTAATGCTGCTAAGAATGTCATCAATGGGTTGTGTAACGTGTTACGTAGTAATGACATTGTGAACTTTTGGTTTTGAGGCTATAGACAAGGATAGAGGTGAGATAAAGACAGAACTTCAAGCTCCTGTGCTGCTAGGAAGGAAAGAGTCTAACACCCATGCTGATATATCCAGAGGGGCTTGAGATCTAAATTCTAGTCCAAGTCTTAATCTACATCCATACTTTATGTATTCAAGCATCAAAGGTTGTGGGGAGGCTCGCCCAAGCCTTCATTGCTCGACAAAGCCATTAAATCTGCTAATGGGGCTGATAACCTTTACAAACAGTTTGGACTCAGATCAGACCCGACAAAATGTCGGGCCTGATCTGCATCCAAACTGTTTGACACTCTGATAGTATTCCTGAAAGATTTTTTTTCGTAAAAGTTGATTTTGAAAAAAAAAATTGAAAAAAAAATCAGATGACAAAAAATCATGAAAAAGTACCCAGCATGCAGTTAACAGTTGCAGGCCCATCTGAGAGCCTTTATAGCACTAAAAAAAACTTTCCAAGATATGATACGAAGAATTCCGTGGATAAAGGCACTCACTACCAATTTTGAATCTCCAATTGTTGCAACAATGCCTCCCAAAAGTTTTGGCTCAATCCGCCTAAGTGTTCATAAGCATGAGATTTCTGTGGTGGCTGAAGTGGCAGCGATCTTGGTCAGTAGAACACAAAGATTTTGAGTAATTCTGAATCACCATGTCACTTTAATGCTTCCCACTAACTTTAGGCTTAATCTGACTTATGGTTTGGGAGATGTGTAAAGAATTTCAAGATGGGCAACAGGTCTACCATCTTTGATATCTAAACAGAACAATTTAGCAATTCTGAATCGCCATGTCATTGCAATGCATCCAATCAAGTTTAAGCTCAATCTGACATGGTTTGCGAGTACAGTAAAACCTGTGTAAAACGGCCACACTCAAAAAGGCAAAAATTGGTTATCGCTTAATGCAGGTCAAAAGTATTGCAGAAAAGGGGAGCATTCTGCAATACTTTCAACCTTCATTAAGCTACCATTTGTCATTAAGATCTTTGTTTTGTCAATTTTTGAGTGGCCGTTTCACACAGGTTTTACTGTAGATGTTGTTTGAAGAATTTCAAGACAGCAGTCATATTGGCCATCTTTGATATCAGAACAGGACAATTTAAGCAATTTTGTATCTCCTTGTCACCTGAAACCTCCCATCAGGTTTCAGTTCAATCTGGGTTCGAGAGGAGATATCCTTTGAAGAATTTCAAAATGACCACTGTGGTGGCTATCTTTGATATTGAAACAAAATGATTTTAGAAATTCTGAATCCCCATGTCACTTTAGTGCCTCCCATCAGGTTTTGGCATAATCACACTAAGGGTTTGGGAGATCACAGGGTCAAATATTTGACTTTTCACAAATGACTTTAAGGGAGATTTCACGCCTTAACAGGACATCTCCTTGTCCCTTTATAACACGGTTCACTTATAACACTGTCTATTTCTATGGACCCCACACTTAGCATTATAAAGGAACTGCACTGTACTGGGGTGTTCAAGAAACAAAAACACTTATTTTTTCACCCTGTATTTATTGTATATTTTCCTGCTTCAACTTTGTGCAAAATTAGCCATGAACAAACATCTCTAAGGGTATACACTACACTTACAAAGATCGGAATCAGATAGCACAGTGGTATGTACCTTGGCATCTTCACAAGCCAAGGGTTCTAAGCCCACTTCGTTCTTTACGCGTAAGGAACGAAGTGGACTTAATACCCTTGGCTTGCGAAGATTGTACCTTGTTCAGGTTTGTATTAGCTTGCTACATAGTCAATTCTTTATTCCAACTGAATTATGTTAACCCATAGAAGCCTAGCGTCCTTTTTGTGGGACATAGGCAAACAGTGCAAAACCAGATCAGACGCCGCATTTTGCAGCGCCTGATCAGGTTCTCTACTGTTTGCTCACAAGATGTTCTATTAGAATTTGATAAAAAATGAAAAGTAACACACATCACCCCTAAAATAGCAATGGGCTTGTCCTACTGATAAGGGTAGGAAAGTTAGTTCGGCTTAAATGGGTTAATTCAACACAAGCTTTTTAAAAGGAACAAACCCTTTCCTTGCTTGCTCAAGGACACAGCAGAATGCCTCGGGTGAGGCTGAAAGCCCCTCCATCTCGAGTACTCTAGTACTGAACTTTGCGCTATTTGTACAATTCAAGTTTTAGTATTAAGTGTAAAAGACAGCTGCTATTCATTTAGGAAACTAGAAATGAAAGGCTGATCTGTGTATTTGGTCATGTGTATACCCCACCCACATATTTTCATGACTTACTCAAATCAAATCAATAGCAGGGAAGTAGCTATCATCAAGACATTATCTTGCGAATAACAACACAGACAAAGTTTTGTTTCTTATGGCTGTTTAAAGGGCACTATAGCTGTCAAAAATACTATAGATTCGGAAATTTTTGTGCGTGTTTTATTTTCGTGGGAAAATAAAACCCTCGCAAAAAGGGCGAAAACTCTGTCCTTTACTGATGTAGGTAAATCATGCCAAAGTCTCGAATTTTTTACTTGGCAAATATTCTTTTAACGCTATTCGCCAAGATAAAATTGTTGCGAAAACTTCTGAATTCACAGTAAGCATTTTCATCTAATACAAATAATCAAATAAAGATAGCATCAATATTGTCATTAATTATCGATGGTACAAAAAGAAATTAGATATCCGCTTAACTTTTGTATACTAGTGACTTCTAAATGTGTAATTTGCCAAATAGTGAAGAGCCCGATGAAATGCCACATTGTACTTTGGCAAACAGTGAAGACCCAGATGAAATGCTGCATAATGCAGCATTTCATCAGGGTTCACACTGTTTGCTAAGACAAAAGCAACCTTCAGAGAGAGAAAAATAATACTATTTGGAGATTATAACCTGTGACCCCTCAATATATACAATAGACCATCTCAAATTTATTGTATCAAACCAGAAAGAAGAATCAATTCCTGCTTAAAGGGTTAATGCTGAAAGGAGATTTTTTTTTAAACCTGGCAGGTTTCAACAAAAACATCTAAATGTTTTTTTTCTTTTTGGTGAAAGATTTTTTTTTTGTACCCTCAATACAGGACCTACAACTTTGGATGAAAGAATATTTCTATGTTTTTTTTGTACCATCAATATCCTAATTAATGATATTAAATGTTATAGTCTATGTCGAATGGGCCAAAAAAAAGGTCCCGTGTAAATTTCGTGATGATTTTTGGCGACCTATATCAAATTAAACTTTGGGGTATTGGCAACAATTTCAACCAGTTCGCCCATCTGAGTTCCGCGTCTGGTCTGAGTAATGACGTCATCAAATTGGCGGCCATCCGAAAATTATAATGAGGGTGTATTAAAGAAAAATCAATGTATATTGGCAAAATAAACGGGTTTTTAAATAGATTTAATGCCCCTAATGCTCCAGATTGTACACAAAAACAATATTTACACAGACATCTATATAAAAATGCAATAGGCCATCTTGCCCATGAGCCTAGGGCATGAGCGAGATAACTTGCGTCTGGTAACTCTGAACAGGTAAGGCAAAAAATGAATATGGCCAACCTCAGAAGCCTTTCAAAGGCATCGACTTAAAGATTCAGCAGCCTTAGAAACCATACAATACAGCCTGTGAACAAGAAAGGCGCTGATCAGAGTGTGCGGACGTGCAGACATGTATGCGCTTTTTTGAACACGTAATTAGCAGGTTTTCTTACAAAAAACGCTGACATAGGCATTTGTCCAAGTTTCGATATATATGATAGTTATAACTTTTTAAGTGTTGCTTTGGCATCGTTTCATATCCGTTCTCACAACTATACTCTGTATACTGTCTATGATGCTGATAATGGCCTCATTTAAGTGGTGGCAATGCAATTTGAACTTAAAGGCCCAAGACAGCTAATGGCTTCGACACCTTAACACTCTGAAACCATGAAAAAGTCAGGTGTCGACATGGGGGGTGATTCTATTCTGTTTAACTGTTTTTTCCAGAATAACCACCAAAAAACACAGCGCACAAAATTTGAAACTTTGAAATACCCAGTAATCACTGTGTTTGTTTGTTGCTATGCAACGATCTCAGGCACAAAATTGTACAAAGTTGTCAAAATATTAAACAACTAACTGAAAGTTACTTCGTAGTTGATTGATTTGAATATCTGTGTATCTGTATATCTGTGTTTTTTGTGTCCATCTTTGCTTATCTATTTGTCGTTCTTGTCTTATAGCCTAAGAGTCTGTCCCTTCATTCGTAAAAGTTTATTAAGCTGAGCTATGTCTGACGCAGCCGGGGATGGGCCAAGTAACCCCAAAAGGCCACGCATGGAAATGCTTTGGGACCTTTGCATTGTCTGTCAAAAAGATGATAAATCAAAGCATTTGTGGGAGAAGCCAAGCTCGTACGAACAAATACTCACTTGTATACATACTCGTGGGAAATACGGGGATGGAGTATATCAAGAGAGAAGCAGGCAGCTTGCTGATATATCTATCACTTTAATGAAAGATAAAGGGGCAACATGGCATAAAGAGTGTTACAAAAACGCCACCAGTAATGCCCATATTGCTAGAGCCAAAGCTAGGTATGAGAAAGCGATTGTCAGTCGAGCTGGGCCAAGTTTTGTATTAGAAGAGTCAAAGCAGAGTCAGGCTTGTCACATACTTACCCGCCGGTCTGTTGAACCTTTTAACAATGCAGTATGTTTCTTTTGCCAAAAGGGCGAGACAAAGAAACAGGGTTTAATCAAACTGACAACAGACATTGCTGGTATGAAGTTGCGTAAAGCAGTGGAGAAGTCACAGAACGAAGTTTTCCGTGTCCGTATTAGTACTGCTATTAACCCTGATGATGCACATGCAATTGATGTAAGATACCATAACAACTGTTACGTTAAGCATGTTACAAATGTCTTACGAGCGGAGTCCCAATCTAGTTCTAAGTCTAAAACAGTTGAATCAGAATTGGCAGCTGAAATTGAATTTCTTGGAGAAGTTAAAAAAAATCTAAACAAAGGAAAGATTCTTACTATAAATGATTTAGTTATCAAATTCCAACAAATTTGAGAAGGTAATGGGGTTGAACATTCTGGGATTTCAAAAGTTCAAATGAAACAAATACTGACAGAAAATGTTGATGGCATACAATTCAATAAGCCCACAAGGTCAAATGAATCTGAAAGGGTAACACTAAAGAAGACAAGTGACAAAGCCATACATGCTTTAGAGGAAGCTCAGACAGAAACAGACATGCAAAATATGTTCAGTGTTGCCAAAACATTGCGAAAACAAATCATAAATGTTGAGTCTTGGAGGTTTTCAGGCTCTGTAGACAGCGATGAGATATTGGGTAAACATGTACCTAAATCACTTGTTATTTTCTTGAGATGGTTAATTCAAGGACCTTCAAAACTTACAAAAGATGACGACAGTGTTGACGATCAGGTACAAAAAAGAGCCTTGACCCTAGCTCAGCATGCTATGTACGCTTGCCTGACAAGAAAGCAACAACGTGACAATAAGAAAACCTTAACACTACAGCATTCAAATGAATGGCCTTTACAAATGAGTGTTGGTCTGACTGTACACTCCACGTTCCGCAGCAAGGAACTTATTGATTTTCTCCATGGGTTGTGCTTATCTGTGGATTATAGGCATATTATGGCAGTTGAAACTCAGCTTGCTAATCAAGCCATAGTTAGCATGTATGAAAATGAAGGCATCTTTGTTCCTAGAAACTTCATTACAGGAAGGCATATATTCTTTGCTGTCGACAACTGTGACTTTCAAGAAGATACTGCAGATGGTAAAAATACATTGCATGGTACTGTCATGAACATCTATCAGCGTATTAGCGATAGTGATGAAGTCACTAACTTTGCTTTTGACGATCAAATTGAAGATCGCCAGCTTTACGACCTCCCACATACCATCACTGAGATAGAAGAATGCAATTTACCAAATGATATTAAGCCAAAGTGTGACGAATTCAGTAAGTTTCCAAACCAGTTAGGAACTGAGCTTGCAAATACTCAAGAATTGTGCTGGCTTGTGGCAGCTTCCTTTGCTCTCAAAAGCATTATGGAACCAGAAACAGATATGGACACTGGAATAAGGCGACAAATTAGTGGTCCCCCTACATGGTCCGCCCTTAATTCCATTTTGAGTCAGCCATTGCCTTTAACTAGAATTGCCACACCACCACTGATTGCTGCTCCAGCACATGAATTTTCTACCCTTTTGACAGTACTAAAGCAAGCTCAGAAGATAAATACATTGATTGTTGGAGAAGAGCACAAAACCATAGTATCGCTTGATATGGGTCTGTACAAACCTGCTAAAAAATTGCCCATGGCAAAGAAGAATGACATTCAGAATATTGTACTACGTCCTGGCGAACTGCACATAGTCATAGCAATGCTTAGGACAATTGGGTCTTTCATTGATAATTCAGGCATTGACGCAGCTTGGCTTCATGCTGACCTGTATGGTCAAACAACAATCAAACAGATACTTGATGGCAACCATGTGAAAAGGGGAGTAAAAGCACATACTGTGACTCTTCTATCCCTGTTTGATATGAACATGAAATCATTTTCCAGACGACACCCAGAAGTGGTCGATGAATACAAATCTGATTTGAGCAAATTCATTGATAGCTGTAATGATTTGTCTTCCCTTGAGGTAATTACAAAGGGGCATGAAATTGTAAAACAGAAAATCACTTGCACTGACCCTGAAACAAAATTTGCGAGTTACAACAAGGAAGGGAAGCTAATGCATCAAGTTATTTTGGTGTACATGAGGATGGTATCGCTGATGTTACAGTTTATCAGGGCAGTCCGTAATGGTGATTGGGAAGGACATTTGAATGTCCTTGCAGCATTCGTCAAATATTTCTTTGCATTTGACAAACTGAACTACTCTAGAATGATACCCATCTACATTTCAGAAATGTTTGCATTAAAAGAAAGCGATCCTGAGCTATGGCAGGAATTTACAACAGGAAACTGGGTGATGAACAAGTCCCAAGTTGCCTCGTGTGCGCTTGGTGCAGATCATGCACTAGAACAGGTAAATCGATGGATGAAAGTAGCTGGCGGTATAGTTGGGATAACTCAAAATCAGACTGCAAGGACAAGGTTCTTTTTGGTAGCACCAGAATTGGCAAGACTTAAGGTGGAGTCAAAACAAATAGCCAATCTTGATCAAAAGCCCTCAACAAAGCATTACGAGCTATCAAACACTGCTCGCACTAAACTGTTCCTTTCTGCTTTGTCTCTTTCAACAACTCCGCAAGGTTTTACAAATCCATTTGAATATGAGGGTGATGATATTATCAACATTGTGACAAAGGCTGTAGTCCCTGAGAATGTCCAAAATGACCTGGCAAAGATCGAAAAAGTAGGATCAGAAACACTGAAGGAGTTTCTTGAGTCAAGATTGAAGACTCAAAGCATTAATGTTTGGGATCCAATGAAAAAAGTTTCACTCAAAACATGGAAGACTTCATTGAAGGAAACAAAACTTAAAGTTGGCGACAAAACTGTAGAGTTGAAAGAAGACAGAGGCCTATTTGCAAGAATGCTCATTGTTGCCAACTCTAGACCTGACATAAGCCTGGAAACAACTATAGGAACATATGAACTGTCGATAGTACCAAGATCCCTGTTTGCAGCAGATGGATTAATGAATCACTGCTCTGACAAAAGTCAACTTATGGCTATTCTGGAGAAACAAGCAGATCAGCCTGTTTTGACATCTGAATTAACAAGCGAAACAGGCAGGGTTGCAGTTGTTGATGCAATGGTAATCGTGCAATGTCTAGATAAACCAAAGACAATCAAGACATGCAAAGATCTATCAGATTACTTTTGTCAGAAGGTGACACGTTTATTTAACCATTATGGAGAAGTGCATTTTGTTTTTGATAGATACGATGTGGAAAGGTCACTGAAGACAGAAACTCGAACCAGAAGACTTGGCAGTAAACAGAGCATTGCTTATCACATCACAGACTCGGGCCGAATTGAGAATGTTTCTATGAAAGTATTGCTTTCAAGTTCAGAGTTACCAGACGCAAGTTATCTCGCTCATGCCCTAGGCTCATGGGCAAGATGGCCTATTGCATTTTTATATAGATGTCTGTGTAAATATTGTTTTTGTATCTTTCTACCAATCTTATAGAATATGTAAAAGATACAGACAAAAAATATGTCATAGCTTATAGGAACATAGTGATATCTACAGCTGGTAACTATCAACATCTCGCAAGTAGCCAGGAAGAAGCAGATACAAAAATTATCCTTCATGCTGTAGACGCATATAGACAAGGGGCAACAAAGATTGATATTCATTCAGCTGATACTGATGTCTTCATTCTATGCCTAGGTCATTTTGACCAATTACCAGAGGATACACTCTTTGTCACAGGAAGTGGTCAGAAGAGACGGAAAATAATATTAGCAGCTGTGTGCGACGCACTTGGCGATCTAAAAACTAGAGCTCTTATTGGATTACATGCGTTTTCTGGTGCTGACATTACTGGATCCATGTCAGGTAAGGGTAAAATATCATGTTGGCATGCATTCAACAATGCAGAATCCTTTGTTCATGAAGCCTTTGGTAAACTTGGTCATGTCCCACTTGAGGACAGCACTAAAAATGCCATTGAACGGTATGTATGCTTGCTTTATCAGCCAGGCACAACAATTGACCGTCTTACTGAGTTAAGGTGGTGGATGTTTCGGAGGAAACAGGCTGAATCCAATAAGCTACCTCCAACCAAAGCTGCTTTTCTTGAGAGTGTAGAAAGATCGCAGTATCAGTGCATTATATGGAAAACTGCAACTGAACCTATTCCTACTTAGACTTGTGCAGTCGTTTCAGTTAAGTTTTATCCTGATTATACTATTATATTATAGATATATACATTTTCTCTTCTCTAATACCCCAATGAAAGCAAAAACTGTTTGAAAGAGTTAAAGTGCTATTAGAGAGGATAAATTCTTGTTAGTATGAGGTATTGGCTGAGTATAGGCACATTTCAACTGTTTGGGCGGTTTCCAGTCTAATTCCTACTATACCGCCACCAGAAAATCATGGTTGGAAACGAGAAGGTGACATATTTGTTCCTATTATGACAAAATTGCCTCCAGCTCCAGAGACTCTGCTCCAGTTAGTGAAATGTGGTTGCAGTAAATCTGCTTGTGACTCTTCTCGCTGCAAATGCAAGTCTAATAAGTTGTACTGCACTGACCTTTGTTCCTGTGGAGCCGAAGAGGATGGATGTAAAAACATCATTGCTGAATATTACAACAGTGACTTTTGAATAGCATAGTGTGCCATTACTTTTGTAAATTATGTTGCCTTGGTGATCTGCATCTGACTCATTAACTAGAGCCATGTACTCAGCAATCAACAATTCATACAGTATGACCCTAAATCAATTAATAAATAATAAAGTAAGTGAGTATGCACCGAATTTAAGGTCAATTGTCTTGTACGATAACTGCTCTATAATTGGGCTCTAGGCCTATTTCAATAATATAAGGACCCCCAAAATAGATTTTCTTCCATTCTAGGGATATAAAACCTAATTTACTTCATATTTAGTTTAGAATGGCCCTGATTTAACTAAACCAGAACAAAAATCACTTAATTTTAGCATGAACTTTCTACAGGATGACAACAAGTAATGGAATCTGGGTCAAATTTATCGATTCGGGAGCCCAAAATGGACTCTAGGGGCCGGGTCTAGGGGTCTGAAAAAATGGAATACATATTTTTCGTATTGTTTGACGTCTAATCAGTTAAATAAAGACAAAAAATCATTTCTAGCAAAAAATTCTCTCACAATATTGCTTTAAATACGATGTCTAATATATGTACATAAGTAGCACTATGGCCGCCATTTTGATGACGTCATTACTCGGACCAGACGCGGAACTCAGATGGGCGAACTGGTTCAAATTGCTACATATGACCCAAAGTTTATTTTGATATAGGTCGCCAAAAATCGTCACAAAATTTATACGGGATGCCCATTCGACATAGACTATTATATGATTATTTGTGTCCTATAAAATGATCCAATTAAATATATCAATTATTACTTGATTTTTAATGTAGATGAAAAAAAGCTCATTTTAAACAGATATTGTTCCTGTAACATCACGTTCAGTCATATAAAGATGTGCATATATAGGCCTTAAGATTATAAAACTTTTTTCATGCTCAACTCAACTGAGCTTGTCAAGCCTTGCCTTTTATCTCTTCCCCAACTCATTTAATAAATTCAATAAAATATGAGCACTCATGTAAGATCCTCTATATAAGGTTTGTAAATACACATGTATGGCCTTCCGAGACATTTCATATTCATAAAGGCAAGATAAGCAGTACCTAGGGTAAATGCACTAATGTGCCAGTTCATGAGATTTTGGTACTAACTGCATTTACGCAAAAGCCACCAATAAGCCCCAAGCATGGCTAGGGGTCTAAAGTTTGGTCCAAGTCTTCATCTTCATCAATACTTTGCTCCCATGAGCTATCATGTGAGCAGTGAATGCTCTGGTGAGTCTGCGCAAATGGGCAGACTTGCCTGAGCGGTCATTGCTTAACTATGCAATAAGTACCAAAATCTCACATGCTTGCCAAAATGCACAAATTAAGCGTTTGCGACTTAAGTTATGAGAAATTGCATTCTAGTATTAGTTTGATCATTTTGCAATATAAGTATTTGCAGAAAGCACTCATAAAACTGAACACTGTATAAAAACTATATGATATATTTTAAGGAAAATGGATACACATCAAGGGAAACAACTTTTTTACATCTTAAGTTTTAAACTCCCTTTGCAAATCATTTGCAAATACTGATAAAGAATAGAATTTACTTACTCTTGCCTTTACAGGTAGATTGTTCTTGTAAAGGGAATTAACTCGCTGATGAATTAAATTCATATGGTAGTGTCCCTTGAAGAAATAATGTAATACAGTAAAACCTGTCTTAAGGGGCCACTCAAAAAAATCAAAAATTGGTTTTCAAGACCGATTATCGCTTAATGCAAGTCAAAAGTATTGCAGAATGCTCAGCATTCTGCAATACTTTCGACCTTCATTAAGCTACCATTTGTCATTAAGATCTTTGTTTTGTCTATTTTTGAGTGGCCGTTTTACACAGGTTTTACTGCAATACACATAATATAAGCCAGATCACTAGATTTTGGTACTTATAGCATATGCAAGCAGAGAAGGCTCATATGATCCTGGGCAAATGCACGGCCTCATAAGAGCCTTCACTGTTCACAAACATAAGATACATGGGTGAAAGCTCAAAATTTCTAAATTCTTGAACTTTAGAAATTGAAATTTTTGAACTTGCAGGGTGCCTACAGAAATGAGTAACTTCATGTTTAAATGGTTAATTGTGTTTAGATAATCTGAAAATTAATCAGAGAAGCTATTATTCAGCATTTTGAGGCTGACTTTCTATGAAAAGTCAGCCTCACAATCCTGAATTCAGGATTAATCCTGAAAACTTTCACCCATGAAGATAGGGATGTAGATGTAGGCTCAGGCCAAAGTTTGGGCCTCTAATCCCACTAGACAGCTGCAGTAGCATGTTTAAAGAATGACTTTGACCCATTTAAGCCTAGCATACTTTTTGTGGGACATAGATAAACAGTGCAGACACCACGATCGGGTTTCCACTGTTTGTCTACAGAAAGTTCTATTAGAATTTTGATAAAAATGAAAAATTCAACCGAACAACCCTTAAAACAAAAATGGACTGGTCCGATTGATAATAATGGGAAATTCCATGCGACACAAATGGTTTAGGCAAAGGTAATAAGTTCCAAAATCTCATTGTGTCCATTTACCTTAACTAATAAAAGCACCATTTATATACATAACACATTAACAAATGCACATCATTAGCCCCCAAAACATGTACAGTAAAACCTGTGTAAAACGGCCACTCAAAAAAGCCAAACCAAAAAAGCTTAATGAAGGTTGAAAGTATTACAAAATGCTCCTGTGGAGCATTCTGCAATACTTTTGATCTGTATTAAGTGATAATTGGTCTTGAAAACCAATTTTAGGTCTTTTTCAGAGTGGCCACTTTACAGGTTTTACTGTATTGCTATTAAGCAGGACAAATTCTTAAAAACTATATTTCCTTTATTCCAAAATTAATGCCACTTTTCATTTGAAACACATCCTGAGACATGTTTTTTCCAAGAGTTAGCTCAATCGCAAACTACTCTGGGCAAGTAGAATTAAAAATTCTGAAAATTCAGAAAACAATGAGACATAATACAAATTTTGGATCATTCATTTGTTTGATTTAATTCTTTACGTCCCCGTCAACATTTTTTCAATTATGTCTGGACGGATCTTCCTGGTTTGAACAAGTGCTAAGCAAGGATTAAAATGTCTTGCTCAAGGACACAATGCAGTGATGCAGTTGAGGCTCGAACCTGCAACCTCTCTATCTCGAGTCAAGCACTATACCACTGAGCCACTGCGTTCCAATGGATTATTCATTTAAAATAAATTTTATTTTCAAAAGTTCATGAAAGGACGTATGTCATGTGTTCAGTTGAAACATGAGGAAATGGGTACAACTTAATAGTACATATGAAAATATATATTTATTGCGTAGATAACATAAACATCAACATAGGTAAATCATCTCTGTTAAGAGAATAATCATTTATTAAAAGAATACATTTGGGCCTAGATGCAGGAAAACCTGTGTTTGGGGTTTGTGAACAACACAGGTGCAGACCAGCCTATGCTTCTGTGCAGACTGATCAGCGCCTTTGTTATTCGCTTTTTGAAAAGCATCATATCTAAAGTTGCTACAAGCGAAATTTCAATTTTCTTGCTAGTCTCTGTAGCTAAGGAGACTGATTTGAGTCTCCCTTTGTTGGAAAAATCTATGCATGTAAATTCAGATTTAGGCTATCAACCACATCGTCTAGGGTGCAGAATGCACAGATTGTTGCTAGCATTATACTGTTACCATAGCAACAAAATATAGAAGTTTTCTCAAATCAATAATTCTTCTCAAAAGTGATAATTCATTGTTTAACAATTGTGTAACAAATCTAATACAGCAAGGCCAAGTTGTTCAAAACACCACTAACTACCATATTCCACCTAAAGCATACTGTGCACACCTTTTTGGAGCAGAAGTTTGGGAGCAGATGTCGTTCAGGGGCGTAGCTAGCCTAAAATTCAAAGTACGCACCTGAGAAACAGGCTGAATGCATTATAAAAGGAACATATATATATACCCGACAAAAAAAGAAACGCACCACTACGATTTTCCCATTAAGATCTCCTTTTAATCCGAAAATGTTAATTGTCATGAAATATTCGTTTCTAATTAAATTTTACTAAAACTTTGATGTGATGTAGATGAGTATCTGTACTTTTACTGTGTAGGCACAAAACACATCATTGCGAAGTGTAAAGGAGTTTGGAAGCATTAATTCAACACTACTGTCTACATGAAATTCCGAGTATGTTTTACATTAGTAAAATTATGAAAACGATATGTCGTCGCTATGTGAGACAACCAATGTGTTTATTGATGCTTTTTTGTTATTCCAAAACCCATTTTCATCAATTAGTATCATTTAAATTGATTAAAACAATGTTGAAATCTTAAAATGTTTGTAAGGTTTATCTCCAGTGTGGAATCATTATCCAAAGGGTAGTCACATAGCATTGGCTACCTAGCGTTCAATTATCGCGAATGGTGAATTTAAAGATAGCATTTGCAAAGAATAAGTGTCTGGGTACAATTTGGTCTACTGATATGAATCCAATTGCTTGAACTTATCCAGCAAGAGAGCATTATCAAACACTTATTTCCTGTGACTTTACAAAGTGACCCCCACTTGGTTCGTTACCAATTTTCTTTGACACAATTTCCACACTTGATTGCAAAAGAAGTGTGACGCAGCAGTAACTGAAATACCTTTGCACTGATATGAACTAAATTGGCCTATCACTTGTGATTTTCCTGAGAGTTGAACAGTTCTAAGTGGTGCATTTCTTTTTTTGTCGGGTATACAAACAGCATAGACCAAGATGAGATGCCGCAAAATGTGACGTCTCATCAGGGTCTGCGCTGTTCGCCAAGATAAACACACTCTTGGCAACGTTAGATTATAGAAATCATATATGACCATATCCCTCACTCACTTTGCATTACTCAAAGGGTGTCTATGACAATATTATCACAAATTCTGTCAAAATTGATTTACAGAGATTAATATTGCACACATTTTGTACTTCATCAGAACTGTGATGGAATTTGTCCATATTTTTGGTCCAAATGTGTTTGCACTTGCGTGTTTGCGTAAATGTACGAGGGTCAGTCAAAAATAACTGAGCCCTACCTCATAACATTTTAGTTTGGTATTGTAGACAACAAATGTGATTATTTTCTATAAGTATCATATGTCATCGATGTTTTGACCCTGAATAATTATCCTAGTGAAGCTTCTTTATGGTTGCTAGGCAACTGAAGGTCGTCATTCAGAGCGGTGCGTTCACAATCTTAGCCACCACAAATATACAGTGTCTTTAAAAAGCTTGCGTGCTTGATAGTTTTTTGAAAGACATATTTGACATTCATTTGAATAACATATATCATATTGTCTTTTCATTTCACTTAGTTCGTTAATGTTTAGGTGAACATTGATTGTATGTGTTGCCTAGCAACAAAAACACCAAAATTCCACACATTTTCAAATAAACGAGAATTGTGTTGCCATGGAAACAAAATTGTGATTTTAAATCAAAGAACTTAATATGTCTAAGGGTTGGTTTTGTGTATGCAGTACTTTTAAAGCATTATTAGGCTAATAGTTGATGTTTTCTATTAAAATATTGTAAATTTGAATATGGGTGGGGTAAATTACAGGTCATCAGGCATGTTAAAATTTATTTAATTCTGCAATCAAACTGCCACAGAATCTATAATTTGCGTTCAGTTGGTTTCTGCTCTGTGACACTGTATAGGTACATGTTAAAGATATCAGACGACAGTGAATAAAGCCTTGCTTTAAAATTACTGTTTCCATAGCAACGCTTAGAATTAGATGTATCACAACGTGAACGCACCCCTTTGACAGGTCATTTTCTGTTGCCTAGCAACCGTTACAAAAAGCCTACCGACAGAAATAAATAAGGTGATTAAATAGATTACATATGACTACAATGAAATATCATCTAATTATATGTCCATTTTACTTGTTTCAAATATTATGAGGTAGGGCTCAGTTATTTTTGACTAACCCTCGTAGCTACGCCCCTGTCGTTAGATGTATTAACAGTGAAATTGCACCACTGGACTGGCTGGAAATCAGAAGTTGATATAGCACTCACAACTTAAAAAAACAAGCATCATCTTTTAAGTCAAATACAGTATTAAAGTCAAAAGTGGTGGATTCATCGAATTGGATAAAAGATCTTAATAAAGTGACTGATAAAAAAAGAGAACTTACATCTTTTTTCAGCTACATGCCATATTTTAAATAAGTTTTCAGTTTGATATTTTTTGATCAAATTTCCCTGACCAATGTTCTAGGTTTTACCAAACTATTTTGACCCAGATCAATAAATTAACATGCATATATAGAGGTACTTTGATCATTTACCAGCATAGTTTGGTTGCTGTTATGTAAGTACTGCTACTCCTACCACAAGAAACAGGCAATCAAAATCACAACTGGTTCTATTATTTTCTTTGATATGCCACTAAAACCTCCCAGATATGAAGCTCCACCACTGGGCTACTACATGGCCCGACAAAAACATACATGTAAACATGATCTGTATTCACAACTTTGTAACAACATCCTTATCCTAAGAGTAGAAAGCTGAACAGTCAACTTGAAAAGTTGTGGGGAGAGAGTTAACAAAACCAAACACTTTTTTCACCAGACAACATTAATTTTAACAAACTTGACCCAAACATAGAAAAGGGCCAAATGAAAATTACCTGTGTTTCCGGGTTTAAAAAGCATGTACCGGAATTCTACAAAGACTTTAAGCTAAACACTGACAGCTTCGAGCACTAAAGTCAATTCTCGTTTATTCGAAGTCCTCAAATTATCAGTACTTCCAATTAAAGGGAGGTAGTCATTATATAATATACACTCAAAACAAAAAGAGATTATTTCCTGAAAAAAATAAATGTTCTAGGTGCTAAAAAATAAACTCATTGAGACATTTCTTTTAAGTACCCAAAACATATATATTTTGATAAGAAATTATTACAATAGCTAAAAATATGCCCTGTTCTCCGATTCCAAGATATCCTAAATTTCATTCGAATAAACAAGTATATTATTCAGCTATCAGGTCACTGTCTAGCCACCCCAATCTGGTTCCTATCTCTGTTAGCTTTACAAGGGACTGGCACATTGCATACCATGTGGAGATACAGTGACCGAATAGTTGAATAATACCTTCAAACCGTGAATCAGCACTTTGAATTAACAAGTTTTTACTGTAATTACAGTCTTTTAAGTACTAATTTGAAATCCTCAGGACCAGAGCATTAACTTTGAATTATTAAACTTCGAATTAAAGCAGGTTAGTCATTAAATAGTTTATAACCCCAAATAATGGATATTTTCAGAATTTTCTATCAAACCATATGTTCTGGAAGCTTAAAAGAAATGGCTCACTGAGACGTTTCTTTTAAACACCGAAAAATGTGTTTAAATAGGAAATTATAAAATAAATACTACCTATTCTCTATATCCAAAGTATCCCAATATTTCAAATTAACAAGTATTTCATACTATCAGAGTTTGGATTATCAAGTTTTTTACTGTAATTAGTTGCCCATAAACGCCTATACAACCAGAGTAACTTTCACAGTGTAGTAATATGGCATACACTGTGAATTAAATTATAAACAAAAATAACACTTTATATAGATATGCACATTAAACATGTTTATGTTAACCCATTTTTGTCTAGCTAATATGTTAACCCTTTCCTGCCATTCACAAAAATGTGGTCTGCTTTAACATGTGCTGATGCACTTGGTAGCCTATATTGCAATAAATATGGACCCAGATCAGAGTGCTCTTAAGGGAGCAGCCTGATCAGGTTCCATACTTTTTGCTTCCATGCTAAAATAATTCTGATGTGAATTAGAAGATGTGCAGCTGACACAATAAGCAGACAACAATTTCCAGGAATAAACTCTCAGGAAAAAGGTTCATAACTGTTTAACTATTATTATTACATTATTATTATATTTAAATGCAAACATTTTTGGGCCTGATCAGATGCCTTGTTATATGTTGCCCAATCAGGTTCTTCAAATTTTGCTATATATGATGATATATGTTCTAAAATTTCGAACACTACTTGCCTGCCAAAAAAGATCTAGACAAACAGTGCTGACCCAGATCAGACTGCTTCTGAAGACGCCTTCTGATCAGGGTCTTCTGACAAGCATTTTGTGAATTGCAGCCTTGATAACATACATTTTATGTGAGAAGAGAAACAGGAAAGTGTTCAAAATTTTAGAACATTAACTGTACCGTTTTTGATGTATTTGACGGTAATGGGCTATTACAATTTGTTTTCTCAAAACTATACAAAAAATAAATGCTTTAAAAATGCTAAAAGCAATACTAACAAATATATATATAACAACATATGAAAAAAATTGTGTCCCAAAAATAACTCTGAGCTAGCAAAAATATGAAAGGTCAGCATAAAAGCTTTCCAGAACCATAAGCTCTAAAGGAGTAAAAATCTATAGCAATAAATTTTGCTGATTTTCTGATATCTATAAAACAAAACCAAAGTGTTTCATTCTACACACAACCATTTCACTGAGACAATTCATTTGAGTACAGATTGCATGTTCAGTGTTGCCACTCAGTGTCTTAAATTGATACTGCAAATGCTGGCCGAACTAAGACAAACATTTTTACACATTAACTCTTTGCCTGCTAGTGTCATCTGCTGTTAACCTTTGCAAACAGTTTGGACTCGGAGCTAACCCCAAAAAATGTTGGACATGATCAGGCCTCGAAGTTATAAAACTTTTTTCATGCTCAACTCAACTGAGCACAAAATTTCAACTGCTCATGAAAACTAAAATATTGACAAATAAATAAGTTTCTTGCTTTAAGTCTCTCAGATGTTGTATATATCATGGGAATAAATGTTAAAATGCCAACAATTGTTGGCTTTTAACATTTATGAGCAGGATAAATTTCATGCTCAGTTGAGTTGAGCACTAAAAAAGTTTTATAACTTTAGGGTCTGGGTTCAAGATGTTTGACATTCTGATGGTATCCCTGATTTTTGGGGGGTAAATATGGATCTTAAAAAAAATCAGAAGAGAGTAGAAAGCATGAAAAATTTCTCGGCATGCATATAGTGTATATAGTTAAGAGGGCTAAGTAATGTAGAAAATCAAAAATTTTTACTTTTTTTTTTTTTTTCAAAACTTGAAGAGTGTTTTTATAGCACTTTTAAAAGCGGATTTTATCATTAAGGATTTTAACCCTTTGTATACTGATGCACTCTTCCATTTTGATTGATGTTCTATTAAACTTGGGATGGTCCATTGCACATATTAAGTTGCCAAAGTTTGTAATTTTCAAATTCAGTGACTGAAGAGTGTTTTTATCAAAGCAAATGGTGTAGACCCTGAAAATTGCTGCATTCTGCAACATCTGAGTTTCACTTTTTGCAGATGTACCCATTTATTGGACTCTAGTATACAAAAGGCTAGGCCGCACCAAATAAATTTTTAGATTCTCATCCCCACCCACCCCTATGAAATATGTGCAAATAAAAAAAAATGGGGTGGAAGGTTTTTCAAAAACCTTCCACCCCAATTTTTTTTGCTTAAAAAAAAGAAAAAATGATTGAAAAAGGCTGAAAATTTTTGGTGCAATTTTTCTGGCCAGCATTTTTGAAAAAAATAAACTGGTTTTTATTTGGACACTTGATATTTATCAATTATTAATTTCAACAATTTCATGGTATTAAAAGTTTCTTTCAGCACTGTTCTGTTTTTAAAGCAGTTTGAAAAATAAAAAAACTTCCCACCCATCCTAATTTTTCACAAAATCTGGATGAGAGTTTGGCGTGGCCTTAAAAGAAAAAATTCTGTGACAATTGCTATTCAAGCATGCATAAACCCTGTCAGACATGGAAACTGAAATAAAAGAGAGAAAAAACCCATCTTTCTCAAAGGTGGTCTCCAGGAATATTTCAAATTTGAAAGCAATTTCTATAAATAACTACATTGAAACAAACTGCAATGACCTGACCACCCCTGCTTAGTACTGCGTCAATTCAGTCTCAGGAAGACTGTTTGTTACTTAACTCTATAATAGTTGACATTTATGTATACGTCTTTCATTAGTGCACTTAATATGGGAAAGGATGCAGTGTTTTGTTGTTGTTTTGTTTGTTTGATTTGATTCATTACGTCCCATCAACAATCTTTCAGTTATGTCGGAACGGGTCTTCAAGGGTTGAACCAGTTCTGAGTTATGATTAATGTGTCTTGCTCAAGGACACATCGCAGTGATGCCGGTGAGGCTCGAACCCACGGCCCCATAGTCTCGGTCAGTGGGTTTTTTAACATGCAAATTAAAATTCTGACAAGTTTGAAACATAATGCAGAATTTCATCAGGCTCTGCATTGTTTGCAAAGATAAAAACTAATCTTCATGATGGAAATGCATCATAATTTAGAAATTGCTACCTGCGTCCCCTTAAAATACAAAATGGGCAATTCTATACTTATTCTTTCAACATGCATGGAAAAATCCATCAGAATGAAAAAAGGTTAAAGCATGTGGAGTACTTTCAAAAAGTTGTTTGTAATTACTTTGAACACTTGCAATTCCCAATAAAATGTCAACTGCAACTGTTCATAGTAAACAGAAAGCACTGGTCAAAGCTATTTCATGTTTTTTTTTGTTTGATTTGATTCTTTACGTCCCATCAACAATCTTTTAGTTAAACAGGGACGGGTCTTCCTGGGTTGAACCAGTACTTAGCTAGGATAAATGTGTCTTGCTCAAGGGCCACATGAACTGCCAAATTTATGTATGACATTGACATAGCAACCATTACACACAGTATAATGCATGTGCGTAATAAACATGTTGGCATTCAAGAAAGATCAGCTTATGTGGTGATGTATTTTCCCATGTGATAAGGGACTTCCCTTAAAGGAAAGAATTCGCTCCCACTGGGAGCAAATTCTCTCCTTCAAGTGAAGTCACCATTTTAAGTGGGGCGCAATTGAAGAAAATCAATGCTAATATCAGTACTCTCCCTTTAATGTGCGCAAATAGTTAAGCTTGGCCATTGTGTAACATGTACATAAATAATAACTAATGCCTCAGACTTTGTTTTCCCGACACAGCTGACTTTTCAATTTGAAAAACACTTTCAATAAAAGCAAATGAAACAACCTGCTACAAAGTGGTCATCTAAAAATGATCACAACACTATGAATTCTTAAAGGCTGTAGGTATTCTAAAATTTCAAATACTAGTTGCCTTCCAAGAAGGCACAGACAAACAGTGCAGACCCAGATCAAACTGCTTCTGAAGAAGATAATGGTCTTCCTGTGTGTTATTCTGCACAGCATTTTGTGAATTTTCAGCCCTTATGACATACATTTTCTTTGAGAGAGAGTGAAAAGTTCAAAAAATTTAGGAACATTTACTGTATATCTTTCTTGCCCACATACTAATAAATATACTATATGAGCCGTGGCATGAGATTTCCAACAATGTGGTATGTGCGACCAGCAAAAGCTCAGGCCACTCTGCGCATACACCTAGTCTAAACCAGAGCCTTTGCTAGTCGCTTGAATATTCTATGAATATTAAGCTACTGACTGAACATCATTTGGAGTTTCTAAGCTTAAAAGAAGCACAACATGTTGTTGTTTATATGGACAAATAGCAAAAATAGCAACATTTCATTTTTATACAATTGGGCCAAAAATAAAAAGATGTTTGTTTGATCTCGCCCGACCGACTGGCAAAAATCAGGCCGACTCAGAAAATTTTATTGCCGTTTTTCGTACATTTTTTTTTTTGCACTCGAAATTTTTTTTCGTTTCGTCCGAAAAATAACAAATCCAATCCGTAATTTTTATTAAACCATAGCGCATGGCTCCCGGTTTTTAATATCACTGCATCGAAAAAATCAATATGACAATGTGAAGCTGACAACCGTAGTTTCAAAAATGGCAGCGCTGTACGATGCGTGAAAACTGATTGCGAAAAGTAAAGAAATTTGTGACAAATTAAGCGTTCTTGTAACGTTTACATGCAATAGGGCACGTAGACCTAAGATTAGGCCTAAGAATGGATTTTCTGTTTTGTCCCATTCTTAGGCCTAATATTTTGGGTCACATTTTGTTCAAATAGCAACACTCTAACATTCGACTCCAAAGTTAATATATGGAATAAATTGTCTGGTGAAAAATTATTGTAATAGTAAGTCCCTTACCTCTAGTTGGTGCTCACACAAAAATATGTCCAAAATATTGAAAATCCACTTTTGTAGAAGCAAATAATGATTTGTTTACAAAAAATAGCTCAAATGAAAAAAGTCAATAAGCAATGCTTATTAGATACCCCCCGCACAGTAAGAGTCAGTGAAAAAACATGGCAAGTTATAGTTCAAACCAGCGGACCTTAGTTTTGAAAAGATTTCAGTAGAATCTGTGCAAACAAAAACTATAAACTCCTTCATGCATATGTTCAATGTGTCTACATTGTATAGGGATAGTATCAAATTGCTCCATCAAAAGCTGTGGTAGGAGTTGATCCGCCCATGAAGGCACCATCTATGCATATACAAAAGCCCTATTAGGGAAAAATTTCCTAAGTTCTCAAAGCTGTCATTTTGTCAAAAATTATTTGTTCTGAACCAAACTCCTTCATGCATATCTTCAATGTGTCTACATTGTATAGGAAAAGTATCAAATTGTTCCATTAAAAGCCGTGGTAGGAGTTGATCGGCCCACGAAGGCACCATCTATGCATATACAAAAGCCTTATTAGGGAAAATTGTCTAAGTTCTCACAGCTGTCATTTTGTCAAAAATTATTTTTTCTGAACCAAACTCCTTCATGCATATGTTCAATGTGTCTACATTGTATAGGCAAAGTATTAAATTGTTTTATCAAAAGCTGTGGTAGGAGTTGATCGGCCCATGTATGGACTAAATTAGCATAAAGCCCTATATAAAAGCCATTTAGAACTACAAAGGGAAATAACTCTCAAAGAATTGGCCCCTAGCCCTTACTTTTTTGTTTAAAGTATTTGTCTTGCATATATGAATATTTTTGCAAAGTTTGATGAAAATCCAGCAATTACTCTTCAAGTTATTAAGAAAACAAAACGTTACGGACGGACGGACACACGCACGGACGGACGGACGGACGGACGGACAACGTGAAAACAGTATACCCCACCACAAACAAAGTTTG
The DNA here is from genome assembly GCA_964019695.1 of Loripinus fragilis. NCBI lineage: Eukaryota > Metazoa > Mollusca > Bivalvia > Lucinida > Lucinidae > Loripinus > Loripinus fragilis. The sequence goes on from OZ026518.1 coordinate 77,147,545, forward strand.
CGGGGGGTATAAACACATATGCTGACACAATGACATCACAGTTTTATGAATAACTGCAGCATTGTGGGTTAATTTGCATGTAGAGAAACCTGTAAGCCCATTGGCTGATGGTCAGTTGACCATAACTGTGGGTCACATGATATATCTGCTGATGTGGCTCACTGATTCCTGTCTCCAAATTTATAGCAATAAGTGACAGGGAACCGGATTGACCCAAAGTGGAAGCTAAAGGTCAGGAGATACATGTGTTCTGAAACTTTGTTGATCTTTCTGGTTTGTACACTTTTATGTTTAATTATTCTCATGCATTTTATTTCATTTACATGTGCAGTATTTGCCCTAAGCTTATAGAATATGTAGAAATGAAGGAACTATGAATAAATACTTACAACTTATATTTGTAAACAAACTGTAGTGTAAACAATTACTAATTTTGCTTCTATTGTACACAAAAACCATAACCTAGTTTGACCATGATGAAACTTACAAACTAGGTTATGGTCCCAGAACTATAGGGCACGATGGATTTTCATTTCAATAAAATTCAGTCCGACGTCGGCCGATGGCTAGAAGAATAATTACAAATGACTGTTTTTCTTGCTGACATCGAGACTCGAGCCAACCAACAGCATAAGAATTACGGAAATTCGGAATGATTTAAGCAACTTCTTGTGGTACTGGCACGATTGAATTCGATCATTACGACTTCGTTTGACTCTATTGAATCCTTGGTTATTTATAACCATAATAGTCTGTCCCATTAACATTCTATCTGGTCCTGCAAGTTTAAAGTTGTTGTTTAATTTATAATTTCTTAATGAATGACAATGCAAGCCTGTTTGAAAAAATAGAAAGCCAATAAATGTCAACTCGATGTCATGCTCAGGACAGGCTCTGGGCATAAATTCATAAATAGATGACTATTTCAGGCCCTATTTCCCTGGTGATGATGCAGGTATTTTCTTTCTAAAGTTTCAAATTAAATCTATCCATATAGCAGTACAAGAAAGATTTCTTTAATATAGCAGGGGAAATCTATCCAACCTTACCAGTTTTTCTGTACACAGCACTTTTTACAGGCCCTCAAATATCTGAAAGTGCTCTGGCTAGGGAAACCTATGCACATTTTTTTTAAATCAAGAAACTGCCCACCACTAAACTAGCCCTCTCCTCCCCATGAAGAAAGCAATAGTGACGGGATGTAGGCCTTCAGCTTTGGCGTTGCTGAGATTTTTGCAATAGAGTTAGATTTTCAACATCTGTTTTTATCCCGGATGCACATCAAAATGAGCCAAAGAACAATAACAGAAACCAAGACATCAGGAGGACAAATAAGGTAAAGCAACCAGCTCTCTCTTCCCCATCAAGATGAATGCAAATTTTGTTAGAATGCTGCTTTGTCGGTTTGATCAGATTAAACAAATGTTTTGCATGATCAAAAGGATTGTCTTAATAAGACTGTTCAGCATATGTTTTGGGTATCAAAAGGACCATCTCATTGAGACAGCTCTTTTGAGTACCTACAGCAGTGAACCTGTTTTAGTAGAAAAATATTAAAGATAATTCTTAATTGTGTATTCTCATCTAGAGGCCTCAGGCCTGGATGTGGCTATTTAAGTTTTAATAATATAAAGGTAAACAAAGTTTATTCCATTTTTTTTACATTTGTTGAACTAAAATAGTTTTAATGATGTTTAAGATACATTATATTGGTTTTGATATTATATTCTTATTTACTGGCTTCAATCTTCTCCATTTTGAAAAGTCTAGCTGTCATCAATCATGATCAGATATAGACACATATAGTTCTACCTCTATAACAGAGCATTTAGAATTATTTCGCTTTTACACTAAGTTTCTGTAAAGAAAAAAAAAAAAAGCCTACCTACCTACCCAAAGTTTCTAGACTGGGTAGGGAGAGGTCAAACAAACATTTTTTTAAATGCGGCCTTGTTATACAATATCTTTTTTTAATGGAAATCAAGAACCTTGCACATCTTTCATTGTTGAAAAAATGAAAACAAACTGAGCTATGCATTACCCATCACAGCAATCAATGAGGTATAGTGTACACCTTTGCCTACTGGGTAATTCAACATGTACTTTTGTCATATGCTGATTTTTAAAAAAAAATCTTTCAGGAATACCATCACAGAGTCAAACAGTTTGGATCCAGATCAGGCCCGACATTTTGTCGGGCCTGATCTGGGTGCAAACTGTTTGCAAAGGTTATCGGCAGAAAACACTAGTAACGGAATTCCTGTTTTCCTAACCAAAAATCCTAATTTAACCCCTTAAAGAGCCAATCATAACAAAAGTTTTAGGAGACTCTTTGACAATGTAGATCCAGATCTGACTGCTTCTGTAGAAACAGGTTGATTTGAGTCCATACTGTTTGCCATAGACTTACTTACATTATCCAATAATGTTATTGAATATGTGTAGCAGACAACATTTTCAGATGTAGCCTTTTTGTTGGCACTTTAAGGGTTAACTCTTATCCTGTCAATATTTTGTCCTGAATATGTTGCCAGCTTATTACAGATGATTCAAGGATGCATGATAATAGGATTCTACTATTTTTCATAGAAACAGGTAAATTACAGTGTATATTGATATATATCTGTATAAAGTACCCATTACCTGGATTTGTTCATATGTTTTGTTTACAATGATTCTCATCTATCTTTGAATCAACAGTACCTCTGAATGCACCCCAAACTCCTTTTTATCATGAATGCAAACGGGGAGCAGTCTGATCTGGGTCCAAATTGTCTGCATTTTAATAGGCTATCAAAAAACATGAACAAAGCAGAGAGCAGACAACATTTGTTTGTTTGCTAGTTTTATTTGATTCTTTACGTCCCAGTCAACAATTTTTCAGTTATGTCGGGACGGGTCTTCCTGAGTTGAAACAGTACTAAGTAAGGATAAATGTGTCTTGCACAAGGACACTACACAGTGACACTGGTGAGGCTAGAACCACGGCCCCTCAGTATCAAGTCAAGCACTCTACCACTGAGCCACTGCCCTCTCTAGACAACATTTGTCATGTATTGCGGGAAAGTGTTGAAAAGCATGTTTCCCTGATGAGTCTTGTCTGAAAATAAGCCTATACAGCTAGCACTTATAACTGCCAGCACACATTTGCAGTAGTTGACAAGCATGTTAAATTAAAATATTTCTCGGCTTTAAAAAACAAATAAATAAGCCTTAATATTTCATGTGAATCACCTGGTAGACAATTCGCATGAAAAGTCTAGCCTTACCATTCAAAAAATAAATACTCAAAAAATGTGATCTTGCCTGGCTTATATAGGGCTGAAATTAATGACATCTACTCACAGTCAAAGCAATGATCAAAAGACTTTGAAATATCTTTGAGCCGACACTCCCCCTGCATCCTAAATGGGGCAGTCCTTTATAAAGAAATGTTTGGGGTCCATAGGAATGGACCATGTTATAAGCGAATTGTGTTATTAAGAGACAGCAATTTACAAAGGGATTATAGAAAAATGACCATAGCATGGTCATTTTCTTATAATTCCTTTGTAAAATTCCATAGTAAATTTGGGAGTCACAACATGGCCAAATAATATCCAAATCTGTTTTATTACAAGATGTGTCATAAAGGGACTCCACTGTGCTGTGATTTTAACCCTTTACCCCATAGGCTATATTTAGAACATTGCATCATTTTCTATAAATAATTTAAATTTTCAAATATTTTCCAAAAAATAATTTTTACATTCAATAGTTTTGAAAATATTATAGAAGATGGAGCATTTGCTCCTGAGGAGCAAATGTTCCATTTTCCATAATATTTTAAAAAATCTTCCAAAGGCGCTTGTATGGAGTAAAGGGTTAATTTCACTACAGCCTGCAAACGAAGAGTAGATTTTTTTAGCCTTGATCAGCACATGCATGCAATGTTTTGTCAGATCTAATATTTTAAATCTCTCTCCATTTAAGGTATACTTTCAGTAAAATTATTTCTTAACCCAAACATATGCTATAGGTGCTCAAAAAAACTGTCTCATGGAGATAGGTTTTTTGAGAACCCGTAATATGCTTTGGCTGATTTATAAGGGAGATAAATCAGAATAACACCTTCTTATCTGGAGAACTAAAAATCAATTCAGGAATTTTTGTCTCAGAATAATGTTCTCGGCAAAAATTCAGTGTTGTCCTTGTATTGCAAATTCTTGGGGCTGATTCTGTGAATACGACTGAAATTGCGCCTGTCCATCTTGCCGCGGCAACTGCGGAACACCTTTGCGGTACACCAACATATTTAACACAGGTTTTCGTTGTATATATTCCACTGCTTTCTTGTGTGTTACAACCGTGAAGTCATGGCCGTTGACCTGTAATACAGAAGAAAAAATAACTCTTTCCTTGCTAGTGGCGACTTTGTTGTCTGCTGATACCATTTGCAAACAGTTGGGTCCAAGATCAGGACTGATAGAACATCTGTCCTTATCTGGCCCCAAGGTTATAAAACTTTTTTCATGCTCAACTCAACTGAGCACCAAATTTCCACTGCTCATAAAAACTAAAATACAGACAAATAAAGAGGTTTCTTGCTTTAAGTCTCTCAGATGCTGTATTTATCATGCTAATAAATGTTAAAATGACAACAATTGTTGTCATTTTAACATTTAAGAGCAGGATTAATTTCGTGCTCAGCTGAATTGAGTATGAAAAAAGTTTTATAACCTCTAGGCCAGGATCCAAACGTTTGAAACTCTGATAGTCTTCCTGAAAGGATTTTTTTCTAACAAGAATGTACCAGCAAAGATTGATTTTTTAAAAAAATATTTCCAATCAATGGATATGTTGTTGGTACTTCATCAACTAGAATTGCTAAAGAAAGCTAAAATACCCACAACATGTGATGTCAAAGTCAGTTACAATAATTGAGCTGCTTGTAGTTGCCAATGTGAGCAGCAAAGACTCAGAGGTGCATGTGATGCACATACAGTCTTGCAGGAGCCATTTTTAGTAGATTTGTTTTAAATATTTAGGCGTATGTTGTGTGGGGGTGGGGTGATATTGGCATTTTTTGACTAAATTTTTCACTATCCCTGGCACCTGAAGTAAGAAAATCACATCAGCAGGCCTTTAGTTAAGAGTGTGTTAAAGAAACGTAATTTTCTTATTTCTGAACCAAAACATATGTTGTGGGTACTCAAAAGAACCATCTCAATGAGACGGTTCTTTTGAGCATGCAAAACATATGCTTCAAGTTATGAGTAATAAAATATTTGCAATGTTACGTTGAAATATTGTGTTTATCTAAACCTGTGCATCAGTTACTAATTTTTTTCAGATTCCCTCCTTAAAGTATGGAAAACTTACCAACATAGGCGGTTAACCCGGAATGATATTTCTTTGTTTATGTAAATGATAACACTGACAGCATTGCTTATGTCAGACAGTGCCTCTCCCAACAGAAGGGGTAATTATCAAAGAAACAGTTTGCCACTATTAATTCTTGATCTCCTAGTGTCGTCTGCTGATAACTTTTGCAAACAGTTTGGACCCAGATCAGGCCCGACCTTTTGTCGGGCCTGATCTGGATCCAATCTGTTAGACACTCAGATGGTATTCCTGAAAGAATTTTTAAAAAAAGTTGATTTTAAAAAAATCAGCAGACGACAAAAAAAAAGCATTTATTTTATACTTAGCAGTGAAATCAATGCATATCAAAAACAAATAAAAGTGAAAGAGAGGTATGGTTCTTGTACACTGCACTTCTCATCCAGATCTATCTACCAATGAAGTTTCAAGTTGATACCTCTTTTAGTTTCTGTTCTGTGTTATGCTCTGAACAGAATATTTGTTAATTCTTTGATACCACTGGGCCAACTGAAGCCAAAGTTCATTTGGCGACACCATGGGATAGGGGAAAAGATGGAAAGCTTATTCATATGATTTAAATCATTTGTTGTTATTCATTATTGTCAACCCCCGGGGCGGGGCATTTAGTAGAGATTTTACAACAAATTTGGCCACACAGTGCAGAGCTTTTAGCAGGGCTTTGAAAATTGAAAAGTTAAAAGCTCCGCTATTCCCCGTCCCTGAGGGGGCAGGGGATACAAATGACTGGCACATTAAATACTCACCTGAAGAAGTTTGTCATGGACTTGTAAACCACATCTAGCAGCAGGTCCACTATCATGTATATAAGTGACATACACACCCTGAAAAACATCACTGAGTATGGATTCGGGAAGTACAAACAAACAAAAGCCTCAATGAGTAGAGGCCAACAGCTCATGTGAGCAAGATGGTAAATATAGACGACATACAGTTAAGATTTGTCCCTGGTATGAGGAAGTCCCCATGGAAACCCTGTACACAAAGTTATGGATTCAGGAGGTAGTTGTTGCACTAAGAACTAAACATCTGATATGGTATGGTCATGTCGCGCGTGTATCTTCCTGGACAAAATCAATTACCAGTATTGCCATCCCTGGCCCTAGAGGACGTGGGAGACCAAGGAAGTCTTGGAGTGAGTATATAAAAGCGGACGTCGATGTGTGCAACCTAGAAGGCATCGATCCCCAGAATTGGAGTGAGTGTATTAAAGCGGGTGTCGATGTGTGCAACCTAGAAGGCATCGATCCCCAGAACAGAGAAGCCTGAAGATCTGGTGTGAGAAGGACAAGCCAACTGCAGCTTACCCCAGGAACTGGGAAACTATCTGCAGTCTAAATATCAAACCAGGATTAAGTAAGTAAGAAAGTAAGTTTAGCACCCAGACGTTGTATTTAATCCTGGTAATGAATGTTAAAATGCCAACAAATGTAATTATTTTAACAAATTGTTAGAATTTAAACATTTAAGAGCAGGATAAAATTTCATGCTCAGTTGAGTATGAAATTTTTTCTATAATATCTTTTTTGTGGCTTTCCCTGGGTGTTAACCAGCACCGGGCTGGGAGGGTTTATGATTTGAGTGTGTGTTTTATGATGGGAGCACCTGAAGGCTCAACTGGAAAGTGGTTCTGGAGAAGCTAGGAAACGAACCTGCAAACCCTGGTTTACATCTGGCCCGGGATTCTCTGGCATTTCAGAGACCTCTGTTGACATCCAGATAAGAGAATTTGTTTGTTTGGTGCTTAACGACGCATCAACCCTTGTGGGTCATTAGCGTCAAGCGGTATTAAACTAAACATGATGAAGATGGAAATAGTAAAAATTTGTATGATAAAATAAAAGAAATGATGATGATGAGTTTGTATAATGAAAATAAGTTATAATATGGTTGTTGACAGAAGAGACCACGTACAATATCTGACAGTTTCAAAGAGCTATTCAGATAACTGTACATGTTCTTTGACTGAACAAAGTATAACTTTAACTAGTCTGTATTATGGTCTGATACAAATGTAAAACAAAACATGATTTTAAAAATACTTATTAGATTTTGTTAAAAAGATTTATTTGTCTTAAAAAAGTCATAATACTATCAATATGTATATCTTGAAATAACTGTTTCATGTTATCAACATGGAAACAATTATTTCTTACTTGTGCAGAATCGCCACAATCCAAAAGAAAGTGATGTACAGTGAATGGTGCATCGCAACCAACACAGTGTGGTTGCTCTTCACCTAGTAGTAAGTACGAATGTGTGACTCTTGTATGACCTAAACGGAGTCGAGCCAAAACGACTTCTTCTTTTCTAATGTTTCGAACAACTGATTGTTGTTCACCGATAGTTGGTTTTATGTCAAGAAGTTTATTTCCAATGCTGTTGTTCCATGAAGTTTGCCATTGATCAAAGATATACTTATTGATAGATGGCTTAAAATTAGAAAATGGAATCTTAAAAGAAGTTGGTTCTAATGAAAGCGATGTTTTTGCTTGCTTATCTACCATCTCATTCCCTTGGATACCTATATGACTAGGAATCCAACAGAGAACAATTTCTTTATAAGCTAAAAGCTCATGACATTTTTCTAAAAGTTTCTGAATCTGTGGATTCTTTGAACTGGTATGATTCATTGCTTTCAATACAGAAAGCGAGTCAGAAAAAATAATAAATTTATTGTTAGCATCACAAGTGCTAATGAAATCTAAAGCTAGATCAATTGCTTTGGCTTCAGCAGTGAAAATTGATGAATCGTCAGGTATACGTTGCATATTACTATGGTTGTCTGATATAACAGCACAACCAACCTTTGAGTCTTCCTTTGACCCATCAGTATAAATTTGATAAGAGAAGATAAGAGAAGATAATTAACTTGTCTTATTTCTCAAATATTGTGGGTAGTGATAAGTGCCTCCAAAACCTATGTTTTGATAAGATAAGAATATAAACACAGTTTTACACACTCCAAAATAATTGCTTTAGTAACTTGGCATCAGGGGAGTGGTCCGCAGGCAAAATATTTGCTTCCATGTTGCTGCACTTGTGATTCCCTTTAATTTGATATGCAACAAGACCATGATCTGAAAAAGTTGAATTTTGACCTTTTCACCCCCAGGGTTGAGGGGGTGGGGTCTGCGGGCAAAATATTTGCTACAATATTGTTGCATTTCGTGATTCCCTTTAATATGATATGCAACATAATCAGATTCTGAACAAAATGGGCAAGTGGCCTTAATTCGCTCGCCTGAGTTTTGTTTAAAACTTACATGTAGATAACTGTTGAAAGCTGGCCATGTCCCTGGTGACACCTGGGGTGGGGCAAATTTTGGCCCTAGCGGCATAATTTGAACACACTTGGTAGAGGTCCACTAGGTCATGCTACATACCAAATATCAAGGCTCTAGGCCTTATGGTTTCAGACAAGAGATTTTCTCATGTTTTTCCCTTTATAAGCATATGTAAAACATGTGATCCCAAAGGTATGGGGTAATTTTTGGCCCCAGGGGGATAATTTGAGCAAATTTGGTAGAGGTCCACTAGGTGATGCTACCTACCAAATGTCAAGGCTCTTGGCCTCATGGTTTCAGAAAAGAAGATTTTTCCATGTTTTTCCCTATATAAGCCTATGTAAAATATGTGACCCCTGGGGCGGGGCCATTTTTGGCCCCAGGGATAAAGTTTGAACAAACTTGGTAGAGGTCCACTAGGTGATGCTACATACCAAATATCAAAGCTCTAGGCCTTGTGGTTTCAGAGAAGATTTTCAAGTTTTCATCTTGAAAATCTATTTCTATCCTGTGTGACCTAGGTATGCAATTGAACAATTGTTAAAGGGGGCCATATAAAGATCATTCCTAAGTTTGGTCAAAATCCAGCCAGTAGTTTAGGATGAGATGTCTTTCTAAGCAATTGTTGACGACACACAACGGACATCCAACGATCACAATAGCTCACCATGAGCCAATGGCTCAGGTGAGCTAAAATGGAACAGTGTTCGGACAGCCAATGGAGCAGATAAAAGGCTTGTTCTGCATCTGTGTTTACACTCTAAAATTTAGTTTTACTCAACACTCCAAAATTTAGTTTAACCCTTAATGCGCCAATTGCAACAAAAGTCGTCTGCTTTTCTCTTCTGCTGAAATGTTTAAGAAGCCTCTATGGCAAAAAGTGTGGACCCAGATCAGACTGCTCCTATAGGAGCAGTCTGTTCTGGGTCCACACTGTTTACTTCTATACTTAATTCGTCAGTAATATTAGGCAATTATTTGCAGCAGGCTACTTCAGCAGACGACATTTTCAGATGCATTTTTTCTTGGAGCTTTAAGGGTTAATTCTATAGCATTGGTATACCTTATCAGGATATCCCTGTGGACTTTTAGTATTATCTTGATCTATACCTCCGCCAATTCTGAACCCACATCTGTATCTTGGCTTGCCATCGGGACCTATAGCTGGGTTTCCACGTTCATCTTTATCTTCATCTTTATATAACACAATTGGAATCTGAAATGAAGTAAGCTTCCTGGTGAATCCATTAAGGCAAACTAAAATGTTACTTAATGACAGAGGCAATAAAGACAGATAGATCAAATCTGAGGTAACAGCTCTCATACCCTCTGATCAAATCTGAGGTAACAGCTCTCATACCCTCTGATCAAATCTGAGATTACAGCTCTCATACCCTCTGATCAAATCTCAGGTAACAGCTCTCATACCCTCTGATCAAATCTGAGGTGACAGCTCTCATACCCTCTGATCAAATCTGAGGTAACAGCTCTCATACCCTCTGATCAAATCTCAGGTAACAGCTCTCATACCCTCTGATCAAATCTGAGGTAACAGCTCTCATACCCTCTGATCAAATCTGAGGTAACAGCTCTCATACCCTCTGATCAAATCTCAGGTAACAACTCTCATACCCTCTGATCAAATCTGAGGTAACAGCTCTCATACCCTCTGATCAAATCTCAGGTAACAGCTCTCATACCCTCTGATCAAATCTCAGGTAACAGCTCTCATACCCTCTGATCAAATCTAAGGTAACAGCTCTCATACCCTCTGATCAAATCTGAGGTTACAGCTCTCATACCCTCTGATCAAATCTGAGGTAACAGCTCTCATACCCTCTGATCAAATCTGAGGTAACAGCTCTCATACCCTCTGATCAAATCTGAGGTAACAGCACTCATACCCTCTGATCAAATCTGAGGTAACATCTCTCACACCCTCTAACAGTGGGTATGAGAGATGGTACCTTAGATTTGATCAATTTATTATAATATTGTCATATGCCCTCGCATATTTTTTAAGCAGGTATGTTCTGTTGAGCAATGTTAGCAGAAAAGAAAAGGATAAAAGCAAGAGAGTTCAGGGGATAATGTTAAAAAAGTAGAGTTGAGAACAAAATCAGGTTAAAACAACAATGTCTGGATTTAGGGTCTAGACTGTGGCAGTTTGCTCACTGCTACCTTAAATGAATCAAGGTCACACAAACTAGCAACAGTCTATGAAAGTGCATTCCACTGTACTATGGCCAGTGGAAAAAAATCCATCAGAGGATCAAGGAGACTGTCTTCGTAGACTTTGTATAGGTCTGTGCTAAGAATTTCACCCTGACAGACACCTGCTCCGCGCAGAATTTCTCGGATATCTATGCTATAATTGCGTTAAAAGAAAATATTTTTAATTATCTGTGAAAGAAATTAATTATTGGTGTACCCTCCAACTGCATTTTTTGCGCATTTCCCTGTACTTTTTACAATTCAGTGATGTAGACTGGGGTTGTACATGCCTATCAGATCGTGTCCGACCTGGCAATCTTCTATGTTTAAAGGGGACAGCAACCCTAATAATAAGTATGTTTTATCAGAAAGAGCTCTATGAACCATGAATTTTGATACAAGTATCATGAAAATCGGTTGAAAAATAAGAAAGTTATGGGCATTTAAAGAATTCAAAATGGCCAACATTTAGCCCCCATTTTGAATATTTAATTAGTTTTCAGAATTTTTTCAACTGCTTAATTTTAGTTATCACTACTATCACATCATCTGTGTTTCAGTAGATATGCAGCTTTATACATAAGAAAAATGTTTCTTTAAAGATTAATGCAAATAATCCATTGGTTTGTCTTTTATTTTGATTACGCATATTAATTAGGCTGAGTGACGTCACTAAGCCTACAATATGGCCGGTTCCATTATAGTCCATTTGCAAACATTCAAATGCCCACAACTTCCACATTTTTCAACCGATTTAGATGAAACTGGTATCAAAATTCATGGTTTATTAAGATCTTTCATATAAAACATAGTGATCTTCAGGGTTGCCGTCCCCTTTAACTGTCATCTGTATGCAAACGCAAGAGAATGGGGAAAATTTCAAAGCGGCATTTTGTTACCACATCCCTTTGGCATATTTCTAGGCCGTAGAATTTGTCCCTGAAGCAACATTTGTTGAGCGCTATGAGAACAGAACTGCAAGTGGTACCTTGTAAAAGCAGAAAATGCCAATGAACATAAATACCTTTCCGTAAGATAGTCATAGTGTACCATGAAAAATTTATAAAATGAAAGTTTGTTCATATTTTGATGGAAAAACAGTCTTCACAAATATTTCTGGGCTGTATATTTTTTTTTTTTACTTTGGTGAGGGGGGGAGGGAGGGACAAATCACTGCATCTTTCACCTGTGGGTGGTGCGCTAAGAATCCTGAATAGGGTAACCAACAGTGCTCCAGATAATTTTGACTACCAACAGTATGTGTACTGGCCAGTCCAAATGAAACTTGATCCGTACCAGCTATTTTCAATCTGTACATGTATCTATTTTGGCTTAGCCAAATTTTTTATGAAAGCTTATACTTGTATTTAAAACTGTCTTCATGTACAGTTTGATTATAATACCCATCAATGAAAACGTCCATGTCCCTATATATAAAATTATGCACCTTGGCAAGAATATTGGAACAGGGAATCCTGATAATTGTTGTCAACACGCTGCTTTTCTGAGAAATTTCTACTTTCACTTTCAACTTTGAGTGGTTCAAACTGATAGCAAACTCCCCACAAGTGGCTTTTGCACAAATATTATTCTGAAAACGTGTGTTCTTCAAGGAGACATGTTAAGGGGATGCAACCGAACATTGGGGAGTTTGTATTGTCAGGCAAAATAAAACATCGGTAAGCAGTCCAGCAATCAATGCTGACGAGATCCTCATTCCCATTAGGAATAAGAGATATATTAAACCATGTGTACAATCTGGTCGACTTCCTTACTACAAACATTGTGGAAAAGTTTTCAACAAATCATACCGAGTGCTACAAAATTCTGGATTCTCACACAGAACAATATAGAAACTCATTCTTTGTTAGAACTGTAAGTGAGTGGAACCAACTGGAAGAGAGTCACATCCGCCCAGAGACAGTTCTCAGCTTCAGAGAAGCTGTCGATAAGTGCTACTAACTTTTATAGTGCACACACCGCGGTTGTAGATGCCAGAATTGGATTCTACCTCTAAAAAGATACAGTCCAGCAAGTTGATTCTGGATTTCTGAACGCATTATTTTGGCAGATTCACAAATCAGTTCAATTATCAAGCGTCTTATGATTTTGAATTGGATGATAAATACGGGTTGCCAATAAAAACGTACCAGCGCCCTAGATAAGCTTTTGGGTCAATTGGGTATTTACGCAATTTGGTTATCCTCAATTGCGTACTTGCAAAAACAATTGCGTATTTTCATATTTTTTTACGCCACATTTTCTTTTTCTGTGATTACACCTTTTCTTATTGCATGTAGCCATCGGGAATGTGCTTGCATATTTATTCACTTTCATCGTCTGCCTTTCTAAAGTATCAAACTCGCAGATTTTATTGTACCTGAAGCAAATCTCATCCCCTTGTTGACATTCAAGCATGTATACTTTGCAAAGTTTCACTTTCATCTTAGTGTTTTTCCGCGAAATACTGGGCAGCGCCCTAGATAAGCTTTTGGGTCAATTGGGTATTTACGCAGCCTGGTTATCCTCAATTGCGTACTTGCAAAAACAATTGCGTATTTTCATATTTTTTTAAGCCAGGTTTTTTTCTTTGATTACATGTTTTCTTATTGCGTGAAGCCATCGGGAATGTGCTTGCATATTTATTCATTCCAGTCGTCTGCCTTTCTAAAGTATCAAACTAGCTGATTTTATTGTACCTGAAGCAAATCTCATCCCCATGTTGACATTCCAGCGTGTACACTTTGCAAAGTTTCACTTTCATCTTAGAGTTTTTCCGCGAAATACTGGACTGGGCACCGATATTTTATTCATAAACTGGAGTTATATTGCGCGCTCCCTAGTAAAAAAAATAATCAATACCCGACTAGCATTTGTTTAATACCCAAATGGAAGCGAAATGGACCAAATGGTACGCAATGACATCGCATGTACCGATCGTTAGAATTGCTTTTCGGTACACACTCATTTCATTTTAATTGCTTTTTTCAGGATTTTAATTGCGTATTTACGCAAATACGCTGCTTATCTAGGGTGCTGTACTGGACTGGGCAAGGATATTTTCATAAAACTGGAGTATATTGCGCGCTCGCTAGTAAAAATAAAATCAATACCCGACTGGCATTTGTTTATTAGCTGAATGGAAACAAAATGGACCAAATGGTACGCAATGACATTGCATGTAATTGCATACCAATCGTTAGAATTGCTTTTCGGTACGCACACATTTCATTTCAATTGCTTTTTCGATGATTTTAATTGCGTATTTACCCAAATGCACTGCTTAACTAGGGTGCTGACGTACCATACAGGCAAAAACACACCCATATTCTGTACGTACTAATTTTCAACTCTATCGGTATTAGAGGAAAATGGACCCGTAATTTACGTCTGTAATTTATGTCTGATCTGGTTAGGATAAGAGACTGTTCTTCTTATAACTTTAGATACCAAAATGTTTTGCAGGTGCCGCAAGTTCGCACAACAAAATACTGTAAGAAAAGTTTCAGATTTGCAGCTGCCGTCCTGTGGAACAGCTTTCCAGATAATTTTAGACAAGTAAGCAGCTTCAATCAATTCAAAGCTCTAATTTCCAATTGGAGTGGTAAAGACTGCAAATTTATGTAGGTAGCTGTTCTGCAGGATGCCCAGCAGCCTGTCTGAGTTTAATCGCATGTTTGTTGTTGCGCTTTCTGTGTTGTCTCAGCTTTGTTTGTTTCATTTTAAGTTAATGTTAATACATGATGGGGCAGTGTTGGCACCAGCATGGATTGCTGGTCTCAACACTGCAACATGATGTATTCTTGTGCTATAATATATATGTGCTTTTGTTTATTTTAGCTTGAATGCCCTAGTTTTATTATTATTTGCTATTTGCTCTTATGTGCTGCATATACTCTCTTAATTGTAAAGTACTCATTTGCTTTTTTAATCTTTTAGCTAACGCTTAGTATGTATGAAGTCTAAATGCCTTAAGATAGCTAAAACTTTATATGTTTATGTTTCAGATATACATTAATTTATTTCAATCTTTTTTTAGGTTATCCCTTGTAATTATTGTCGAAACATTATCTTATCTTATAATTGTATGTTAACTTATAGACGGTCAAAAGCTCATTAGAGCTTATGTTTCTCTGTTTTACTGTCATGCCGTCTTAAAATAAATTTCCTTATCTTATCTATCTTATCTTACGGACGCTATCTGGTGCGCTGAACCAAATATAAATGTTTATCGCAATCCAAGAGTAGCCTCTTGAAGTAGATTTATTTTCCTGTAGACCAGAGCCTGTGATCTGAAAGTGTCAATCGAGACCTTATAGTACACAGAGATAACTCAAAATGCCTAACCTAACATAATACACAACACTAATTTACCTAACCTAACCTAACATATACAACATAACACACTAATTTACCTAACAGTAAACATTAGGTAAATTAGTGTTTCACTAAAATACCTAACATCCTGATTCTGTATGTCATTTTGACGTTAGTTACATAACGTAACGTAATTATGTTCAAATCCTGTTGTCACTAAAGTGTACTTCTACCTTGAGACAGAGCAAGGCATAAACAAAGAATTTAGGAAACAGTTTTTTTTTTCAAAATCAACAGTTCACTTGGTCCATTTCTTTTACATTATATTGGGGATGAACAAGTATCAGTATAGCTTTACAAAGTTAAACTGGCACTCATGAATATGCCGTATAAACTCGTATAACTCCGTAAAACTCATTTTAGATTTGCAAACATTATGAAAAGTATTGATTTCAGGCAGGTGTTTTTTCTAACCCCGTATCCATCACTGTCCCGCTTAGCCATTTGGCTAGAGGGCATAGCTGTCAAGGTTGAGATCGTGGGTTCGAGTCTCACGACATACAATATATATTTTTTAAAAAATAATTTCATTTTTATCATAAATCATGACGTGCACGATTTTTAAAAGACTTACGTGTAAAAGTAAATAAAATAGAATTCATTTTAAAGCATTATATTAGTTAGGAACTATGATGTCTACTGAGAAATCTTTAAAACATTTTAAATCTAAAGACGAATTTCTCATAGCTAATTTTTCAACCTATTTCGAGAAACACTCAGGGCGGGACAGCTCATCATATATTCAACATACTGTTCAGGCAACTGGGGTCAGCAGAAGAACCGTTTTCCGAGTACGAAAAGAACTTCGAGAAACCGGTACACTTTCGTCGCCGCAAAGTTTGAAACGGGGACAATACAAACCTGTGGACGACTTTGATGAGGTTGTTATCAGAAACAATGTGCAGGAGTTTTACACCCACCGCCATCAGCTTCCGACCATAAATAATCTCTTATCAGTCTTGAAAACAGGCATTATGTCAACTATCCATCAAATTAAGATTAAACAAGAAACAATATGACCATTACTCAAAAAGAATATAAATTTAAAAATAACTATACCCAGTGGGAATCGAACCCCGCAATCCGGAATATGAGTTAATCGTCTTACCACAACACCACTGCCGCAGCATTGTCAGATCATCTTGCTAAAAGATACTTGTTCCATGCATCAAGCAATCAATATAGCTAATACACACCGAACGTGGCCGAATGATGTACCAAATGTGACCGAATGATGTCGAAGATTGATGAGTGCCAATTTAACTTTGTTTATCTATACCAAGAAGTCATGGTAATTCGCTGATCCAGACAAAATTGTTTTTTCGCAAACGCCCACCAGTACTGGAAAAAAACTTAACCAGAAAAGCCAGGAAAAAGAGCCAAGTAGATTATACAAACAAGAAATCGCCAGCTGGCGAAATACTTCACAAACCAAGAAATAAGAAACAACTGGAGAACATAAGAAGTGGTATAAAAATGAGAGCCGCCTAAGTAGAGATGCTGTGCTTACTGCCCATGAAATTGCCTATGAGCTTACTGACTATGTGCACTACTTTGCCACAGTGCCATACCTTGTAGTAGTTGTTAGCTTAAAGGAAATATTCGAAGAGCTGGAAACACTGCTACTGACTAAAGCCAAAAATCAACTATTATCATACGACACAACTTTCCAGTTGGGACCCTTCTATGTGTCAGTGCTGCTGTTTCGGCATGTAATGTTCAACGAACACCTTGTTATGCCACCTGCTTTTTTAATTCATGAAGCGAAGCGACAGGACATCCATGCAATCTTGATAGCAACTTATGAAGAAAATGCAATTGCTGAGAAAACAAGTCTCTATCTAGTTGGGTGTGTCCATCATCTGCGGTCAAACATAAAGGAATGGGTAGACTCTCATCAAGGAATCAGGAATATTTTAGAAAATCAATTTTACCCAGAATTTCTACATTTTGCCTATGGGAAATCAGAAAATCAAATCACCTAACCTTCCTAATTCTGCCCTAACCTAACCTAACCTCAACTAACTTGACCTACCTAACCTTTGCCCACCAAAGTTAAACTCGCCTAACCAATGCCAACCCAACCTAACCTCACCCAACAGTGACCTAACCAATGCCCACATAGCCTCCTTTGTCAATAAGTCTGCCCTAACTAACCTAACCAATTCCCACCTGAGCTAACCTAACCTAACCAATGCCAATTAACCTAACCTCACCTGACTTGACCTAACCAATGCCCACCTAACCTTCTTTGTTAATAATTCTGTCCTTGCCTCACCTAAATTTACCTAACTTTACCTAACCAAGGCCCACCAAACCTTACATATATACTCATACCATAATATATATGTACAAATGACCTAACATAACTTGACCTAACATAACCAAAACCTAACATGAAATTAGGTTAGGTATTTTAATTGGCAGTGGCTAGAGGTACGGATCCGTACCCCTAGCCTGGGAGGCTAGGGATACGGATCCGTACACCTAGCCTGGGAGGCTAGAGGTACGGACCCGTACCCCTAGCATATTCTACCATGTCAGGCTACAGGTACAGACATATAAACCTGATGAGAAATTCTAAATTATCATGATGATAAGTGTTAGAAAATACCTTGTTGTTGGGTTATGAAATACCAGTCCAGTAAGTCGCCATTTGCAAAGTGGGATAACTCTGTAAAGTAAAAATAAAAACGAGACACGAATTCGGAATTGGGACAAGTGGCGCGGGATTTATGTTGTGTTGTTGTTGTTGTTGTTATTATTATTATTATTATTATTATTATTATTATTATTATTATTATTATTATTATTATTATTATTATTATTGAATCAAATTAAAACTTGTTATTTGTTTGCAAAGGTTAACAGCAGATAAAAATCTGTCACAGAGAAAGAGTAACTAGTATACATGTAGCATATTGGTTGCTGTCAAACACAAAACTACACTATCAGGATAGTGTCTACACTGTTTTCATGGAGGCCAGTCATATTATGTTGTAACATGTAGGTTAGTAAATATGGCATTAAAGTACTGCTTCTGGGTGGAAATTTGAGATTAAAATATTCCTTCTAGTATTAATACAGTGCAAAGGTAACAGTGAGAGTCCTGATCAGTCTACTTCTGTCGGCTGATTGGAATCCTCACTGTTTGCCTTTGTCTTTTTCATGTCAGATGGTTATTTTGGTCTCTAGAATAATTAAGCAGGGTAAAGGTTGCAATAATATTCTTGAGCTGGACTGCTACTGTCCTGCCAGCCGGGAGTGGGGTCGTGTTTTGTTTGCAAAGTTTTCTGGGACTTAGAATC
Organism: Loripinus fragilis; assembly: GCA_964019695.1. Taxonomy (NCBI): domain Eukaryota; kingdom Metazoa; phylum Mollusca; class Bivalvia; order Lucinida; family Lucinidae; genus Loripinus; species Loripinus fragilis. Next base: position 77,166,113 of record OZ026518.1, read on the forward strand.
GATAGATCACTTGTGTATTAATCCTATCCACAAGATAGGGTTGATGCATGTGTGATCTATCGATTCTCATTGGCTCAAGTGGAGTGTACAAGTTAATACAATTGTAGACAAACGTGACGTCACCATCCATCTTGGCTGGCGGGGCAGGGGTCTGATGACCTAAAACATTAACATATGTGTATTTGACCCTTATCATGTTGGGCATTATTGCCCCAATGCGTATCCAATGAACCCTTAAAGATCTGACAAAAAATGAACCTTAATAATGTTTTCTGCTTTAGTCGTACTCAGCACATATTTGATGTCAATGCTGACTATTTCAAGTGTAGAGCCAGATAGTGTGGAACCGGATTGGGCTGCTACTACATGAGCGTTCTGGTCTGGGTCTATGCTGTCTGACCAGAGGCTTCTAAAACATTTAGACAGAGACCACAGGGGCAAACCCCATTTGGTGTGACTGGTGTTTTGAGGGTGTGCAAGGCTTGAAGCAGAGTGGAAAACAGAATGGACCCTGATCGGCCAGGAAGCTGGCTGATCTAGATCCATGGTGTTTTCTGGTGGAGATCTATCCTCTTGCGGGGACACCTCGGTCAGCCTGTTCTGCTCAGGGTTGGCACGATCACTTCATTTTGGACTCACCCTGTATGCAATGTTGCCAACAAAACGGGATATAGTATGTGTTTTTGTTGCTGTAATTCAGGTTTCATTGTTACTAGCAACTGTTGCAAGAAGTAGTCTACTCATGTATTTCGTTTCGACAAGAGGACTACTCAGGCACAGACTACAGACCTGACAGCTATGGTTTTCTCAAAATTCCCTTTCTTTTGAAAGGGTTTTAATTGGGGTAACCAGAAATATACACTGATTGCTTATGTGTCTCTACAGGCAATTAAAAAATAGCCATCAGAGGAGATGGCAAATCCCCCGACCAAAAAGTAATTGATATGCAGTTACAAGCAGCCAACCTAGTATATATATTTGATGTGATAATACTGAGTGTCACTGCAAACAAAAGTGGAAGGCTGACTGTAGAGACTTCATTTTTACCTTTAAATTCATCCAAGGGAGGTACGTTAAACACCAGCCTCTGCGGCCAAAAGCAGAACACCAGCCTCTGCGGCCAACACCAGCCTCTGCGGCCAAAACAAAACATCTAATTCTACGAGTAACACCATGCACACTAAATGACCATTTAGCCATGATGCACTCACACTGATAAAGATACTGTAATTGAATAAATGTTTCAAAAACATATTTATATCTCCATGAACCGCTGAAAAGAAATGGTTTTAAAATTCATATTGTCCACATAAAACAAGATATAATGTATATTTCATGATGCCTATCTACTGAAAACAATTACAGTATAACTAAATCATGTATACACTATTTTATATGAAACATAATACAAGAGTAGCAAATGGGAAATGAATATAACGTTATGGTGAAATGGAAAAACAAATATAGGTTTATGATGAGTGAATCATGTTTCTAGCACCGCGGCGGAGACGCAGGTCATTTTCAAACCATCCACAACTTGGCCAGCATATTATTTGCTGATTCATATGAAATGTTTCATTTTGAAACACCTGGAATGTTTGGTGTTCAGAGCAGAAGGTGTGAACAAGTGTGTATGACCAACATATAATAATGTTGTATTGTGGATGCTTTGAAGGTGCCAGTAAAAATTAACGAGAATAATGAAATGATAAAGAGAATACCTAAAACTGAAAGCAAGGAATAATTTCTAAGTAACTACATACATAATAGCTAAGTAGAATAGTTAAGTTGTCATCGGTATATGTAATACATCTTGAGTCACTCTGTATCTATATCAAATTTTATCAAACCAGAATATCTCAAAGCTATATGACTGGGACAACCATAATTGCATGTAACACACCTTCCTGACCAGACATAACCAATTTTATTTAAATTGTAATTTAAAAGCAATCATGCCTGCAGGTGATACACCAAGGGAGAAAATTCAAAAGGACAGTTAAGGGAGCAACCATTATTGCACAAGATACACTGTCTTCACCTGATATTTATGTATACCAAATATCATTAAAATATCTCTAAGTGTATAAGAGATATTGAGTGCACAAGCTTTCCCTATAAAGTTCATTCAAGAGAAGTAACTCTAAAGGATAACAAGCGGGAGCTGTCTTGACCTGATATATATGTATACTAAATATCATCAAAATATCTCAAATGATATGAGTCATTGAGCACAAAAGTTCATTCAAGGGAGATAACTCAAAGGGCTGTAAGGGAGAACAACCATTCTTGCATGTGACACACCGTTTTCACCTTATATATATGTCTACCAAAGATCATAAAAATATCTCAAAGGGTATTAAAGTTATTGAGTGCACAAGCTTCCTCCTATAAAGTTCATTCAAGGGAGATAACTTATAAGTCCAGCAAGGGAGAACAACAATTCTTGAATGCAAGACACCCCCTTGACCTATTATACATATATACCATATATTATCAAAATATCTCAAAGGATATTAAAGTTATTGAGCGCACAAGCTTCCCCCTATAAAGTTCATTCAAGGGAGATAACTCAAAAAACATTAAAGGAGAGCAACCATTCTTGCACGCAACACACCGTCTTCACCTGATATACATGCATGCCAAATATTATCAAAATATCTCAAAGGGTATTAAAGTTATAAAGTGCACATGCTTCCCCCTATAAAATTTAAATTTCACTCAAGGGAGATAGCTCAAAAGTCCATTAAAGGAGAGTAACCATTCTTGCACGCGACACACCGTCTTGACCCGATATACATGCCTACCAAATATTATCAAAATATCTCAAAGGGTATGAAAGTTATTGAGCGCACAAGCTTCCCCTTATAAAGTTCATTCAAGAGAGATAACTCAAAAGGCCAGCAAGGGAGAGCAACCATTCTTGCACGCGACACACCGTCTTGACCCGATATACATGCCTACCAAATATTATCAAAATATCTCAAAGGGTATAAAAGTTATTGAGCGCACAAGCTTCCCATTATAAAGTTCATTCAAGAGAGATAACTCAAAAGGCCAGCAAGGGAGAGCAACCATTCTTGCACGCGACACACCGTCTTGACCCGATATACATGCCTACCAAATATTATCAAAATATCTCAAAGGGTATAAAAGTTATTGAGCGCACTAGCTTTTGTCTACGGACGGACAGACGGACGGACAGACGGACGGACGCCAGGCTGATCGCTATATCCCCCGATCCTTTTCGGGTCGGGGGATAACAGGTAATTTACACTGTGGTCCTAAATCAGAATGCACTTCAGGAGTATACTGAGATTGGCCTGTAGTAGCCATGCCAAGAGATCAATGTAAAGAGATTGGTTTTGATTTTGGAATTGGAACACAATTTTGATGATAACTTGCATGCTGATAGGTATTTTATTTTTATCTTTTTAATTTTATCTTTATTTTTGGTCTTGGTCTTCGACGGATTCATTCCAAAACTAATATTTAAAAAAAAAAACCTTTGGGGGGTACGTAATGTAATGTTTAAGTGGCCAGACCGGGCCCGGAACGTTCCGACGGGTCTGATATGGGTCAAAACTGTCTCAAACGGTCATCAGCGGAAGAAACAAATACATAGACTTTCTCAATATAGCAGGCAATATCCACTGAGGGCCTAAATCAGAGTGCTCCTTAGGAACATTCTGAGATGGGTCTGTGAAGGCCATGCTACCATCAAAATGTAATATGTACTAAGTTAACCCATTTCAGGTAAAATTGGGGAAAACAACTTGGGAATAGGGTCACACTTAGCCTCAAAGTTACCCACAAATCCGAAACAATAACAAAATTGTACATGTTAGATACTCTGAATGTTATTTTGCTTATGATTCTCTAATTGTATATACTATTGCCTATTTGTCCATTACCTTAATTTACAAAACATTAATTTTTGAAGTGTTCATTGGGGGCACCACCAGATTATCAAAAGGTTTGAATCCAGACCAGCTCAAACACTCTGTTTGGCCTGACCTGGGACCAAATACTTTGCTGCCAATTTTTGTATTTATTTTCTTTCAAAAGTTAATCCTTTTCAAAGATTCTTTGGAGGTGCCACCAGAGTGTCAAACAGTTTGGCCCCATATCGGCTTCAACATTCTGCTGAGCCCGGACTGGGACCAAAAGGTGCTCAGAACTCGTGTGCATTCACTCAATCTGGAATTCTCACTTTTTTTTTTCATAATTAATTATTATAAGAAGTATGCTTTAGCATAGTTATCCCATTCTGTACACATGAACTTGTGTGAATGCATATGTGACTGCCTTCCCTGGTTAGTGTACCATATCATACAAATCATGCCTTTTTTATGCCCTACAACTGGTTGCTAAATTTTGTACATCTGGGGACCTTTATCCATTTAGGGTGCCAGTTACAGCGGGGGTTGTCTGCTGTGTCACCTGCTGAAGTGTTTTGCTGGTCTTGCGTTCAGACGATGTGGATTAGGATTAGATTGCTCCTGAAGGAGCAACCTGATCTAGATTCACAGTTTGCTAGCGGTCACATGCGGCGGACAATTTAGCAGACAACAGTTTTTTTTTGATTTTTTTGCTGGCTCTTTGAGGGTCAGTAGTGATTTAGTGAAAGATACCTGTACAGTACTGACAAAGCACTGAGTAATCTTAAAACATAATATCCAAATGATACAGCCCAATTGTACAAGGCTTGTAAGCTTTTTTGTATCTATTTATGTTTGGAGAAAGTTCAAAGCTTTCTTGTTTATCCTTTTTTTTGTCTTTGAATCTCTACTGTCACTCGCAGCCTGGCAGCCCATCAGTACTGTTATAATATGTCTATAAAAATACTTTCTGCTAATTGTCAGGGTTTAGGTTCTTTGGAAAAAAGATTAGATGTTCTTAATTACTTAAAAGATAAAAAATGTGACATATATTGCCTCCAAGACACACACACCACCAAATCATCTGAACGCTTGTTTAGATCCCAGTGGAACAATGATTGTCTTTTTAGTTCTGGCACATCAAATTCTAGAGGAGTGTCAATTCTGTTCAGAAAAAACTTAGTCTACAGTATACACGAACATATATCGGACCCGGAGGGAAACTACATCATAAGTGACTTAACAGTTGAGGAAAATAGATTTACACTAATAAACTTATATGGGCCCAATAAGGACACCCCTAATTTTTTTGACAATATTATAAATATAGCGGAAAGAATAGGAAATGCCACCTTAATCTTATGTGGTGATTTCAATACTGTCCAAAATGAAAAATTGGATTATTTTAATTACAAAACTATCAATAATAAGAAATCACACGATACAATTTTACAAATTAAGGAAAATTACTGTCTGGTTGACCCTTTCAGAGAGGCATACCCATCCCTAAGAAGATACACATGGAGGAAAAAATCCCCTATAAAACAAGCCCGGCTTGATTATTTTCTAATTTCACAGGATCTACTTGCTTCAGTCAATAAAAGTTCAATCGAAGGAAGTTACAGATCAGATCACTCTATGATTATCCTAGACATATCTTTTGTTCAGTTCCAAAAAGCATAATAATTCTCTTCTGAATGATAAAGACTACATAGAAATAATAAACAATAAGATAGACGAAGTTAAGAAACAATATGCATTGCCTGTTTATAATATGGACCAAATCAATAACATACCAGATGACCAAATTCAATTTGTAATTAATGATCAACTATTCCTTGAAACACTCTTGATGGAGTTAAGAGGAAAATCAATCTCCTTCTCTAGTTACAAGAAAAAAACATTAGAAAAAAAAGAAAAAGAACTAATCAGCAGCATAGATTATTTAGAAGGCAACCTGTCAAGTGCTAATCTGGAAATTTTAAAAGAAGAGTTACAAAACATAAGAAAAAACAAAATGCAAGGGTTCTTAGTAAGAGCAAGAGCCAAAATTATTGAAGACGACGAAAAGCCCACCAACTTTTTCTGCAACCTTGAAAAACACAATTACACTAGTAAGATTATACCTAAATTAGAAACAAATAATGGGAAAATAGTAACAGACCAGCATGAAATTTTAAATGAAACAAAAATATTTTACGAAGACCTATATGCAAGCAAGGACAGCCAGTTAGTCGATATTGATTTGTTTGAATTATTTAGAAATATTGACACAAAAAAATTAAATAAAGATGAATCAGACTCAATAGAAGGTCCAATATCCTATCCTGAAGCTGCTTCAGTCTTAAGGGCCATGTCCAATAATCGTAGTCCAGGGTCAGATGGTTTCAGCGCTGAATTTTTTAAAATATTTTGGAAAAAGATGGGTCAATTTATAGTACGCTCTATTAACTATGGGTTTTCTAAAGGGGAATTATCAATCACTCAAAGGGAAGGAATAATTACATGCATACCAAAAGAAAATAAGCCTCGACAGTTTGTTAAAAATTATAGACCAATTTCCTTACTCAATTGTGTATACAAAATTGCTTCTGGAGTCATCGCACACAGAATAAAGGGCACACTACATAAACTGATACACACCGACCAAACAGGATTCATTGCTGGCAGATATATAGGAGAAAACATCAGACTTATTTATGATATAATGCAATATACTGAAGAAAATAATATACCAGGGTTACTACTTTCTGTAGATTTTGAAAAGGCTTTTGACTCAGTATCCTGGTCGTTTATATATAAAGTTATGGAATTTTTTGGTTTTGGTAAATCTATTATCTCTTGGATAAAAACATTTAACAACAATGTCAAGTTGAGCGTGAACCTATGTGGTAACCTGTCATCATTTTTCAATATAGGTCGTGGATGCCGACAAGGCGATCCGGTATCCACTTTTCTGTTTATCCTCTGTGCTGAGATTTTAGGAATAATGATCAGAAATAACATGAACATAAGTGGCATTATTATAAACGACAAAGAACATAAACTTTCTCAATATGCTGATGACACACTATTTCTTTTAGACGGGACAAGTAAATCACTAAATGCAACGCTCAATGTATTGTATGATTATTCACAGTTTTCAGGTCTAAAAGTTAACTTTGAAAAAACTCATGCTGTATGGATAGGGGTTAACAAATATAGTACAGCATCTATCAAAACAAGGTGGAAACTATCATGGGGGGAAACAGCCTTTAAACTACTAGGGATAAATTTTCATATTGAGTTAGAACAAATGCAACAGATTAACTTTAAAGAAAAAATTCAAAAAATCAGATCTTTGATTAAACTCTGGAACAGACGATATCTTACACCTTTAGGTAAGATAACAGTTATAAAAACACTTCTCCTCCCTATATTAAATCATCTATTTATTTCAATACCAAATCCAACCGAACAAACAATTAAGGAATTAAATAATATATTTTTTGACTTCTTGTGGAATGGCCCAGCAAAAATTAAACAAAATGTTGTTATAAAACAGTATTGTGAAGGTGGTCTTAGAATGATAAACCTGAAAGCATTTATAGATAGTATGAAATTAACTTGGTTAAGAAGAGACATTTTATCGAACAGCCCTTGGCAATCTGTCATGAACAATACAATAAACTTCAATGGATTATTAGTATTTGGAAGATGTTATACTAATGCTATTCAAAATAAGATAAAAAATAAATTTTGGATTGATGTACTACATGCATACTCAGATATTCTCCAACTTACTGGTGAAGACACTGAACATTTTGTTCTTTCAAGTCCAATCTTCTATAACAATAAGATTATGATTGGCAACCAACCAATATATATAAAAAAGTGGGATCAGCAGGGAATAAAGAGCATAAATGATCTGATACATGAAAATGGAGAATTTCTTTCACAGGATGAATTTGAACATACTTATAATATAAAAACTAATTTTGTTCAATTTTTAGGATTAAAGCAGGCAATAATGGCATATGCAAGAACATACAATATAAGAGGTTTCTCTAAAAAACTGCATACACCATTGCTGCCTGCAAGTATACACCTTTTAATAAAATCAAAGAAGGGTGGAAAAGATTTTTATACAATTCTAAATCAAAATTTAGTAAAACCTACATCCCAGTATAAATGGAATCATGTTTACAATATTGAAGAAAAAACTTGGAAAGAAATCTATTCTTTTCCTTTTAACCTATCATTAGGTACAAAAATGCAATGGTTTCAAACAAGAATAAATCACCGAATTTTGCCAACTAAAAAGTACCTGTATAACATGAAGCATGTACCAAGCCCCAGGTGTAGTTTTTGTCAAGAGGAAGAAACAATAAATCACATGCTCTGGCAATGCCAGGAATCTCAAAATCTAATTGGAGACTTCAAAAGATGGCTCAACAATAACAATATTAATCTGACATTTGTTGAAGAATTATTTATATTTAACATAGGGAAAACATACTCATCAGCAGAACTGCATATTTTTGTTATTATCAAGCATTACATATATGCTGCAAAACGCACCAACCACCCCCTATCCATAGTAGCACTGCAAAATAAGTTAAAATACTTTTATAAGCTAATGCAACATACAGCTACCAGAAAAGGCTCTTTAGATAAATTTGAAAACACATGGACCAAGTACAAAGATCTGATAGATACAATACATTGAGCTAAAACATTTATAACCCTTGACAAAAGCAAACCCCCACTTTAATAACAAAATTTATTGCATAAACTTAAGCTCATTCGCGCTGCCATGCTGTGAGAGGAAAAGGTTGTCAGAGATTCAAATTTTTTTGTCATTCTTTTTTAAAAATGTATCTTTTTCATTTGACACTCCTGTCATCCTGTGCTAGGCGCTAATGGTATTTTCCAAAAATATTCAGACACACGCCCTAAATATTCAGACACATTGGGTTTCTGCCTCAAATGGACCCCTTAAGATAGGGAGCAGGGTGATTGTCAGGTGGCAACAAAATGAAACGCCATACAGACCTTGAGTATATATTACTGTCCCTTATTTAAGTCTGAGCAAAGTCTGTGCTGTTCAACTCAACCCAACTGTCTGAATATAGAGGGTACATGTAGGTGCAGTAATGCTTTGATTGTATGCTTATATACTGTTTCCTTAACCTTTCTTGTCCTTTAACACATATTACATGTATATCACAGCCGGGATGGCACCAATCAGCATATTTTACCTAACATGTTTGTGTACTCAGTGCAACTGTAAGCTTGAATATGGTTATTTTATGTGTTTTAAAAGCCACAAAAACTCACCAACAAATAAACTGGTCAAGCTATAAGAATCCTTTAGACAAATAAAACCAGACTACTGAATGGTGCCTTCACGGCTGTTTAAACTGTTTCAAAACAGCTTTTGATTTTGAAATTGCATGAAAGGTGCATGAAAGGGGTGAGCTAGAGATACAATCAACCAATAAAATACCTTTACTGTAGTTTGTAAGGCATGCAGAGGGATGGCCCTCCCCGACCCTCTGTATGTCAGATGACGGGGAGAATAAAGTGTAAAGATGAAAAAAAAAAAAACAAAAAAAAAAAACAAAAAAAAAACAAAAAAACTTGTTATTCATGACTTGTTTTTGCTGTTTTCAATTTCGGTTTGTGTCATTAGCGAGGGTGCGAACAACATTCTGTGATTAATTGGTCGGCGTAACGCACCACAAAAACATCTTTAAACTTAAAAGAACATATTACAATGATTGGCTGAATGTTTTAATGTCCAACCTCAAAGACATCAGAAAAACTTAAGAACGTACTTAATTAGCCTAATCCGTACAAACAGTAAATAGACCTATAATTATACCTATAGTAATAACTTTTTGATGTAACCACCTAATTCACGCTAAACTCGATTTTTTATGTTTTTCACATTGATTTTCGGCGATAACTTTTTTCTTATTAATTTTATCAAACCGTGTTCGCGATGAAAGTTGTAGAGAAAAAATAGCGCCAATTTCTCCAAAAGGTTCCAAGTTTGTGGCGCAAACAGATTTTTGTGCACATAGATGAAGATTTTGCAAAACATTGAATTCAGCCAAAATTTCAAAGTCGTTTATTGACAGATAAATTTCGTAGAGGCGTGACAAAAAGGGTTCATCTCAAAAGAATATTCACAAGAGGTATATATACTGTTATTCAATGGCTGTGTACAGTTAAATCTTGCTGTATGCACTCTAAGAATGTACCGCGAATATTCAGAATCTACTTTGAGCATGATCTTCTGTAAGTACAGAAGCTGGGATTTCGCATGACGTGCCGTTTTTCCTCTTATGCACGTGCTCCTAAACGGACAGCTTCGAGATGACCCCAATAGCTTAACGCACGAGCGAATCAGGCGCGATTATCAATATATTTGAACAAGCCATCCATCGCCTTAGTAAGTGAATCGGGGCGGTGCAACGCAACTTTTTGACTGACATGTTTGACTTAGTTTATTTGCTTTTTGCTTAAAATGCTCAAAGAGTGCATCTATGCGCAGAGTTAACTGCAGCATTTTGGACGTTAGAACCGTTTGGAGAAATTGGCGCTAATTTTTCTCTACAACTTTCATCGCGAACACGGTTTGATAAAATTAATAAGAAAAAAGTTATTGCCGAAAATCAATGTGAAAAACATAAAAAATCGAGTTTAACACCAAGAAAATTATGTTCAGTCTCACTTTGTCAGAATGGCTCAAATGCTGAACATAGGGAAAAAGTTTGAGGACTTCTCCTCTTTAGAATTCGAAATTGCCATCCAAAACACTTAATGAACGTCTGAAGTATTATGAGATATCATATCATTGTATACGCGGTGGCAAGAACTTTAAATCTAGGAGTACAGGAATGAGAGAACAGAGGTAATCTATCTATCTTTTCCTTTTGCAGGTCATGACAAGTAAACCCAGCCAGCACTCTTATGTCGGACCCACATCGGTCCGCCCACAAAATGCCATTCAAATGGCATTTCGCTGGCGGGCCGACCCTGGCCCGCTTTTTATGTTTAGTTTTGATGTTAGTTTTGATATAATGCGTAAATCAACTATTATATTTTCAGATAAACATATTTGGTGCTCAAAAGAGTCTTCACGATGAGACGGTTCTTCTGAGCACCAAAAACTTACGTTAAAACTGATGGAAAATACAACTTTACACACCACCCGTCCGTCTGTCCGTTGGTCAGTCAGTACAATTTTATTATGTGTTTTCATGCTTAGAAGTAACATAAGTACCTTAAGGATCTAAAAATATTAAGTTTGTCCATACGTCTAAAGGTCCTAACAAATAAATCCAGGCAGCACACAATGTCGGACCAATATCAGTCCGTTTAGTGGGATATAATATAATGCGTAGATCAATTATTCTCCAGTCATTTCAGACATTATAGTTGGCGCTAAAAAGAGTCTTCTCGATGAGATGGTTCTTTTGAGCACCAAAATCAACGTTAATTTAGAAAAAAAATCTATCTATCTATCTCTCTATCTATTTATCTCTCTCTCTCTCTCTCTCTCTCTCTCTCTCTCTCTCTCTCTCTCTCTATTCTTCTTCAATTATTGATACTATCACAAAAAGTTAAGAAAGTGGTTTGGGATAGTTTAGAGGTGGTTTGGGGTGTTTCCACGGACCCTGACAGGTCGTATCATTTCACAACAAAAACAAAATTCCTTTCGAGGTTAATCTTCCTTTTAAATAATAATAATAATAATAATAATAACAACACAACATAAATCCCGCACCACTTGCCCCATTTCCGAATTTGTGTTTCGTTTTTATATTTACTATACAGAGTTATCCCGCATTGCAAATGGCGACTTACTGGATTGGTATTTCATAACACAACAACAAGGTATTTAAAAAATACCAATTGGTATTTCATAACACAACAACAAGGTATTTTCACCGGGCCGCGTAGCGCAGTCGGTAACGTGTCTGGCTACAGATGCGTGTCTGACTGCAGATCCAGGGGTCGCGAGTTCGATCCCGGCCCGGTCCCATACTTTCGTGGAGATTGAACATGAAATTATTTCTACGGTCATTCTCCTCCCTTCCGCTGATTCATTCAAGAAGGGTTGTTGTCAGTTACAAGCGAAAGTATGTGCACAAATTACTGGTTAACCGCTTGTTCAAGCCTGCCCAGGAAAAAGTGTGGTTAGGTGAACTGACCGTCCCGCAATGACCATAGCTGTTGACTTGGGACGTAAAGCAACAAAACCAACCAACAACAAGGTATTTTCGAACACTTATAATCATGATAACTTCTCATCAGACCTGTAGCCTGACATGGTAGAATATACTAGGGGTACGGATCCGTACCTCTAGCCTCCCAGACTAGGGGTACGGATCCGTATCCCTAGCCTCCCAGGCTAGGGGTACGGATCCGTACCTCTAGCCACTGCCATTTTAATTTAGGTATTTTAGTGTTCAGCTCTTACCCCACCCATCATTTTTAAATGGGTGTGCTATTTTAGTTCCCATTTAAAATGGATTCTTGGCAAAAACATTGATCCTAAGTGGTCAATGGCATTACAAAACATAACTATTGAATAATTTCTAATACAATTTGGTGAAAATATGTACAATACAAGGAATTAGACGTACACTAAAACATTCCAATGGATCTCCGGCATAATGACCCGCCATCTTTTTAATCTCTAAACATATCTTTTTTATCTACAGGACTCATAGTCAAACAACAAAATGTTCACGTCAATACATTATTCATCTAAGCCATTTTATATTCTAATAATGACTGTATTATGAAAGTAACTACTTTACAGTATACGTTTGCATGAATGTTTCATTTATTTGAGAGTAAAAGATGGCGGGTTCCTTCAAAAACATAACTCACGTTTACCCATAAAAAAATCAATGCTGTTGCACATTTAAGCCAGACAGTCAATTGAATATATCGAAATTTGAAAGAATTAATCTCAATCATCCAAATGGAGTCCATTGATGCATGGTTTAAAAGAGAGGTATGCTCTTAGGCAGCCAGATAAGTCTGTGTTTCATGAGTACAGTATGTGGCATACCCCACCCACATTCTGGATTCCGGGACATCTCGGCCCCTAACAAACTCGGCCCCTGACAAACTCGGCCCCTAACAAACTTGGCCCCTAACAAACTCGGCCCCTATATATTCAGGGACCAAATACGACACCTACAAACTCGGCCCCAACCGAAATATGGTTCAGGAGGTTGGCTAAATTCATTATACATGCGAATCATTGGTTAAAAACATTAGTGCCCATTAAAAACGTATGCAGACAATGTTTACCCAAACGTGTATGAGCCATCTACATGAAACCCGGGACGGTCTCAATGTTGAGAATTCGACGCGAGAAAATCAGAGCTTTCGACCGCCATTCTGTTAATAAAGCTTACATATGGGGAAATCGAATGGGTGATATGGGTCTTGGTTAAGCTAAAGCTCTCATGATCAAGCCTCAGCAAATGCACAGACTCAAAAGAGTTTTGGACTGCTTCTCGGATAAAAAAAATGTTGTGGCTACAGCATCATACATTACATATGAAAATCGAAGGAGTGATCTCGTTCATTTATCGCACTTGTTTAAGCTCAATCGAGCCTGAGCAAATGCACAGACTCGACAGAGCTTTCGACCACCGTTATGTGAATAAAACATACATATGCGGAAATCGAATGGGTGATACCAGTCTTGGATAATTTTAGACATTTTTAATATACAGTCGATTCTCGAAAATTCGAAGTCGTAGGGACTAGAGATTTTATTTTTAAATATCGAGAGTTCGAATTACAGGGAGAAAAATGTAAAAAAATATGTACTTTCAAAAATGATTATTATCAGAGTTTTTTCCATTTCAAACAAATATTTTGTGTGCATAAAAGAAACGTCTCGGGGAGACGCTTCCTTTACGCACACAAACATAGTATATCATCATCATAATCATAATCTGATTTTTGATTAACGTGCAGGTGCAGGGGCATCATCCACATCAGTGGGCCCCTTTCCAGGTAACTGGCTAGCTGCACGCATAGCAGATCTCACACCTGATCTCCAGGTGCTCCTTTCTTGAGGGTCAACTGTGGTGAGCTTCCACTCACGGCAGTCTTTCTCTGTCAGTTTCTTCCATGTTTGCTTGGGCCTCCCTGCCCCCCGCTTGCCGTCAATCTGCATATCATATGCTGTTCTGATTGCACCACTCGAACGCGCCACATGCCCAAACCAGCGAAGCCTTCTCTCTCTCAAAATGAGGTCGAGGTCCTCAAGCTGAAGCTTTGCCAGTAGCTCGCTTGACCTTACCCTGACCACATCCTCTGGCTTGATACTGCAGATCTGTCTGATCATGGCCCTATCATTGCGTTGCAAGTGCTGCAGGTTCGTCTTGGTAAGTGGCCAAGTTTCACTGGCATGGAGCATGGCGCTCCGCACGCAAGAGCTGTACACATGGCCACGGGTCTTGTAAGAGAGGTGGCGGGATGTGAGAACTGGTAGTAGCTCCCTGAACTTCTTCCAGGCGGTTTTCACAGGAGTAGTGACCGCCATTTCAGCCTCCACCAGCAGAAAGCATGTCACCTAGGTAGCAGAAGGAAGCTACCACCTCAAGCTTATCAGGTCCGACCTGGACTTCACTCTGTGGTCTGCCGTCAATAGGGCGAGCATTTCCCATGCACCGTGCACACCTATAATCAGGATTTGGTGTCAGTCTTTGTAGCCCACTGCATTTCTTATGCACCCAAAGTTTGCAGCCATTGCAGTAGATGCTGTTGTTGCCTACTCTGTACGACAGACAGCGCATGGGTATTCGCCTGAACTCTGCAAGAGGTCCAGGCCTGTACCACAGATCATGACTTTTGTCTTTCCTGCATTCACCCTCAATCCCTTCTTCTCCATGGCTTCTTTCCATATCAAGAGCCTCCTGACACATTCCTCTAGGGAGTCAGCAATGATGACAAGATCATCTGCATATAGGTCCTCCCAGGGAACACCAGCCCGAAACTCACGTGACAAGGCCTCCAGCACAATGATGAAGAGCAAGGGACTGAGTACAGATCCCTGATGGACCCCGACCTTCACCTCAAACTCTTTGCTGAAACCCTCGCCAACACGAACCCGGC
The DNA here is from genome assembly GCA_964019695.1 of Loripinus fragilis. NCBI lineage: Eukaryota > Metazoa > Mollusca > Bivalvia > Lucinida > Lucinidae > Loripinus > Loripinus fragilis. The sequence continues at coordinate 77,181,133 of OZ026518.1, forward strand.
TTCGTGCATTAGCGTACATTCCCTGGACTAACTGCACAATCCATTCCTCAACGCCTAGCTTTCTCAGGGCCCACCAGATAGCCTTCCGAGGGACACGGTCAAATGCTTTCTCTAGGTCCACGAAGGCCATATAAAGCCTCTTGTTCACTGCTAGGTATTTCTCCTGCAGCTGCCGGACCACAAAGATTGCATCTGTAGTGCCTCTTCCTGGGACAAAGCCAAACTGGGAGTCGTCAATAGACACCACCTGTCTTATAAGACCATCGACAATCCTCTCTAGGATCTTCATGGCCTGCTCAGTCAGCTTGAGGCCTCGATAGTTGCCTCTATCCAAAGCATCACCCTTGCCCTTGTAAAGGCAGACAATGAAACTTTCCTCCCAGTCAGTTGGGACCTTGCCGTCACGGATAATCGCAGTAGCAAGATCTCGGATCATGGTGGCCCCTGTATCACCTGCTGCCTTGATCATCTCCACCACTATGCCTGATGGACCTGCAGCTTTGCCCGACTTCATCTTTGAGATGGCCTTCTTCACCATGTCAATAGTGATTGGGATAGGCGGGCCTTCTAACGGAGGTTCATTGGACAGGTGATCAGGGTCCCAATCAAATTCAACGTTGAGAAGCCTTTCATAATGTTCAGCCCATGCATTCTGCTTTGCCTCCTCGCTCATTGACATTTCCCCAGTGTCATTCTTCACTGGCGTGTCGCCTATAACATCAACATTCTCTTTCCTCATCTGGTTGGCGAGGCGGAAGATATCAGACGACTTGTGGTCAATGCCCTCATAGACCACCTTGTCTGCTTCGTGGCGTGCATGGTGCACCACACGTCTGGAGATGCGCTTGGCAGTGTTATATGATGCTCGTGTGCATTTGCCAGCCTTCCATGCTTTGAAAGCTTGGCGCTTGGCTGTGATGGCATCATCTACTTCCTTATTCCACCACCAAGTTTCACGTCGCCATCGGTGGGGCTTTGTTGTGCCGCACACCTCCTCTTTTGTCTTCAGCAAAGCTGTCTTGAGTTTCGCCCAGATTTCCTCAGTAGTAGAAGCCGCTTCAGTTTCCACAGCGGGCACATGTGCCTTGAAGACTTCCTGGAATCGGCTACAGGTTTGAGGATCTCTGAGCTTCCACACTTTTGGACGTGGGGTGAATTTGCGCTTGATTTGGGGCGGCATATCAATCATCAGTTAAATGAAATATATGTGTGGTTCCTGTTGCCTACCTACCCTATTTTTTTTTAACCCTACCCTAAACATTAAAATGGTCTTTGGAGGAAAAATACCTAAAATGGGCACTTTTTCAGATTTTGTCACTATTTTCTTTGTTAAATGTTATAACAAAATTTAATAATTTCCCTACCTACCTACCCTAAATTTTGCTGGTATGCAACAGGAACCACACATATATTTCATTTAGGCCTCATGTCGCACACAAGGAGCTGATGCTGCAGAGCAACCTCCTCTCCAGGAATCACCTTCACATCCATAACAAGTTTGCGCAGGCTCTTTCGAAATAACATGAAGTCTATCTGGGTTGCTGTATTACCGGACCTGTATGTGATGAGGTGACTGTCACGTTTCTTGAAACATGTGTTACCAAGGAACAGGTCATATGCTAGTGCATATTCCAGGATCCTCTCACCCTCACTATCAGGGTCTGGCTTGCCATACCCATAGCCTCCATGAACTTCTTTGTAACCGGAGCCTGTACTGCCTACATGGCCATTCCAATCACCACATGGGATGAGGAATTCCGATGCTGGGATCATTGCAGTCACGGCCCTAAGTTGATCGTAGAATAGATCCTTTACAGAATCACTGAGACCACACTGTGGGGCATAGACAGACAGAAGACAAAGCACCCGCTGACCGACTATGATCTTCACCAGGATGATCCGGTCGGAGACTCGCTTGACCTGTCACCTCAAATACCTTCTCTATCCACTTCTCCCCCACAAACACTCCAACACCAGCAGTACCCTTGTTGTTTCCAGACCAGAACAGTTTGTACCTTGAGTCTTTGCCCGTTATTATACGGCAATGACCACCCCGGTACCTGGTCTCTTGGACACAACAAAGGTCTACTTTTCTACGAGATAGTTTTTCCACCACCTCCCAGACCCTCCCTTTTAGAGTGTTCACATTAAGAGTGCCCACCCTCAAATTTCTCAGATGCTTGCTGGATTTGCCGCAATGGTCCGACCCTGCCCACCACACCTGAGAGGGGGCCAAGCCGGAGACGCCACAGCAGAAATCTGGTTTCTCCAAGCATCGCCTAACATGACTTCATTTGTTGATTCTGCCATGATTGTTTTTGGAACTAAGGTTTTTCTGGGATCGCCTGTCCTAGCTGACATCCCAACTCAGATCTTTGACGGCCTCTGAGATTCCGCCGTTCCCTCACTCGGGCAGTGTGCCTTGCTGTTGTTCTTATACAGAGTTGTCCGCCAAGCCACAATAGCTAGGATGCCAAACCATCGGTGTGTAGATGGCTGCCATTTAGCTCTGCCACCCAGGCTGTGGCAGCCTCTTAACCCAGAGGTGGGGGATGCAGTTTAACGTCATACCCAGGACACATTATATTTTAAATAATTCATAAATAGGCCCTATATTCTCTTATTCCAATGTGTTCTAAATTTATTTCGAATTAGGGTGTATTTCGAAAAATCGGAGTTTGATTTTCCGAGGTTTTACTGTACACAATTCGATTTTTTAGCGAATATTTCCAAATACTTCCGTTTCGCGAAGGAACTAGCATTATATCAGAACGATAATTATGTGGGAAGCAATGAAAATTTGTTAATATATAATGGATGCAGCACACAGGCGAGGAAACCCAACGCAGCTCGCATGTAAAAGGCAGTGATAAAGGTGTCACTTCTGACAAAAGATGTAACATCTATAGCCCCACTTTAGACACCAGTTACAATTCGTTCTGTGCAAAAAAAAACTGTACATTATTTAGGTTATATAGGGGCCTAGTTGGTTAGGGGCAGAGTTTGCTAGGGGCCGAGTTTGTGGGGGCCGAGTTTGTTAGGGGCCGAGTTTGTCAGGGGCCAAGTTTGTCAGGGGCCGAGATGTCCAGAAACCACATTCTGCTATCTACATTTAGGCCAAGAACAAAAATACCTGTGTTTCTGATGACCCTTGGAAAAAACACAGTAGGTCGTAAATGTTTAGTGTCATTTTTTCTTTCAAATACCAGTGTGTAGAGAAGATATCTGCGAGGAAATTTGGGCCTTCTGGCCTGAAATGCGGAAATTCAAATCCTACTGAACAGTATTTTTTTTGAGATTTCTCAGAGCAACTTGCCAAGCTGTGGCCACATAAACAAAATTTAATGATCAATTGTCCGCTTGTTAATATATTTTTTTCTTTAATTTACTTTAAATCTCGCTAAAATGATATTTCTTAAAAGTTATGGTTAGCGAGCTAGGGCTGCCATCTTGAAAAAATATAGTATCGTGACTGTTTGCATGTCAGATAGTCTTGTTATGCACTAGTCATTTGTAACCATGCCCCCCACCCCAGGGGTATGAGGGTCTTGATGGGGGGTCTGGTATTCACTATTCATTAAAAATTTAGCCCATTATTCATCTCATTAAAATTTTGGGTTATTCATTTAAATAACACCAATTATTCATTAAAAGTAAGAAAGGTGGCAAAAAAATACGATTATTCACTATCTTAGTGTAAGCAATAATCACCCATATATCGCTTGTTGGCATATTTGATACATTCAATCACATCAAACAAAAAATACTGGCATATTCTCCCCTTTATACATGTAAATCCTAGCCACATAACTAATGATAAGTTTAGAAAACCTCTTTTCCTGTGCTCCAACCGGCCTCGAAAATCCCAGACCAAAATGGCAACTTGCTATCTACGTCATCAATGCATGTTTAAATTGATAGATAAGAAAATAATTACAATTTAACGCTCTTAAAATTTTCTTATCTGGATCTATGAATTAAACATGTTTTTACAGGTGTTACAATGGAGAAGCGGAGCAGCTGTTGCTTGGTCCCTGATCAGCCTGCCAGTCATCACAGGAACATACTTACTATTTACATGCCTTCAACCAGTCAATCCAATCTCTACCATGGCAGGTTAGTTACCAGGCTACAAGGTTATAAAAAATCCATTATCAACTCACACAAGCATGAAATTTGTCTGGTCATAATTGTTGGCATTTTAAAGTTTATGACCAGAGCAAATGACATACCCTGCTGTTTTGAGCAAGTAAATTACCTCATCTGTTTGTATTTTTATACTTATTAAGATACAAAATTTCATGCTCAGATGAGTTTAGCATGGAAAAAGTTTTACAACCTTGGGCCAGCACAGGGCTTTGGTGGGGTGGGAAGGGGGGAGGGGATAGGTTTACAGCTCAAAGTACACATGGAGAAATCCTGTGGCTTTGTTCTGTGGCTCAGTGGTAGAATGGGATTGAACACTCAGGAGGTCATTGGCATGGGTGAAAGTTTACAGGTTTATTCCTGAATTCAGGATTTTGTGGCTGATTTTCTACAGAAAGTCAGCCGACTTTCCACAGAAAGTCAGCCTCAAAATGCTGAATTAGGGAGATCATAATAGCTTCTCTGATTTATTTTCAGTCTGTCTATGGACAATTGACCATTTAAACTTGAAATTGTGAATATTTAGTGGGCATATTGCAAGCTTTAAGATTGGAGTTTCAAAAGTTCAGGATTTTCAAAATTTAGAACTTTCACCCATGCACTGGTTAGAGCCTCGTCACCGTGTTGTGTCCTCACTGCTTAGTGCTTGTTCAACCCAGGAAACGTACTGACATGACTGATATATTGTCGATGTGGACTTTACTAGGCATCAGTGCAAAGTTCACATGCACAGTTACTGGTATGTATATGCATAATCTTTAGAGTATATTTATTTGAAAAGTAGTAAAGAGCGCTAATCCCCTTGATGCTGCTGTTATGATTAACATTTAGCACTAGATCACGGGTGGTAAACCTAGGAACTACCACGAAATTGTGTTAACGTAATTTTGTTCCCAAGCCACATCCGGGACACGTCGTGGTAGTTTCCAGACTGAAAATTGGATAAAGAAAGGTTGGTGTCACTTTCATTTTTGTTTTATTTTACAACTAAGAATATCTGTCAAATTAAATGGAATTTGATATCATTTGAAGATGGAAATGATAAAAAGACCCTCAATAAACGTTCCTACACAGAAAAAAAATCAGAGCAATTACTCGTAAACAATTTATGCCCCGCTCGTCCTGCGTGGTAGTTTCCAGCTCATCGGGGTAGTTAAAATGCTCTCGTGGTAGTTTCCAAGACTTTGTAGGAATTTAGTAGTAATTTGCATCAGCAGATGTTCACTATTCATGGGCTACTTCATTTTTTAAAGACAGGGTGAGCGGACCGAACCTTGACTACCCCTCTTATTCATACGAAGACCTTTTCAAACAACCTTTTGTCAGAGATAAAAATGTCGACTGCCTTAATTTTAAATTTAGTGGGCTATTGAAATGATGAGAAGAATGAAAAGAAGGGATATTACCATATTTTTTTTTTGAATTAACATGCTTTTTAATTATCAAATAACATGCCCGTTCATCGTCGCACTCACATGTACATGTATATAAAAAGTGACCCAACCCGAGGATATTCCCCTTTTTCTGAAGCGCGAGTACTAACAATACTTTGGGCCGTGCCATTTTATCTTAAAGTTGACTGAACATGGAACAACTTAGCGAGTGACACAATTTTTATAGCATTTTTTCATCTGTCGCTTGTTTCACCGGGGCTCAACTGATGACCTTCTTTTGCTTTAGATTTCCAGAGGTGTTGTTTGGCAGTCCAGTGCATGATCTCCATCTGTCACACATCACATTGAATCTGTTGAGTCCTCAGCTTTGCTTCTTCATGATGTTGAAATGTGATTTATTTGTTTACCATGGTAATTAATTGACGAGTTCGAGGGTTAGCATGCGAAACAAACAACCACTTAAATGTTTTGTACAACTTCAGAAATGTATCCTGCAAAGTCTTGGAAACTATCACGATAGCATTTTAACTACCACGATGAGCTGGAAACTACCAGACATGACGAACAGGGCATGAATCGTTTACGAGTAAATGCTCAGATTTTTTTTCTGTGTAGGAACGTTTATTGAGGGTATTTTATCATTTTCGTCATCAAATGATGTCAAATTCCATTTATTTTGACAGATATGGACTAAATCCTTCGAACTTTGGGGAAAGTTGGTCTGATGCTCAGTGGGGAAACACGAATCAAAAGAAAGAAAATAACTTTTCATGCAAAATTTTGGGCTCGAGGGGACGCTGAGACATATTTACATGCAACCACATTGTCGGATTTCACCATTGTTCGTTCTTAGTTGTAAAATAAAACAAAAATGAAAGTGACACCAACCTTTCTTTATCTAATTTTCTGCCTGGAAACTACCACGACGTTTCCTGGATGTGGCTTGGGAACAAAATTACGTTAACACAATTTCGTGGTAGTTCCTAGGTTTACCACCCGTGTAGATTTCTTAGTGCAAGATAAGTGGAGTGTAGATATTCTATATTTTTTATTTTTCAAAGAAAAAAAAAACAATGTTTTCATTTAGAAATGAAAAAACTTTCACCCACTATAGTTGCAAAATATCTTACGACAAATTGTTCAACTGTTTGCTTCTCTGATAGTATTCCATTAAGATCTTATTGGAAAAGGTGTAAAAAATAGCAGGCGACAAAAAAACATGCAAAATTACCCAGCATGCAAAGAGTTAAAATTATAGATCTATGAGAAAATAGTGTCCGTTTTATGTACAAAATGTTCACCTACTGTCCTGCCAGCCAAGAGTGACAGTGACTTCATGTTTGTTTACAAAGTTATCAGGGACTTATAATCGATAGATCACTTGTGTATTAATCCTATCCACAGGATAGGATTAATACACAAGTGATTTATCAATTCACATTAGCTCAAGTGACGTGTACGCATTCTAGTTTTACTTAGCAAATGTAAAGAAAGAATTATGTCACTTTCACTCTTGGTTGGCACGACAGTATCTGCGACTTATTAACACTTTCATTTCAGATTTTCTGTCACTACTGTTTACAGTTAGTTTCATGTTTATGGTGGCAGTGTTTATTGTGATCAATGGACTTTTCTTCATCTACAACAGTAGAACATATACAGGTGAGATTTTATATCAGTCGTGGTAAAAATAAGCTACCATTTATTCAGCTGAACTTTTTACCTACTAGTGTCGTCTACTGATAACCTTTGCAAGCAGTTTGGACCCAGATCAGGCCTGATGAAATGTCAGACCTGATCTGGATCCAAACTTTTTGACACTGATGGTATTCCTGTAAGGGCTATTCCAGAAAAAAACACATGGGGGGGGGGGGGTGGGGGGGGGGGGTGGTGAAGACGGCACTTTTATTTTTACCCAACCACCCATGGAATCCTCAGACACCAACCACACATGTAATTAGAAAGGTTCGTACACCAACTACACATAGAATTCAATTTTCCTAAGGCCCAGTGGTGTAAGATTCCCCATACGCTCCCTCGCATTGGTGAAACTTCGGGTTCGACACATAAAATGCATTTTATCCTTTAGAGAAGACGAAACAAAGGTAAAAATACAGATGTTCGATCTTTTTCGTCGCAAAGCGGATGTTTATATCAGACAGTTGCCAGTACGCATGCGCATCTCTGCAATCAATTAACTCCCCAACTCCCCAGCGGTTTGTTCGCTGAGCCTCATCTGGACTCAGGGGATGTAGAGGATGGAGATCGTCCAAAATCAGCGGGAAAATTCAGACAATGCACACCACATTTTTGCTAACATCAATGTCGGTCTTTGGTTCCAAATTTGCTGTCCAAATTAAATGTCACAGCAAGACAACAGATCAATTCACAACTATTATGAGTGTAATCAACTGCGCATCTTTCTCAATGAAAGAAATGGTAAAATGCATCATTCCAATGTCCAGTTTCAGTCTTTATTGGTACAGGTTTTTACAGGTATTGGCTTTTACCAGTGGCCTAACTACCCTATAGCATTGTTTCCTTGAATAATTTCTTCTGAAAATGCATGTTTCCCAAGTGAAGTAATGACTGCTAGAGAAGCCACTATTGGGGAGAGTGCAAGTCAAAACGTCCCCTAATTATCATAAAACAAATCATTAAAAGCTAGTGAATATATAATAATATTTGAAGGAAGGTGTATAGAAGGACTGTCGGAAAAACTGTCCTCTAAATGCTATTTTACTGAAATAACAGAATGGAATCTAAATAAAACACGATATCTAAAACAGTTTCATAAAAAAATCCCACATTATGCCTAAAATTTCATAAAATATAGAATAAAAATTCATTTTGGGGACGTTTTGACCAACTTATTTTACCATGGGGACGTTGTGACCAGTTTTTTTGGACGTTTTGACCAATTTGGGGACGTTTTGACTTGGACGTTTTGACTGTAATTCATTGGGGAGTTTATTTCGGTATTGTTTTTTTACCAATATTCGATGGAAACATCCGAGGTTTGACGATTGCGTGTAAACAAAAATGGCTGTTTCCGCGCTCAACGCTTTCTTTTGGCTAGATTTGATAATAGTCTTTCTTCCCCTTCCACGCAGCGAAATACCAACCTCCCATGTAATTTGATTTGGTCGGACACCAATGACCCATATAATTTGAAATCTTTCCGCACCAACCATCCATAGAAAAATATATCATCTGCCGTCTTGCCCCCCCCCCCCCACCCCCCCACCCCCCCAGGTATTTTTTCTGGAATAGCCCTAAGAATTTTCAAAAAAGTTGATTTTGCAAAAAAATCAGCAGCCAACAAAAAAGCATGATACGGTAAATCTTGTATTAGTTCGTACACTTAAAAATAATTATTTTTCTCGGTGTACGAACTATTAAAAATTATTTTCTGGGAAAATGTCACTGTACGAACTAATAAAATGAATTTTCGAAGATCGATAAAACATCCAAATTTGCTCCCCAAGAGTGGGGATTTCGGTGTCACATCTTTGATTATATGGTTTATGCGCTAATTAATTGTTGATTCAAGAAAATAAAGATCAAAAACTTAAATGTTGTAAGTATATCACACCTTAGAAAATTAGCCGTTGTGCGACAACTCACCGACAGACAACTGACCGAAAGTCAACTCGCAGACAAAAACTGACAGACAAAAAAATATTCACCGACACGACAACTGAACGACAAAGACAAGTCGCCGACACGACAACTCACAGACAAAAGCCTATTATATTTCTTTACAAAACTGATGTGGTATGTGGGACCAGCAATGACTCAGATCAGCCTGCGCATATGCACAGTCTAATCAGAGCCTATGCTAGTCGCTGGAATATTCTATGAGTGTTCAGCTACTGACTGAACATCGTTTGGAGTTTGAAAGCTGAAAAGAAGGCTACACAGGCTCGTCTGAGTCTACACTCGACAAAATGCGACATTGTTGGAAATCAATTGATGATATATTGGCTTCGAGCCGATGCGTACGATACGCTGGGTACAGTCATTACTCAAAGAAAAGGAAAAATTCAGACAAGTACCACAAATCTAGTTTTTAATGCATGCAGTGGGCCGCTTCATGCTCGAGTTCATTGAAATTGTTTTTGTTTTTCATGCAAACCCATGAAAAGGTGACAAGCAAAGTGGTGATGTGTTCGTTCCGAAAATAAAGCAATATTGACGTTGAAAAAAATATTTCTTTTCATCCCTTTTCTAGGAAAGTCTCTGTGGGTGAGTGTCGGCGAGTGTCGGTGAGTTTTTAAAAAAATTGTCTGTGACTTGTCGTGTCGGCCAGTGGTCGTGTCGGCGAGTTGGTTGTCGGTGAAAAAGTACCGTTGCTGAGTTGTCGTGTCGGCCAGTTGTCTGTCGGTGAGTTGTCATAGATTCAAATTAGCAGTAATTAGAAAGAACAGCCATGCCTACGGTATTTGTTTGAAGCCGATAATTAGTGTTCTATCAAAGGGCTTGTTTTGGTTGAATAATGTCATTAATACATAATAGAACTCCTTAATTACCATACACAAAAAAAATGTTTGTTTGGGTTGTGGTTTTAAGACTCCAACATTACTGCTCGTGTCAAGCCAGTCTGATCAAGTCATGCCGTAATTGTCAGCAAGATCTGACGACTGTCACGTTCAAAGTTTGTGGAATGACAACATCTACATCTGGTTAGACGAGTGGTCTAAAAAAGGGGGGGGGGCATTACAAATATTACGGTAGTTCAACAACAATGCATTAGGTTTTCTTTCTTGATATATGTTTGCCCTGAAAAGGGCAGTTTAGATTTTCTGGCTAGACGTCATCACCACGTCTTAGCTATGTTGTTAAGCTTTTCTTTGAGGCGCCGTAGAATAGCGTCTTTGCCGTTGATTTTGAAGACGTATTTGCATGGAACTTCCAAGCCACCACGAGCCATCTTAGAGCGTTGTCGGTTTCCAGTAATCTTACATGTTATTGTTCCGCCATGTATGATAAAGTATTTAGCAAGAAGGGAGATGTCTTTAGGGATATGTCCGACTGTAATTGCGCCCTTCTTGACTGCAACACTGTGCTTGTCTCCAAACTTCTCGCCGTCGATCTCTGGTTCGGTCTCTAGAGTTTCGCCAGTTACAGGATCCCAATATACTCGGTAGACGTGAAAGCCTCTGACGACACACGGGTATTCGAACTTCATTTTGAAACAGCTGCTGAATGAATAAATGGTGAAACTAGATTTGCGAGTTTTAACCGAAGACGGAGACAAGTCGCCGTCATTCTGTGTATTGTATTACACAAACATGCCAAAGTGTCACTCATCCGATGGTGTTAAAATGCACACCACAATAGATTAATTTGCCTTAATTGATTATCAGTATGTGGCTTCAGTCTCAGGATTGATTATGCACGCAGCACCTAAGGCTTCATGGGCGGACCCAGAGGGGCGCCAGGTGTCCGGACCCCAATGATAAAGCACTAAAATATAGGGTCTTAGCAATACTGGTCCGGATCCCCTAAAAAATCACAAAGCTACTAAGCCAGCATTCAATGTTGGACCGTCATCGCCACGCCAGCGCGACGCCGTTTGCGGGCCGATGATGGCCCTCTTATAGTGGCATTTGTATCCTCTCTCCGCTCATCAACTAAAAAAAGTGGGAGCGCAGTGGCTCAGTGGAAGAGTGCTTGACTCGAGACCGAGGGGCCGCGGGTTCGAGCCTCATCAGTGTCACTGTGTTATGTCCTTGAGCAAGACATTAATATTAGCTTAGTACTGGTTTAACCCAGGAAGACCGGTCCCTCTATAACTGAAAGATTGTTGATGGGACGTAAAGGATCAAACCAAACAAACAAATCAACTAGAAAAAAAATAATGGCAAATTAGGACCCCCTCCGACAAACTTTCTGGATCCGCGCATGGGCCTCGACGTTTCCAAACCAGCATTTAAGTGTATATACCGGTCTACCCTATACCGGTCTGAGCTACTGTAAATTCGGAAATTTTCGCGAGAGTTTTATTTTCGCGAAAAGCGTTAAAAGGCATATTTGCCACGTTGAAAATTCGCGATTTTGAAATGATTTACCTGCATCAGAAGACGATAGATTGGTTTCGAATTTTGCGAGGAAACTTCGCACCATCAATATGTAAATTGTTACATCGCTTGGTGTAATAATGTCCGCATACCATGCGCGGAAGCAGAAAGTTTTGTCAGAGGGGGTCCAACCTTGACAACGTATTTTTTTTAATTTGATGAGGGGAGGAAGGAGCAAAATACAACTTTTAGCGGGCCATCATTGGTCCGCCAGCGCAACGCCATTGGCGGCCGATAATGGCCCAACATTGAATGTTGGCTTGGTAGTTTTGTGATTTTTCAGGGGATTCGGACCAGTTTGGTAAGAAACCCTATATTTTTGTGAGTTTTCGGGGGGGGGGGGGGGGGGGGGGGGGGGGGGGGGGTCCGGACCCCCTGTCCCTCCCCCCTCTGGATCCGCACATGCATACAAGGATACACTTATTTTCCTGGGTTCGGACGGCTTTGCCTACAGAAATATATTAAATGAATGGTGAAACGGTGCAGACAGGCCCCTATCCGTAACATGCATTAGGATATCTTTGTTGCATGCGTAAAACAAAGGCACAGACCAGTCTGCGCATCTCTGCAGTCAAATCATGGCCTTTGTCAAGGTCAGTAATTGAACAAATAAAAATAATCAATCTACATGAACTTGATCCTGTATGCCAGTCAACGCGCAAATGTATCGACCCCCCTCCCCCACACATTCAGTTGTATGTATATGTCTATTTGGGCTTTTTTCTTGCGACATGGGCCAAAACTTACGAATTGTTACGTACAGCAATCCTTTTCTGCACCAGTTCATTTGGTGCTTACGTACGCACGTAACCTTCTGACCAATCAATGCCCTTTTGATGGCCAGACCAATCAAAATTTCTGTAATCATCTTGACCAATCAACATTTAATTGCCCCTTTTGTCCAATGAAAATGTATCCAATTAAGGGCGTCATTACTCTATTTTAAAGTTTGCGTACGCATGTACGTAACCTTATAGCCAATCAACGTCTTGTAGCTCTTCTGACCAATCAACATCAATGATCCATCGTCTTCTTGGCCAATTAAAATCGAACAGACGTCTTGACCAATCAAAAAGAAAATTATGCCATTTAGGGCGTTATTACTCATTTTGAGTTATCCGAAATGCCTTTAAAAATCTTTAAAATTCCCAACTCTTCACTTGCAAATTAAGACCAGAGAATACCGTAACTATTGTTTTCATTCAGATCATATTTATAGGGGATATTATCGTGCCCTTCTTGGATTTAATAGTGCTTATTGGATTTTATAGTGCCTTATTGGATTTTATAGTGCCTTTCTTGGATTTTATAGTGCCTTTCTTGGATTTTATAGTGTTAGATTCTGTTGGAATAATGAGACCATAGGATCTTGGTGGATTTATTTTCGAGTGAGTGATACATGATTGGATTTTGTTAAATACTATAATTCTGTTTAAAAATTGTGTTAAGATTGTGATAAAATGCAGAAAACTTTAGACAGCTTTTTCACTAGGGTAAACTCAGTTGAAGAGACAATTCCAAAGGCATGGAAAGAAAACCCAATACCTAGAGCTCCCGTTACCCCCAAGCGACCTGTTGGGCGACCAAAGAAGCGGGTAGAAGATGAAGAATTAGAAGAATTGGCGATGATAAGAGAGATGCCATCCGTTGTAGCAACACCATCCCCTAAGAGAGGCAAATATGCGAACTATTCACCGAAGGAGAAGATGGATATCATGGAAGAAGCAGAGCTGTGTGGGCTTAGGGCCACAGCCCGTAAATGGAACCTGACACCTAGTACACTGTCTTCGTGGAAGAAACAGGATCCCAATGCACATCGCCACAAAAGTGGACGCCAAGTCGGTGGTGGGAGAGCTTTGACTTACGACAAGGACATTGAAAAGGAAATCGTTGTTTGGATACAGACTCAGCGCGAGCGTCAACTATCTGTAAGCCGCCACAGTATAAGACGATACGCTCTTGCTCTGACGAAGGTCAACTACCCTGACTTCAAGGCATCAGATGGATGGCTTGCCAGCTTTATGAAAAGGAATAACTTCAGTCTGAGAAGTCACACGTCTCTGTCGCAGAAACTACCGGCTGATTTAGAAGTTCGACTTGCGGCGTTTTACCAACATCTGCGCGAGCTGAGGATCGAGCATGAATTGGACGAGGACTGTCTGCTACTCAATATGGACGAGGTTCCTATGGTATTCGATACTGTTCCTTCGCGAACGGTGCATGCTAGAGGGGAGAAGGATGTGCGCGTCAACACCACGGGCGGAGAGAAGAAGCGTTTCACTGCATTTCTAACTGTCACGGCGGCCGGACAGTACCTTCCTACCATGTGCCTGTTCAAGGGCAAGCGTGAACCAAAGGACGTCGTGTTGCCCAAAGGCTGGGTGCTTCAGATGAACGACCGCGCGTGGGTGAATGAAGAAGTTATGATAAGATGGATCAGAGAGATTCTTCGTCCTTATACGCAACGGCGTCCTGCATTGCTGGTGATGGACTCATTCTCAGCACATATAACATCAAAGGTCAAGGCAGAACTAGCTAAGATAAATACTCATCCAGCAATCATCCCCGGAGGCTGTACGTCCAAAGCTCAACCCCTGGACGTTGCTCTGAACAAGCCATTCAAAGACAGAATTCGGCGTCAATGGACAGAATTCATGCAGACTCGACAGGAAGAAGACCTACAAACAGACACTGGAAAGACTGGACGAGGACCCACCCGCAATGAATTAATTCAGTGGATGAATGTTGCACAGACGGACATAGCTAGTACTTTAGTGACAAAGTCGTTTAAAGTTACAGGGATCTCCAATGCTTTGAGTGGGAAGGAGGACGACATGGTGCGAGACGGTAGCTTACTGGACTCGGACGACGATGACGACGATGTGGAGTTTGATGGATTCGATTGTGGGGACTTGTATACATCTGAAGATCCCTTTGGAGACTTAGTTTAAACGTGTATTACCCCCCCCCCCCCCATATAACAGTTGTCGCGAGAAAACCTATATGATGCAAACGCTAAAACATCGGCTCAGACCAGTCTGCGCAATCCGCAGTTTGATCAGGGCCTTTGTTTTTATTTGTTTAACACCCTTGCAAGCTTTGAATGTTTTATGCAAAAAATAATCAAATCTGTAATCCTAAACTTTAGAAATTCATATCTTAAACTTTCAGGATGCCGACAAATTGTATAATTCTAAGTTTAATTACGTAGTTCTTTCCTTTTAGATAAAATGAAACTGAATCACAGAAGCTATATAATAACCTGCCTAATGGAAAGTCAGCCTCAAAATCCTGAATTAAACATTTCACCTGTGCATCCATTTAAGCGTGGGACATAGGAAAACAGTGGAGACTAATACCAGACGCTGGAGAACGCAGTGTTTGATCAGGGTCTCCACTAATTGCTTAGGAGGGTCATTGCATTCAGTTTAAATGACTTGGGCTCAGATCAGCCTGTGCACCAGCGCAGCCTGATATGCGCCTGTGTCATTCGCTTTATACAAAATTGTACAAACTTTCAACGTGTAGTCTAGCAGTATAGGCCCACGTCAGCCTGTGAGATTGCGCAGTCTGGTCATCACAACAATCAATAAATTAGGAATTCCACACGAGAAAATATGTCTTCGGGGATTTGCGAACAACACAGGCGCAGACCAGCCTGCGCATCCGCGCAGTCTGATCAGCGCCTTTATTTTTCATTTTTTGACAAGTATCATATCTAGACTTGCTAAAAACGAAATTTCAAATTTCTAGCTAGTCTGTGTAGCTGAGGAGACTGGTTTGAGCCTCGCTTTTTCAAAAACCCCAAAGACATATTTTGTACGGTATATTGTTTTTCTCGCGGCTAGGACCCCTAGCCATAATAAGAGTGCAAAACTCTCATCAAAGTGCGTAATCAAGTACCATCTCCCATGCAGACGAATTAAGATTTTCAAATTATGACCTGACGATTGTGTAGACCTCAGCAAAAAATGCAGGCCTGGTGAAAGTCCAAGCCCTTTGGCATTTCATCGGGGGCCTACGTTGTTTGCCAACCTATCGGTTTCGGGTGTCCAGCATGTAAAGGGTTAAAGTTTCCTAGTCGGCCAAAAAATGCTCCACCTTTACGTAATAATATGGTACATCAGTGTCTGACTGGAGACAGTCTATTTAGTAGCAATTAACACAGTTTTGTCATTTTCAATTAATATTGCCGATGGGCAAAATGCTTCTGGTTATTTCAGACAGTAGGTAGACCAGGAATACGGTTCCTGTGACAGTGATGATTTGAGCTTATCTATCCATTTTGCCATACCTCTATCAAGCTTCTTGTATTCAAATGTCATTTTCAAACGCTGTCTGATCGGATCTAGATCTACGCTTATGCACAACTTATGACCCCCCATACAATGGACTGGTCCGGTCTGAAGGCTTGCAAAGAAAACAATAATAATAAAGGTACCACACCTTTCCACACCTTTGTAAAAGGTACCATAATGTCTGATACTTTGGCCAGCTATTATACAGTATTGTATATTGTCTAGTGGCGTTTGTCTGTTTTCTCTTAAAATTTATACGATTTATAAAGCAATGTGGTTTTTGGGGACGGATGCTGGCATCCGGACTCAATTTTAACACTTACAGTTTTTCAGTCACGTCAATTTTTCACCCTTGCCAGGCCATACATTAAATATATGCTATACTCCTTGCAAATTTTTAGACATATAAGTTGCATGGTTTCAATATTAACAATTTAATTAGATGCATGATAAACAGTCGTATAGATCCTGATTAGTTTGTTCCTGAGAAGCCAACTGATCCGGATCTACAATGTTTTCCAGAACGTGGTATATCCGGATTCCGCAGGATAAAGGCTTAATACAAACCGAACAACTTTCTGGAAAATATTACGCGTAAAAAGTAGTTCATTTTTTGTTGTTTTATTATTGTTTTTTATGCTTTGCAGTTTAGAAACTTCAATTTGGGTATCGAAGCAATGATTTATTGCCAATTGCTAATTCAAATACAAATATATTTAAAAAATAATACCTTGCGCAGTAATATAATAATGATAGGCATATCGTAAAAGACATGGTGGACTTGCCATTGTAGTCTGCTTTCATTGACAACAAACAAACAAGTCGGCGTGTTTTTTTACGCGGCTATGTATGTAAATAATATAACATTCATATGAATCAAGAATTATCTCAGTTGACCCCAGAAGGTCGCTTGGATATTGTGGATTAATAATCTTACTTGCATGAGTTCATTTGAATTTTTACTTTATGCCTATCCCGCCAAAACGATCACGTGATATATACATTTGCGAAAGGACGCTATCTGTTAGACTGGTCTCCCTTTAATAGTATTGCGTCTATTTATAGCATACACTCTGGCGCAGTATTGGAATTTTGAGTCCATCCGCGGTATTAAATAAAAGGGCATTTGCTACCGGGCCCGTCATGAGCCACTACCATGAGGCCTGCCGACGAAGCCTCGCACGAACCACAATCCGCGGATGACGGTTTCATTGACGGATTCAAGTGGCAGGGGGCGGGCGCCCCCCCCCCCCCCCCCTAAAATCGCCAAATCAAAGTTTTTAATATGATTTTAGCACCACTATTGTTTTTTGTTGCTGATTGTTTTCAATTTTAAATAGTCTGGGGTTTTTCTTGCATCTAAA
This sequence comes from Loripinus fragilis, assembly GCA_964019695.1. Taxonomy (NCBI): domain Eukaryota; kingdom Metazoa; phylum Mollusca; class Bivalvia; order Lucinida; family Lucinidae; genus Loripinus; species Loripinus fragilis. The sequence goes on from OZ026518.1 coordinate 77,198,418, forward strand.
TTCAAAGGTGCCACATCGGCGGCGCCCTGCTAAACTGTAGCCCACCATATCTTTCGGTTCCGTTTTGAGAATGACGTCTACTGGAGTCCTCGGATCAGAGCAGTCTGATCTGGGCCCGCAATGTTTGCAACAAGGACGTTTAATGGTCTAGCAGAGTACAGTATATAGGGATTATGAATCTAAAAATTGGCTTATATGCCTTCTGCGCCCAGCAGATGTTAATGGATAGAAACACATGTGTGATCACTATAATAAAGGATATATGCGTGTCAAAATGTGGTAGAAACTTTTTGAAAACACGGCGATATGATTTTGTGCTATCTCCTCTTTTTCTTTTCTTTAATCTTATTAAAACAGTCGCTAAATTCATGCGGACTGAGTCAGTAAAATGTCCAGCGCATGCGGTAAGCCAGGCACGTGCATATTATGTCACTCAATTTACTTACAAGTCCGAAAAGCCCACTGATTTAAACTATTCGATAAGCCGGGTCTCCTATGTTCACTCGTCTCGGACTACCGATGAATCACTACACTTTTTCGTTCTTCCTTCAGAAAACCAAAACGCTTTCGCTCGCTCTGCCGACTTCGAATTCCAGTTTATATTGTATTCAAGAAATAAAACCGCTAGACATCTCGTGCGATCAGATTTTTTGCAAAGATATACACAAAACTTTGAAATACGTAGACGAGTTCCCAGAGTAAAAAATCAACAAACTGACGAAAATCAACACACACACACACACACACACACACACACACACACACACACACACACACACACACACACACACACACACACACACACACACCTCTACTTGTCGATCCGCCGATGCAATGTTTACTTTGACGTGCCTGCACCAGTCTCTCTCTCTCTCTCTCTCTCTCTCTCTCTCTCTCTCTCTCTCTTAACATTTGCAAACACGGTTTGGATCCAGATCAGACCCGAATGGTATTCAGGATAGAATGTTTCGTCAATTTAAAAATGTGTGCATGCGATAGAAGTACGCAAAGCGTTAATACTGTGGAATGTCCGACTTTGCCGTACAAAAGCCGATTTGGATTTTGGGTCCTCATCGGAAGCTGATTGACTGACCCAAACATTGTGTTTCGATATTCTAAGAAAACAAGCCAAAACAAAAGATTCGTGTGCAAACACCGTGCAGTCTCCTCTCTCTCTCTCTCTCTCTCTCTCTCTCTCTCTCTCTCTCTCTCTCTCTCTCTCTACTTTTACGACCTGCTATCAAAGTTCGCAAATAGTTTGGATCCAGAAGATCGTCCGATGTGCCTGATCAGGAACAAACAAGCATACCAAGAGTTATAATCTAGTCCGACTTTGCGTCCGATGATCACGGAACATTTCAGACAAGTACCTTCTTTCAGATGCATGCCACGGGCGAATCCAGAGGGGGACAGGGGGTCCGGACCCCTGAAAAATCATAAAATATAGGGTTTTCTAGCAATATTGATCCGGATCCCCAAAAAATTACAAAGCTACCAAGCCAGCATTCAATGGTGGGCCATTGACACGCCAGCAAAACGCCATTTCAAGGGCGTTTCGCTGATGGGCCGATGGTGGTCAATTTTAAGTGGCATTTCGGTCCTCTCTGACAAAATGCTCTGGATCCGCGCATGAATACAGTGCGTGTGAACCGGCTCGATTGAAATTAAACTGTCGACGGACATAATTTCATGATATTTTGGTACTTACAACGTGCGACAAAGACTCAGACTAGCCTGCGCAATGGTGCATTCTCAATTCAGCATTACAGTACTTAAAATATGCGAGAAAAATGAACGAGTACTTGAAATCGGGATACTTTGGGATTGATTGACAATTACACATTTTTCAGAAATGGTTTCTATATTTTTTTCGTTTTTGGTGAAACGACATTTACTTGTTTTACCTGTATGTTAATGATTTGGTTTAAATAAGCGTTGATTGTTTATGAGAAATACCCCTTCAACGGTTGCAAGTCTTAACCGCGGAGGTGTGTGACAAAATACTTCAGCATCCGCGGGGTTTTGTTATCTGGCCGCGGGGCAGGGCTTTTTAGAACCGTTTTTTTTTTCACATATTAATTAAAGCGGCAGGAACTAACTATGGGCTCAAAGGCACTAACATTTTGATAGCCTGTTAGTTTCTACCAGCAGGGACAGCCGATACTGGTTCTATTGCGAGTTTGACGCGAATCTGTACCACAGGGTGAGAGCATGCTCCTAATCTTAGTGCTAATGTGACCATTGTCGTCGTTGTTCATGGCCGCGGGGTTCTGCAATATACTTTCCTGTCCATGGAAATCCTAAAACTCAAAACATCAGAAACATCTATGACAAAAGATAGGTAGGTGGTATGCTGAAACCACTGGGTCAATTACGGTTAGATCAGAATGTAGCCATTGGGTTTTCACTATTTTTATTTCTCTGTATGCTGATTTAGCCAAATTATCTAGTTTTACGGTAGTAAGATCGCCTGACCAAAGTGCCAAGGTTGTGAGCAGCAAAATCTAGCTGTTTGTCTGTCTGCCCGTTAATCTGTCCATCCGTCTGTCTGTCTGCATTGGTTCTTCGTTCTTTTACTTATATGCTCGTTAAACCAGCTTACATGTGTCTAGTAGCTCAGGTGGTTTGAACGCCTGTCCATTGTTCTGAAGGCTGTGAGCAGCATAATCTAGCCTTCTGCCTGCCTGCATACTTGTCTGTCTACTTGCCACTGGCTGTCTGTCTCCCTGTATCTGTTCTTTGCTCTTTTGATTTTTTGTAGGCCTGTTTTGCTAGATTAATATCTAGTAGTTCAAGTGTTTAAGGTGCCTGACCCCATTGAGGTTACTTTTAATTTTTCTAAATACGTAGGCTTGGACCCAGCATCTACTCTTTATCCCCCAAAATATCAAGAATATCAGGCACACCCCAAAAATATTTAAAATTTAGCAACCCCAAAAATATTTTTCAAATCTGTACCTTGACCATAAAAAAGCGCCAAATTGATAGAAATGACTCTACAAAACATAAAAAAAATCAAAATTTTCATCATACTCCCAAACATATTTATTTATCTGACCTTCCCGACCCCTCCCCACTCCAAAAAATGCAATTCAAAATTTTGAACCTTCAAAAATGGACCGAACCTACTTATATATGATAATATCAAAGTACCACCCCACCCCTCGCCCAAGAAAGCTGGCCAGTGTTTCAGAGCAGTATGCAGCAAAATATAGCTGTCTGTCTGCTTGTTTCTCAGTCAATCAACCAGTCAGCCAGCCAGCCCGACCAACTGCTTCGATTTCTTAGTGTAGACAGAGCCTCTTTGTAAAAGCGTATTCTTGTTACATAAAATTATTTGCATGTCCTATTTTTTCTTCATACGTAGGGTCTGGCCCAGCATCTACTGTTCACCCATATCCGGAAATTTAAGGACCCCAAAAATATTTGAAAGGGGTAGGTGCATTAAGAGGCTATTTTGTCCCCCCCCCCCCCCCCCCTATGAGTTCAAAAAAATAAAAGTTGCTCTTCACAAGTTTTTTCTTATTAGTTCATTAGAACAATAGCCAAAGTGTAAAGGTCTGGTATTGATTCGACTTTTACCGTTGCTATGGTAACAAAAAAGGCCGCCAAAATAGGCTGAAAATAGGAAAATGACCGTTTTGGAGCAAATTTGAGACATGTAACAGAGAAATTAATATAGAGCACAAGCAAATATCAAAAAAAATATTTTAACATATGATGCGAATTATCATGGCACACAATATACTAAAAGGTTTTTTTTTGTATTTGCTTGTGCTGATAACTAATTCTTAAAAAAAATCGGTCTCAAAAAGCCTCAAATTTGGCCTAAAATAGCAATTTCTCTATTTTAAGCCTATTTTGTCAGCCATTTTGGTTACCATAGCAACTGGTAAAAGTAAAAAAAAAAATGCCAGAATTTTACACTTGGGCTATTCTTCTCAAAAATCAATAAGATGAAATTGGTGAAAAGCAACTTTCATTTTTTGGGCTATAGAGGGGGCCAAAATAGCCCATTAATGCACGTACCCCTTTTAGCAACAAAAAAAAATATCCTTGACCTAAAGAAAAGACCCTAAAATGCATCATATCCCCCAAAATTTTCACGTTTCTTGGGCTAGAGGTCAAAATCTAGGACATCTTGTTGTTTTTTTAGAATCATTTGTATTTGAACAACAGTGGCGATTTCAACAAGGTGAGCGTTTGCGGGCACACTTTCATGATCTTTATTAGTAATGTGTAAAGTCTGGCATAAGTACAACGAGAGCGCTCACATTGTTGAACTCACCATGTCTCTGTCACTTTTAACCTGAGGGTTCATTCCCCCAAGGTGGGGCTAGAGGTCATAATATAGGAAACCTTTCAAAAGAGCTATTCTGTTTTTCCAACCTATGCAGATATCTTTCCAAACATTTATAAGAAAACATTCATATTTAGGCATTTGGTATCATATTCATGGAAGGCTTCCAGTCATCAGCTTCAGAGCCTTGCGTCCATACCTCAGGGTGGGGCTAGAGGTAAAAATCTAGGACATCTTTTTTTTCTTTTAAAGAACCATTTGCATTTGAAGAACATATACTATTTCATTTTCTGACTTTCTGTGACTTCAGGTCTTCTGTTCAGGACCTTTGAGCAAAAGACTGCCAGAGCTCTAGCTAAGAAACTTCTTTTAACAGAATTTCCTCCTGAACCACTGACCCAAAAGCAACTTAATGTCACAGATTTGTACCCAATGGTGTCTTCTACCAATTTTGCACAAAAGGTTCCACTCCACTGAACAATGGATCTGCCTAAGCTCCAGATAAGAAATGTCTTACAATGACTTCTCCTCCTGAACCAATGGTCCAAAATTTACAATAATTTCACAGAATTGTCCCTAACGATGCACTCTACCAAAATTATACAATTGCTTTGGCTCTGCCATTAAGAGACTTTATTCAAGCTTGCACATAATGTCTCTGATGGCGATTAAGTAAAAGTAAGAAAAACATATACAAAAAAGGACAGAACTTTATCAAATCAGTTTTTGATCATCATTAATTTCTTTGAATATGTGGGTGGATTTGTCTTAGGTAAGATACTAGGAAACACTTTCCCTAATCCTCGTAAGATCTTTAACCAACAGAAACCAAAAGAAAATCTGAAGGGAAAAAAAACGTGCCACGGTATTTGGGATCAAATTACACATGTTTAGTTGGGGTTGTGCCAAAGAAAGTTAAGAGAAAATTGTTACCGCTTACCTGCCTGAAGAGCTTCACCAACATTTATTGAGGGATTATTTTTAACACTGTAAGCTCTATAATAAAAGCATTTGACATAAAGTTTGATTATTTACTTCTTAAGTTAGTTATTAATCAACTGATTTCTTGCACTGTTCATATATTGATTACATTTATTAAAGGCTGGTTTTGTCCAATGAACAAATGACAATGTCGCCAGAAAGATTGCTTTCCCATTTCACTTTGTGGCAATATGTTTGACCCTACATCAGAGACTTCCAGTTTCCATTTGCATGTTTTAGAAAAGGTATCTAACTAACAACCTCCCTATTTGAACGCTTTAATGCAGCCGTCCCCATCAGTACTCTCAGTGCTTTGATTATCAGAGCCAGCCCTTACGAAAAGGCTACTTATCAGAATTTCATAATTATGCAAAGTGGATGTCTAGATCAGCCTTCACATATATAGTAGACTCCTCGGGGTCTCTGTTGCTTTTATAATAATGAGTGCCCGTCAATGGATACCTAGATCAGCCTGCACATTTGTGGTAGACTGCTCGGGGTCTCTGTTGTTGGGTAGTTTGATCTACGGTATACTTAAAATGCGTAATGAGTGCCCAGTCATTGGATGCCTTGATCAGCCTGCACATTTGTGGATGATTGCGCAGGGTCACGGTTGTTGGAATCTATAAAATACACTAATGAGTGCCCAGTCAATGGATACCTTGATCAGCCTGCACATTTGTGGTAGACTGCTCTGGGTCTCGGTTGTGCTAAGATCTATAAGTTACACTAATGAGTGCCCCCTCAATAGATAACCTTGATCAGCCTGCACATTTGTGAAAGACAGGGTCTCGGTTGTTGAAATCTTTAAGTAACACTAATAAGTGCCCCATCAATGGATACCTTGTTCAGCCTGCGCATTTGTGGATGACTGCTCAGGGTCTCGGTTGTTGAAATCTATAAGTTACACTAATGAGTGCCCCATCAATGGATACCTAGATCAGTCTGTACATTTGTGGATGACTGCTAAGGGTCTCGGTTGTTGAAATCTATAAGTTACACTAATGAGTGCCCCGTCAATGGATACCTAGATCAGTCTGCACATTTGTGGATGACTGCTCAGGGTCTCGGTTGTTGGGTACCTATAACCATGAGTTACTATAATGAGTGACCCGTCAATGGATACCTAGATCAGTCTGCACATTAGTGGTAGACTGTTCAGGGTCTCGGTTGTTGGGTAGCTATATCCATGAGTAAAAACAATGAGTGACCCGTCAATGGATACTTAGATCAGTCTGCACATTAGTGGTAGACTGCTCAGGGTCTCGGTTATTGGGTAGTTAGATCTATGAGTTACAATAATGAGTGACCCGTCAATGGATACTTAGATCAGTCTGCAAATTAGTGGTAGACTGCTCAGGGTCTCGGTTGATGGGTAGCTATATCTTTAAGTTACAGTCAATGGATACCTAGATCAGTCTGCACATTAGTGGTAGACTGCTCAGGGTCTCGGTTGTTGGGTAGCTAGATCTATGAGTTACACTAATGAATGACCCTACAATGGATACTTAGATCAGTCTGCACATTAGTGGTGGACTGCTCTGGGTCTCGGTTGATGGGTAGCTAGATCCATGAGTTACAATAATTAGTGCCCCGTCAATGGATACCTAGATCAGTTTGCACATTAGTGGTGGACTGGTCTGGGTCTCGGTTGTCGGGTAGCTAGATCCATGACTTACAATAATTAGTGCCCCGTCAATGGATACCTAGATCAGTTTGCACATTAGTGGTGGACTGCTCTGGGTCTCGGTTGATGGGTAGAAAGACTAACGAGTGTCCCGTCAATGGATGCCTTGATCAGCCTGCACATTGGTAGTTTGATCTTTTAATTTGAATATACGGTAGTGAGTGTCCCGTCATGAGTCCATCGTCAACGAATGCCTAGATTAGCCTGTGCATTGGTGCTAGACTGTTCGCGGTCACATTCTAAAGTTCTAATTTGTATTGTTGTATGTTTTGTATAGTATGTTTTGTGCTAGTAATATATGCATGCGCGCGGATCCAGGAGATTTCGTCAGGGGATAGGAGCGCAGTGGCACAGTGGTAGAGTGCTTGACTCGAGACCGAAGGGCCGCAGGTTCGTGCCTCACCGGCGTCCTGCGTTTTGTTCTTGAGCAAGACACATTAATCCTAGCTTAGTACGGTTCAACCTCGTCCCGACGTAACTGAAAGAGTGTTGACTGGGACGTAAAGAATGAAATGAAACAAACAAACAAATCGCCAGGGGATGGTTGGGGGGGGGGGGGGGGGGGTGGTTAGGTCCGTCTGGCGTCTGTCATAAAATGCTCTGACAACTTTCATTTTATTTACTTTTTTTTAACAGAAGTTTAATGGTTTATTTCAAAGCCTAACATTTTCCGGGGGGAGGGGAGGTGGGTTGGGGGTGATCCAATTGCTTATTCACTATAGAAACCCATATAATTTTTTCCAGCCCCCTGGATCCGCGTAAGTTTTTTTTTTACTACGGTCTATGCGGAGGATAAGATGCAAGTTGGCATGTGCACTCATCGTAGACTCAGATCAGCCTGCGCATCTGCGCAATCTAATCAGAGCTCTATGGGTAGGCTGGAGTCCAACGGATGGGCAGACAGATTTGAATCTTCTCTATATGAACATACGAACTTGAATCTTCGGCTGGAAACCGGCTTAATATTACGGTAGTGGGCAAGTGAATGCGAACAACAATGACGCAGATCGCAGATAAGGTTGCGCGTATCCATGCAGTCTGATCAGCGCCTTTGTTATTCGTCTTTACTAAACAAAAAACTTCAAAATTTTAACTAGTCTGTTCATGCTTTTGATCCATGCCTGGTGGCAAACGAAGACATTTTATCTCTGGCCTGGAGCCCACATCATATCTCGTAAGAGCCTAGACCCGAGACTTTAGAACTTTTTTCATGCTCAACACAACTGAGCATGAAATTACAACTGGCCACAAAATATTAAGTGCAAATAATAAAGACTTATCTTGCTGCCTGTATTTAGGATGTTAATAAATGCTAAAATGCCCGGTATTGTTGGCTAAAATGTCCTCTATCGTTGGCATTTTTTTTATTTATGAGCATGATAAATTTCGTTCTCTGTTGAGTTGAGCATGGAAGAAGTTATGGAACCTATATATAATAATGGTGCAGTTCAGCCTGCACACCGATGCTATCTGTTCTTTGTCTTGTTGTATTGTTGTTGCTCAATGAATGAATAAATAAAAACAAAACAGTTTCTTTTGTCTTCATTTTATTTTGTTCAAACACCGGTCCCAGTAGGTATAGGTTATAGATCATATATACTGAACCACACTTCTAACGCAAAATCAAACTTAACTTTAATTATTCTATTTACTATTAAATCCATTGTAAGGTAATGCTATTAAAATTAAAACACATATTTTTTTAAATTGAAAGTAGAACTTTATCAGTCAATCATAACCTGATTGGGTGAATGTCTGTCATAACCTCTGAACGGTACAATCATTTTGGCAAGACCTCGTTTTACTACTGAAACATTTTGCGTTGGAAGTGTGGGTAAGTACCGTATACATGTATTACAATTATAAAGAAATTAAATGGGAACGTGCGCATTGAAGCCTGGGCAGAATTTACACTATTCGTCCCCAAAATGCTATTTGATAAAGACAGCAAGATCAAACGGCACATACACCCGGAAGCTCCGCTCCCTCCATGGGCGGATCCAGAGGGGGCATGGAGTCCGGACCCCCTGAAAAAATCACAAAAATATTGGATTTCTTTAGCAATACTAGTAGCACAGGGGGTTAACTCAGTCACAGTGCGGGGTGATTCTTTATGAAAGTTGTCAATGATGCTTTATGAAAAGGGTTACAGATTCTTTACTTTGGGTTAATGATTCTTGACAAGATGCGATGCTCATGCCAGAAACGGGGTGAAAATGGTTATATTAGACAGTTTTAGAGTCAAATTTTGTTAAAAGACATATAAGCAGCATGTTTTATGATAGTCTATGCATTTATCATACACTTTAGCTATCCAACAATTCACCAATTG